>CM069150.1:49633441-50113845 GCA_035221665.1 Okamejei kenojei | reverse complement strand
CCATCTTGTGAATGTATTAATTGTTGTTTTCCTTTTGATTTTTAATTCATTTTTTTTTTTTATAAAATGTTAGTACTTTGTTTTTTAAAGGTGATGTGAGGACGGTTTTTTATAATTGGTATAATTATTCTACATGGTAGACTCGGAGCCAAAATTAAGCCAATTAAATTTCTTTTCAGTTCTAAAGTTGTCACACACAACAGTTATAAAATTAATGGTATTTTGAGGAAAGTCTTGTATATTAAAAAAAAAAGGGGAAACCATGATTTTAAGCTCACTACTCAAATGTTGACCTTGTCTGACCACACCACTGCAAGTCACCTGTGTGTTGGCACTTGGGTCTTACACAAACCCTTTCTGCAAATCTGCAGGAGAAACCTTTTGTTGGCAGTGACAATTTTCTTCTTGTGTGGGAGCTGCCAGTTCTTTGTACGTCAGCCTTTTTACTGGTCTGTTATATTGTATGAAGAGACCAAAACTGTATACTTGTGGTTCTGCAAATGTAGCTTTTAGGATTAATCCTTATTTGGAATGAAGCGTTAGTTTTTTTAAAAGTTTGGGTTTTCGTGTTATTGCAAAATGGGGTTGGCAGATCCCGTATACAAAGTGAGATAATGCAAAATGTGCCTTTTCGATGGTGGGTTGTGATTGTGGGGGTGTTTTGTTTTGGGTGTTTTTTTTTTTTGTTATTTGAAGTGACAACCCAAACCACCCAACTCGCCCACACTAGTCCAGTCTTCACAAGGTTTCAGTTAATCTGTTGCAAATATTTCAAGGGGTAGTGCAGGTTCTTCTTACACTCCATTCTTTGTCTTTACGGGAACATTGATCCATCTGTGGAATTTTGTAAAAATACCATCTAATAAAAATTGGAAACATTTGGTATTTGTTTTGTTTATTATTGGTGAGATCAGGTTTTGACAATTAAAAATTCTGTTTTCTTAAAACTGAAACTTCAGATTTTGGGTTTATGGTGCTGACTTGAGCCGCTGCAACAATTCATTTTGTGAGCGGTGGGTGTGGATTTGGAAGATGGATACACATAAAAATGAAAAAAACACACATTTGAGTATCTTATTTTGATTTAATGCTAGATAGTTTATTGTAAGCTACAGCATTACCCTTTTGAGCTGATCCATTGGAACTGCCAGTGGCAGCTTAAGCAATTTATATTTCATTTAAACTGAGTTCGAAGATTCCAAACTAATTAAATCAAATAAGTTTTTTTGTGTGCAAATATGCAAATGAGGGGAAAATTTGAAAAAAACTATAGTTTTTTCTTTTCACATTGGCTGCTCTAGCTCAGTAGACTTGTTGCCATCTTATTTCCAACTTTCACTGCTAAGAACATCCTACACAGAACTAAAATTAATCCTCAAATTGGCTATGGTCATTTTTGTAGTACTGACATTAACTGAAATTTTAGAGGATACTTAGATTTTTGAAAAAAAAATATTGTTTAAGGTTTAAAAAAATTAAATCTTGAAAATATACTTAAATTCTTTTTTGGAAACATTAACTATTGGGCAAAAGACTTTATTTGTCACCATATAGTACAGTACCTGCTGAAATTAGGATAGCAACATATTTGTGGACATTTTTTACTTCTTGTTAATACGTCAATGTATCATATACGCACAATCGGCAGATTTGGCTCTCAAATCTTTCTTAGAATCAGACTTCCTCTTAATATGAGCAGAAGTATATCAAAGATTAGGCAACAAAAATACGGGGAAGAACACATTGTTTCTGTCCTGCATCGGTGTTGGCCAGGAAGGGACAATTGTAAGGACCTTTCTTCAATTTTTTTGGCCGCCCCGAGGCCCTCCCAGGACAGGAATGGACGAAATGTCCAGGATTCCTTTCTTCAGGCTCAGCTCCAGTTTCCTGTTTACACATTGCACTGTCCAGAAAAAAAATTCAAAATGCTGTGGGTTTTGCATCCATTTTGCTGCCGCTGCCCTGCAGGGCTTATTGAGTCATAAATAAAAATTTACTTATTTGAAAATGAATAAACAATGCTTAGTAACAGGAAATTTTGGTAAGAAAAGGGAACCATGTCAGTTGTAACCACCTTTATGATGTTTAAAGCATTTCTTCAGTACATCAGGTTTTTGTATAATGAGTTTATTTGTGTTTTTCATAAGCTTCTCTTTACTCACCCTTATTGCAGCTGTGGAATTATGATTTATCTGAATTCTGGTGGAGCTGGCTTGTCAATCTAGCTAATATGTGAAGGGTTGATGGAAGAGAGGCTGAAGTCTAGTAGGCTCTGGGAATCTAGAAATGATGTAATCCCAGCGGTTTGCATTTCAATTTCATATGAAAGGATGTATAAATTTTTAAATCCTATTGCAGGAAATAGTATTGGTGAGAGCTAACATATTGCTTTCTGTGTGTTTTATATGTGAAGCCTCAATGGTGTTAGATCTGATGACTGTATGACTTAATGGACGTTTTGTGGACATCAATGATTACACAGGATCAGCACCAAATCTCGGTTGGTTGTGTTGGCAATAACTACATGGCAGAAGTTGCTGATGGGACACCACATGGATGTGAAGGAATTCAGATTGAGTGCTGCGACGCTGTTATATTGGTTTTACTAGGGTACCAAGGAGGGACTTCGTTGGGTGTCTGTATGGCTCCCCTAAACGCGCGGGTTTTTTGCGAGGGGGAGCGGGTGCGGGATTCGATCTTACACACACACTGACGACCCCACTCAAACTAAACCACCCCATTGATTTTAAATTTAGTATTCGCGCCTTTTGCGTCATCACCGCCATATCCTCTTCACGCATAACCACAACTGCGCGGCGGCGTGTGCTAGGTGGGGGGGGGGGGGGGGGGGGCGGTGTAGTGACGGAGAGGGTTATTGTGGTTAGAAGGGTAGAAATTGATTGGTGGGGGAAGGAGCGTCCAGGGGAGGTGCTGGTGTTTCTCGATCGCTATAATAACCGCTCACCATAGTTCCCAATATGCACCACTCCCTAGTGTGGTAGGGGGGCAGAGTTGGAGTGGGGGGGGGAAATGGAGTGGGGGGGTAGATGGGATGGGGTGGGTTGGTTGGGCAGAGAGGAAGGGCCCCTCCCCCATCTCCATCCCTCCCCAATTCCCCCACTCTCTGTTCTCTCTGCTCCGGGGGGGGGTAGAGAGGAGGGCGGCCGGCGGGGGGGGGGAGTAGAGGAAGGCATCTACCCAATATCGTAGACCACAAGCCACCCCATCAGGGCCGGGCCGAGCTAGGCTGCGGCCGGCGTGGAACCTGACGATGCCGGAGCGTTTTGCAGGACGGTGAAAAACATCGGAGGGCGGCGATCGTGGCTTCGCAAGGACAAGCCACATCACTAGCGTGACAGACGATTTGGGAGGGCGGAAGACGGAGAGGCGGTCTGTTTCCCTGTGATATCGACCACCACCGCCATGTTATAAAACTTCAAGAAGCAGGTGGAGAGCGCCTCACGATTGATCACATGTTCAACGCTCTTTAAATCCAGAGCCCGGGTGGGGAGAGGGTGGCTGGGTCACGGAACTCGCAAATACGTGGCTGTGTATTGAATACTGCGCAGGTGGCCGCGAGGGCAAAGGTATTGTGCGTCATCAGCTGTTCAGGTTTTTACTTGATTTAAAATAATGTTGTCAGATTGGTTGATGAAACAATTTTTAGTTAAAAATCGCGGAAATATATTAATCTAATTTTCAGATGAAGGGAATTTTTAAATCATTGTGGTAAAATCTCCACGGAATATGTAAAAATTCACGTTTTACGGTGGGTTTTCGAGATGTGAAACAAAGAAAAGTTCAAGCGAACATGTACTCAAGCAAAACTTTACGCAATGGAATCCAAGAGCAGAATTTTATAAATTACTAGACTAAGTGGGACCGTTGGGTCCCAGCTTCCTCGGGAGTGAGCTGTTTCCCAACACAAAATTCCCTCCAATTCAAGATTGGTGGCCAGAGTGTGTGCGGATGTGTGTGTGTGTGTGTGTGTGGGGGGGGGGGTCTGGAGTGTAGCATTGGGTTGTGGGCCAAATGGACTGGTTTCCAAAGGGTAGTATGGACACTCGGGCCCAATTGGATTCTTGGGCTGGCAGCTCAATCATCAGGCCCGGCGCTCAGTCACTCAGGGACTGGTGGATGAGCCAGAACTGCCAGAAATTCTGCCCGAAGATAAGTGACAGACGGTGTGAGAGAGAGAGAGAGAGAGAGAGAAGGGCGTGGGTGGCATCAATTTTAGACATTTCCATCTTTTTTTTACAGTTCACAGCAATGAAGGAGGAATGTCGTATCTGGCATGGATCTTGAAGCAGTTGTATGGGTGTTGTGGGCTGAAGGGACTGGTTTTAGAGGGCTAGTATGGACATTGTGGACTGATTGGATTATTGGGACTTGCGTTCGTGAGTCATGCTGGTGGGTTGGCCGTGGTGGACGGAGATCGTGGCTTTCCGCAGGTTACAGGAGGATCGGGCGAGGTCATGGAAAGGGGTGGGGATTGCCCTTGTGACGGGTAGAGAAAGGAAGTGGGATGAGACGAGTGGGTGAGGGGGGGGTAGCCGGCAAGTTGAGTGGGCTGCCAAAAAGCGGAGGAAGACTGAACCGGCTTGACTCTCTGGAAACCATGCGCCAGATGTGGGATGGGCGGGGCTTCACAGCTGCGCGGGGCAGCAAGGAGAAAGTCTTCAGCGCATGAGCGCCGCTGACTTCGTTCTTCAGGACATAGAAGATGACAATGCGGAGGGATCTGTAGGATCTTTGCTGCAGAACTATCTCGATCTTTCTGCGCCTTTTTGAAAAGAAAGGGGGGGTGGGCTAAGTACCTTGTGGAAAACTGGCATGCGCGTTGACAGAGCTGTGCATTAATCAGAGCGGCGAAAAAGGGGGGGGAGGGGCACGAGGAAAGGCATGTGAGGTCAGCAGCTGGGCAACCGTTTTATTTCTTTTATGACAGTTTGGTGATAACTTTTTAGTAAATATATGGGAAATATTGACCTCATTTATTGGGGTTTGGATTTTTGAAATCATAAGGAAAATCTAAAAGACGATTTAAAAGAATCTCTGTTATTGTAACATCAGAGCTGGGCAGCGGTAGGATTAAAAAACAAGTTCAAAATTGGTCAAAACATTTTAATAAAAAGTAGGGGAAAATATTACACCAAAATGCACGAGAATGGATTTCTAAATCACAAGGACGCTCTCTATGAAATATGTAAGAAATTTCCTCGTTGCGGCGTCTGGTTTTCGAAGGAGTACGTTTCAAGGCTAATGACACAACACATACACTTAATTGTATAGAGATATGAAGTCAGGAAGCTGTGATGTCTCTTTACTGTCAACTGCAGGGAAAAATGTTAGATGTTGGGGGAGGTCAGATACCAGGTGTCACTGTTTTAAGAATAAAGGGTAGGCCGTTAGGAATAGGGATGAGATAAGGACAATCTTTCTTCACGCAGAGAATGTGTGGATTTCTCTGCCCCCCAAACCCCCAAGGGGTGGGGGGAAAAAAGGCTGTGGAGGCCATTTCACTGGAGGTTTCATGTGAGAGTTCATTTAGGCTCTTGGGGCTAGCAAAAATCAAGGGATATGGGGGTAAAAAAAAAGCAGTAAAGAGGTTCTGATTTTTGATGAACAGCCTTGATCATATTGAATTGGGAAGATATGGCCCTTTTCTGCTCTTTTTTCTATGCTCTGAGTATATCGGCAATAACGCCCAGCCATTGATTTTGAAGCATTCATGCTTGGTGAGGTTTAATGTAGAGTCATAGAGTGTACGTATGGAAAACAGGCCCTTCGGCGCAACTTGCCCACACCCGGCCAACATGTCCCAGCTACATTAACCTGGCTTATGGTCCATATCCCAAACATTCCTGTCTTCCATTTATCAGTCTAACTATTTCTTAAATGTTGGGATAGTCCCGCCTCAACTATCCTCCTCTGGCAGCTTGTTCATACACCCACAACCCCTTTGAGTGGAAAAAAGTTACCCCTTAAAAGTTACCTGATAAAATTTCAAACAAAAAAAAACGTTGAAATCATACTTCTATCTATGTCACTAAAACATGATTTTTAATACATTTAAATTACAAAACGTACCTTCGTGGGAGGGGGGGGACACCCCCCTTCCACACCCTACCCCTCTCGGGTGCTCCACTCCTCGCCGGGTACACCCAAGGCAGTGGGATCAGTGAATAACTAAACCTCCCCACTTTCAAATCGCTATGTGTGGCCCCTTGTTCAGCAGAGAGCACTGCCAGATGTGTCACGCGATGTGAGCGGGGAACTTCATTGTAAAAGTAATTGGGATTGGGGGGGAGCTTTGGACAAAAATTTGCCTCGGTATATTTAACTGTAGTTTTAAAGTTGCATGTTGGTAGGTGCGATCAAAACTAGATTTTTTTTATCATTGTGTAATGAATACCACAGAATAGTGATATACTTCAAGGTCATTTTAATAGAAATAATTTGCTTAAATATATAGTTATTGGTCCGGAAAGTCCAGCTGAGAGGAAGACAGCAAAATATGTAAATATTGGGGAGTGAAAAAGCCTTCGGAACAGTGTGTTGGAATAATGAAGGGGGGTGGGGGGAAAATAGTAACAGAATTACATACGGCTGAGTGAGTATAATTTTATGGATGAGAAATTGTGTTCAACCAATTGATGATTCTTTAACAAAGTAACTAGCATGTTAGATGACAAGGAAGCCCAATGGGTGTGGCCAATTTATTACTAAACAATTTGGGCTGTGATGGGTCCCATAAAATATTACCGCATTAGATTAGAACCTGTGGACTTGAACGTAATAGGGTTAATAAGTCCAGAAAGGTGGGTTGTTTTTCTCAGATTACTCAGTCTTACAGTTTTTAGATTCTAGATAAGAGCTTTATGTGTGGCCAGGATATTTTGACAGTGCAGAGGGATTAGGGCAAGCCAAGGTGCATCGAGGAGGTCAGGTATGGATAGTACTAGGTGTGCAGTCAAAGCTGGGGACAATGGGGAGTGTTCAGCATGGTGACCTAAGCAGGTAAGCAGCTATGATCAGGGTCGTCTGGGGGGGCTGGTGTAAAGGCTGGACTCAGGTTCAGGAATGAGAGAAGGTATTGCAATGGATCAGGGTCAGGACTAGTACAGGTATGCAAGGGACCCAGGTTGGTCAAATTGTGCCAAGTGTTTGATTATATTGATTTCCATACCTTGAATATTCTAAGATCATTCTGTGCTGCTTCCTGTTGACGTGCCTGGCTCTACTGTGGAATGTAATTAAGGAATGTAATGTAAGCCTAAATTATAAATAAATAAAATTAACCGATTCATAGCTAATCTAATTTAAAGCATAAATATTGCATTAAAATGTATGTTAAAAGACTCGATACATGTTTGCACCAGATTGCTCAAATTTCAAGCTGAAAAATGCAAAGCTCGTACCAATGGGAGGGGGGAAACCCCATCCCATTACCCCCTACCCCCACCCGGTTTGCTATGCTCCTCGGGCATGGGTCACTCCAACTCTCGCCCAATGTTGGCAGCCCTGCTAATCCTAACCTAGCTCTTCATTTGTTATTTATCATTTGTATTTACACAGGTTACATCATAACTTTATAAAGATAAATCAATTTTAAAGCAAAAATTATCAGCAGGTTAGATTTCCTTTATCCCTTGGAAACCTCGCTTTTGTTTTGAGGTAATGAGGAGGTAGCATGATCCAAGGCACTCGTGCCCTAGCGACCATGAAACAAAAGCACGGGATTGAGTCAATGGGCGGTCGAACAACAATGTCATAAGTGCCTTTGATTGGACAATTATGATGTGCAGGTTTTGAGCTTGACGAGCTTCAAGCAAAGATCATAGAGTGATATCCTTGAGCTGATGGACAAGGATAGTAGAGCGATCATAGAGTAACAATGTTACAATTCCTACCTTCAGCAGCGCTGCAGTTTGCCATGCCGTTGGGACGACTTTGGCGCCTTTGGAGGGGGGGGGCGGGATTAAAATGCGTTTGTACTGCCTATCGGAGTGGGACTTCTCAGGAGAGCTAGGGCTGATGAAAATTGAATCCGTCTTCGTTCGAGCTATATTTAAATTTCTTTTTAATAAAAAAATTAAAATTAAATTTGCTGGCAATTTAATATTTGGATTAAAATAAAAATAACGATTCGAACGCCCCTCGGACGGATCGCAAGAACAGGACCCAAAACAAAGGGTTAGTCTGTGTATTTTACCATTATCTTGCTCTTCTTGGGGATGGCTTTAAATCTAATTGAACGTTGTGAAAATGTGATTTGGACCCCTGCGAACCGGCTGTGTTTTCCCTGCGATATCGGAGTTCAAAATTCACCGCAAACCGCAGGTTCCATTCGTCGCGTTTCAGAAGCAAGATGTTTAATATGCCCCATTTGTTTTGACAATCATGTCATACGCCAATCCAATTGTCTATATTTTGTGTTATTCTCTTCTCCTTGATCATTATTTTTAAACTAAATATTGCAACAGTTTGAGTCACATGTATGGTGCAAAAAAAAATAATAATTTTGATTATATTTTGAGAGTTGTTTCTGGATTAATTTATGGGAATTAAACATCTAAAATTCCTTCCATCTGGGCATATAAATTCAAAGATTAGTTTGAGATTTAAACTCATGTTATATTGTGAATTCTGGTGTGTATGGGATTAGTTTGGTATTTGGGTACTTAGGCTATTTAAAAAAAAAATCATTTTCTTAAGAAATTGAATCTACAGGACATTCTTAATGGGAAAGTAAGGGGGCAGAAAGGCATGTCATGGGTGGTTTGAAGACAGAAAACTTTTAGTTTACCATGCAAAATTGGAAAAGTTGGGGAAATACAAGGTGTACAGAGATGCTTATTGGTTACAATCTGAGGATGTACTGATTTTGGATTTATGCCAATATGCCAGCAAGCAAATGATCTTTCATTAAAGGATTATTGCTAGAAATTGTGATTTAATTTTACCTATCTGTTATGGGACATACAGGCATATTTATACAATAATATTAAAGTTCTGATCTGAGATTTTCACATTACTCGGGGGTAAAAGGGAGATGCGGGGGGGTAAGGTGAGGGGGGGTAAATGGGGGGCGCGGGGGGGTACGGGTAGGGAGGGTACAGGGGGGCACGGGGGGGGGTACGGTGAGGGGGTTTAAAAGGGAAAGGGGTGGTTAACGGGGAGCGTAGGGGTAAACAGGGGGCGAGGGGGGTAACGGGAGGGGGGAGTATCGGGGGACAACGCGGGGGCGCGGGGGGGTAACGGGGGGGGGGGGAGCGGGGGGTAACGGGGAGGGGTGGGTAGGTAAAGGGGTCAGGGGGCGAGGGGGTGGGTACGGGGGAGCGGGCTCTGTCAAGTCTCGACAGATCGAGCGGAGACGAAGACGCCTCCATCCCGGACCAGCGCAGCTGAGTATCGAGCTGATCATTTACGGTAATAATGCAAGTTGAGTGCGACTGGATAGTCTTTTGGATGTGAAGGAGCTGCTGTAGGACCGCACTGACCATTGTTCCCGTGGATCATCGACAAAACTATTTGTATGCAGATGATCTTGTGGGTCTTTAGTCATCTTGCCGGTGGTCTCCAGCGCTCCTTACTGCTTGTTCTGTGTATGGTTGGAATGACATTAAAATATTATGCTAGTAAGAGTGCTGCTATGGTCTGTAGAACAAAAGAGGATAAAAGCCTATAATATCTATGATTTTAAATTGTTGACAACACTCTTTATTGTCTCTGTAATAGATAAAATATCTAGGGCATATTATACAGAACCAAATGACAGATGATGTGGAGCTTTTATTAGGCAACGTACGCATGCTGTATATAACAGGCGAATATCCTCATTGCGTATATTTGGTGGTGTTGCAGATGTGGTGAAGATGTCGCTATTTAGAGCATACTGCACACCCCTCTAAACTTGCGCACCTGTGGTCGAACTATTTAAAGACAAGTATGCAGAGACTAAAGGTGGCATATAACGATGCCAGATGAGAACATGCTAAGGCAACCAAGATGGTGTAGTGCCGTAATATTGGGTTTGTGGTGCAGGGTCAGTACTCTAGAAAGCTATCCCTAAGGAACAACACTGATACATTCATTTGCAGGATAAATGACTCTAATAAATGTGCTTATTGTGGCCTTGAATACATAAGGGTTAGCACTACACGCTACGATTCCCAGTTGTGGAGACCACTGGTTGTCGTTTGTCTCGTTTGTACGACATTGATTATTTTTACTCTGGATGTTGGGTACTTGAGTATTGTGGGTTTTTTTTTAAAAATATATAAATTATGTTGTTTTTATGTGATTACATGATTTTATATATATTTATTGATATTTGAGATGCAATGCATTTTTTAATGTAATGTGTGCCCCTTGTTGGACCTTGAGTCCGTAATAAAGTTATTATTATTATTATTGAATAATCATATATTATTTATTATTATTAATATTAATATATCATATTATATTTTAAATAATAATATTATTATTATTATTAAATATAATATTATTATTATATATATTAATATTATATTATTAAATATTATTATTAATTATTATTATTGTTATTATTATTAACACAATCACATGTTCCTTTATACGACTCCGTTTGGTTAAATTTGTCAAGTAATCCATCTTTGATGTAATGGGCTAAACTGTCTTCTATTCATACACGACAGCTGCATAGCGGTTGGTGCAAAAACAACTACAACCAAAGAAATGGGTTGGCAACCCCAGAAAACAAAGATTTACAAAAGACACTAGCAAATTAGATTTTCCTTTAACACAACTATTTATTATTGTTCGTAATAGTTATCCTAGGTATTTTACACATTTTTCAAGTGTTTTATATAAAGATTATTCTTATGGGAAAAACGCATACTCAAATGAAGGATTATCAATTTCCTGTTTTGATTTAAACCACACTTCATGGATACACGGTTTGTTTTCTATCAACCCAGAACTTATCAAGCAAGTGGCAGTCCATTAATGGAGACAATGATATGCAGTTGCTGGAATCCGAGCAAAACAGTCGTCAGAGGATCTCAGGCAGGTGAGGTCTCTCTAGAGGCAAAGGGACGGCTCATCAGACACCAATTTGTGCATGTTTGATCCACAGTACATTTGACACGAGACTGCCTGCCTTTCGACAGATACACCATATGTAAAAAATAAATGCTCACGGTAATATTAGATTATTTAAACCTTCAAAACCTGTTTCATCAAAGTGAAACATGGGATTGGGATCAGGCTGTAAGAGCAGAGTCTCATAACTCAGGTCTCCATATTGTATAATTGAGATATGAGAGTGGCAAGGTCAATTTCCGTTTGAAAAAGGCAAAAACGTGTATCCAGATCCACCGCTGGTTTTACAGCACTCTTGGCTTTGGAGCAATTTTGGATAATTCCGTTTTGCTGGGTCCCGAGAGGAATCCAACGTTTCTTGGATTCTAGGCCACCTAAGCGGCCGAGATACCGTTCCGCAAAGTTGCATCAGAAAGTCAGTTCTGGGAACAGATTTTCTTGCTGAGGAGGCAAATTAGACTCGGCAATCGGCTGCGGTGATCAGCTACGGGGAAATCGGATCTGCAGTCTCGGGTCGGGCCAGAGCTCACAAACCGGCCGGGTAGGGGAAGATTCGACTTGCTGCTGAATTGTTCCCCTTTAGTGTCACTTCACAAAGTGTAAAATACTTAATCATATATTTTTGTTGAGTTTCATTTGATCTGTTCTTTGCATCGAGCACTTATTTTCTTAAAGACCATACTCGCTGTGTTCACGACTTGAATAAATACAAGTGCCGGAGGAACTCTAAGAGTCAAGAGGAACTCTCGTCTAAGCAGAGCATCCGCAGTTCCTTGGCATCCAGGGACTTGGCAATGTGCTCTCATTTCTGCAAATCAATGTCTGATCTGCCACCTTATTTTTAGTTGCAGTACCAAAACCTATCTCAGCATAAGCTTTATGAATGCTCAAGTTTTCAATATTGCCTTGGTATAAAAATCTCAGATGGTTGCAGCCTCAGAAAGAACAATTATCCAAACATATCATGTTAGTTTTTTAAATCAAATTCTTACTCTTCTCCTCCTTCTCTGGGATATTTATTTCTAGTGTTTATTCATTCCCATTTGGAAGTTGCTATATTAAATCTGTGGCCACACCTTTCCAGGAACTACATTCACAGACGTTACAAACCTACAAAACAATACCCCGACCCCACATTTTCATTTACTCACAGATACCAACATCAAGATACACATAATAACTATAACAAACACCATACTACACTTAGACACAACCAACTAATAAAAATCACACAAAAAAAACACATAATCAACACATATCCCTCCATCAACTTACCCATCTTCAAACACATGCATTCATGTTAATAGCACACTCGCTTTATACCAATTGTTATAGATCCATGTTCTTCTGGTTCGACCCTTCTTCCATTGGAAGAAATAATTCTGTTCAAATAATCTTCATGATTTTGAATACCTTTAAATTCCTTTGGTTTCTCCCAAATACTATCCCCACTATATCTCTCCTGTACTAAACTCCTATCACTTATTTCCTAGTATCATCTGGCTTTTTCTCATGCACCAAAACCAAGGACCATACTACTGCTACATAAGTCCCCTCACCTCAAATCTCAATGACAAGAATCTACAATCATCTATATTTTTGTTATTTAGTACCAAGGATTTATTATGTACATCTACCATAATCTGTGGTTGTATTATCTAGCTTCAGCAAGGATATATAACTCGTAGAAACGAAGCATTGATTCTCACCAATCTTAGTTAGTTCTAATCTCAGCCAGTGATGAAATATCTGTTTGTATCCAGAGAGAATTGATGTTGCAAATGTTTCCCCGATGTTAAGCTGTATCCAGTTTACATGATTTATTAACACATGCACCAATAATGACTAGGAAAACCAAAGGTACCTAAATAAACAGGTTTTGTTACAGTAAATACAATCTCTCCTACAAAAAGGTGGCAGTATAGAGGTTGTTTAGTCTCGCCTATCTAACTTTTCCGTATAAATTCAAGCCCATAAATCCTGGCTAATATTATGGTAATCTTTTTAGCACTCTTTCTAACAATGACATCCATCCTGTTGCTGGGCAGAAGGACATGACACAATATCCAGGTTTGGTATACCAATGACTTGTTGCGGTTGCATGATGTCCACTTTTGGATGGATATTCTTCCTCTATTATTTGGCAAGAATGGGCAAAGGCTTCACTTCCCATCTTTCTGCTGACTTGCCATTTTAGGGCAAGTATGCACCTGTACTCCAGACCTCTGTTGTACACCACTCTCGACGGCTTTCTCATTGAACTGTCATGGTTTGGCAATCTCCGTCAGAATTAAATTACATTTCCATTCTTTGGACCACCTGTCCTATCGGATACCGGTCTTGTAATTTAGGTACCCGCCGTTCTAATACACACAATGATTGTCATCTGAAAATGTACACCATGCAACTACATTGCTGTCTTTTATATAATTTTCACCATTTGGATGGCAATGGACAACACAACCCAGGTGGCACCACCACTGGTCACAGGCCTCCAAACCGAAAAACAATTGCCACAACTATCCTTTTCACTCCTTCCTCAAGGCATGTTGAAATCTGATTGGGGAGCGATCCCTGTTTCTGTAGGATCTAACATCCGGGAATAGCCTTACCATGCGAAATTTGATAACACCTCTGCCACAGAATTTGGTTTTTAGCATGATAATTAATATTATAAACAAAAAATTGTACCTCCCCCCCCCATAGAATTTGACAATGGTATGATGTAGACTTAAGTCAATGCCCACTCGAGGCAAAAAGCAGGAAAAAAAGTGAATATGGCGAATTTGGACGTACTATACCAGATTACAAAGTAATATACCTGAGCGCCAGAGGATGTGGTTGGAGGCAGGCAATACCAGGTACAATATATTTGGAACAGGTGCAAAAAAGGCCAATTGGACCAGTTTAGTAGAGCATCTTGGTTAGCATAGTTGGTTGGGCAAAGGGGCCTGTTTTTATGCTGTACACTCATAACACAAATTCTGCACAGATTGCAAGCTGAAATGTATATTATATATTTGAGATGACAATGGGCAGGGTAATGGAAACATATCCCCACAACTTGCAAATAGAAAAGCCAGCAATTACCACTGGCCCGAAGGGTTCATTACACGTTAGACAGCAAGAAAAAAGCAGTGTATAGGTGGGGTTAATGGATTTTTATGCCCACATGGTTGAAACCTCCAAACGACATGATCAGGCCACAAAAACCTGTTCATCGACATCGTTTCCTTGTTTCTCTAATAAATTTAAATATCAAGTCTCACTGCTGAAAATAATATGTCGAGTTTTCTTGAGTGAAAAAATGTTTACTTACTCATTTAAGCGGCCAGATCGAGATGTGAAACAGCCTCTTTCTCCCTGCTCTAAACTAACGACCATACAAATTATTCATTAACCTGATCGTTTTCCAAAACTAGCAAAGGAAGACAAAATGCCACAATAAAAATTTCATCAACAATGGTGGCGCAAGCTGTGGTGACCAATACAATGCATCTTCAACTTTCGGGGGGGGGGGGGGGGGGTTGCGCATATGTAGTGAAACGAGCTGCGAATAGGTAGTTGAGGTACATAATACAATTTAAAAAGCCATTTGGACAGGTATATGGATAGGAATTAATTAGAGCGATTTGGGGCCAAAAGGGTAAGCGGGACTACTGTGATGGGGAATTTTATATAATAATAATAATATCTTTTTATTGCCATGCACATATGTGTGACGAGATTTGTATGCGCGTACCATCCGATGTCATAATTATACTAATATAATTTTGATTTAGTACCCCGAGAAAATGATTTATAAAAGAACAGTAAAACAATAAATGTCTAAAGTTGCAAATGTGTCTGTGGCGGGTCGTGTGTGACGTGACCATCGAGGGAGTACAGTTCATGGGGATGGGGAGCACTCAGCAGGGCCCGGTTCAGAGCAGCATGTCTGGGGATGAAGCAGTTCCTGGAGTTGGAGGTGCGTATGTATAAGCTGGGTTGAGAACCTGTTTCCGTGTGCTGGTAGGGTCTCTAACATGTATCTAGAGGATTCGTCAATGGAGGGCAGGGGGTAAGCTCCATGATAAGTATTGTGAAGGAAGTTGCTGGTTTAAGTCAAATGGTAGACACAAAATGCTGGAGTAAGTCATATGCTGGGGGGGAGGTACATCTTTGGAGAGACTGATCTGAAGGGCTTGGCCCAAAAAGCCCCTCGGCCATTTCCTTTCTCCAGAGATGTTTCATGATAAGTATTTCATGGCATACCTTATGTTATATGCATATGTGCAAATTTCCTCCATTAAGGGACACAGCATTGCAAAGACACGATCATTAATCATAACCATTGTATTCAGACAGAATAAGAAAAATTGTCTCATGATGGCTGAGGGACATTCGGAGGGGTTGTTAAGTGAAATAAGGTGGGGTGAGTTAGATAATGAGGCGTGATGGTAAGGATTTGCAGTTGGTGTGAAGTAGTTAAAGATTATCATTTTAAGCTTGTGGAAAGCAATGCTAATCCACAATTGCACGACCGAGAGACAGGAATCCAACATCACAAGGTCAGAGAGAGTAGATTGCGTGCATATAAAACCTGCAGATGCATACATGCCAAATAAAAGACACACGACAAAACAGTTACAGAGTTTGCATGTTCTGCTGCTTGGGACAAACCAAATTGGAAACAAAGTTTAGGAGGTACGTCACAGACAAAAGGAAATACAAGGAATTAGGAAAATACAGATTATATGGAGAGAGAAGATACACAAATTTTATTTTTGCTCATGAACAATGCTACATAAGAAGTTGAGTTTCTTTAAACGAAATAAATTGTTCATGTTTTTTGAGCACGGGGTTTAGAATGGATTACCAGGAATTCAGTTCTGAAGATGGTGGCCCATTGTCAGATATCACATCGCTGATGTTAAAAACTATAACTCATTCACTGCACTCTGTTTAATTCCTAACTCAACCAAGCAAGTGATTCCCTATGCAAATTGCTGGTAAAGAACAATGGTGAAAACTATTAAGGAATGCCAATAATTTATCACAGCAGAAGCATTTTTTGTAACCACTAACCACTGGAAGTTCATATTTAATGTATAGTCAACTCAATTGTGTTTCCAAGCGCAACAATGGCTTTTAATCAAAAAAAATTATGCCAGAGCAGTATTGGTTCCATCAAGCCCTAATCAAAGTGCATGAGCTCCAACAGAAAGTTTATGGGGAAAAACTGTATGCACAGAGCAATAAATCCATAATCTATTGAGTTCCCACCGCATGACTGTTTTGAACAGTTATTTCTGCATGCAGATATGATACTCTCATCTTTACTTGCCCACATTAAAATATAGACAGTCACTCGAGCCCGACTGCTGGAGAATATATAAAAGGACAATGAATCTAACAAAAATTAACATAACAAAACCAATACGTAGCCTTGACAAAAAAACAATGTTTTCTGCAGAGCACAGATCTATAGCGATTTCACCATGATACAAGCTCCTTGCTACTTAGATGTTAAAATATGCAAAATACTACCTTTCCCAGGCACTGAATGTTTCATGCTCCAATTGTTTGAAGTACAATGAAATGTTGTGAGATATTCAATACTGAAATATTAGTGTGCTGCAAACTGGTCCTTAAATGTAATACACAATATTTTATCAACAATATTTACAAACACCTCAAAAAAGAACAATTTAGAGCAATCAGTTAGCCCTTATATTATTATTAAGTCTTTAATGTGCATCTTGGAAAGTCACACCATGATGCTCTAAAAAGGTTGTGAACTGCCTCGGTTCATCCCTATGAATTTAACGGCAGTACAAAGATTGTCATGTAATCTGAAATAAATATTGCAAAAAAGTACAGATAATTTGGATGCCTTTCTGGCACAGAAACTAATAACGGCAATGAAGTCTTGAAACAGTCGAAATTGCATCTTTATATTCCTATTTATATGCTACTATCCTGATTCAAGGCACTTTAGCCCTTCATCTGGACTTGTTTCATAGGGTGCCACACACCACCTGGTTTACCACTCATGCAGCATATGTCTGCCTGTTGTGGGTGGGGTTTAAAGTATGAGGGGCAGCAAGGAAAAGGGTTATGCAGCAAATTAATTTCTTTTTTTTCTTGCCATGCTTATAGCAATGCCAATAGTCAAACAATCACAATTATGAAATAATCTCTAAGAATTTTTTTTAAAGGTTCCTTTGGTAATATGCATAACAAAAATTAAATAACTTTACAAAATAAATTGAAATCATAAATATCATTAATTCTCCATCCCCTAAAAACAGTTCACAAATAGTCATTACATTGCAGATGTGAGCAATTAGATCTATATGTTGCATAGCTTTACAGGATTAGTACTTTTCCTTTGGTGTTCTACAATAACTGTATTTCTGTGGGATAAATACAACTTCTGCAACTATTTGGTGCCGTAGTCATGCATGTTGTTGCCTTGGGAAATGGAAGACTCGGTCTTCATTAAGCCAGATGCATCAACCTTGTACTTTATCTCAACAACAGAATCTCAACCCTACGGAGACAGCAGCTTCATCAGTGGTTATCATTTTTATTCTCATTACCAGAGTACCACAGTTGCTAACTAGAGAATTGTATATAATGTCTCATACATTCTTTTACATTATGGGGATATTAAATTTGCACTAATTTAGTTCTTGCCCTTGAAGATTTTCATACTGCTGTGAACTCCAAGCATTTCCTTTGCAATCCTTAGTCAAATTACAGGGTTATCCTGTGCAGAAGTAAACTGATCAGATCTAGTGTCATAAAAAGAGTCAAGTAGCCATTTACAATGGGTAGTCTTATATGAAAAGTTAATTCCAGATAACATTTGCCCAAGTTGCAAGTTTTGTTCCAAATCAGATGGGAATTAGTCATTCCCAATGTCAATGGTATTATTAAAGATTATAACACAAAGTATATCACATTTTTACATTGAATACAATTAAAGACCAAAAAAAAACACCATTTATAGCGAGGTAAAATAGGAATGATTTATGTTTCATAAATTTCAGCTATAAACCAGGTATTCTTGAAAAGTGAGGCTTTAAATTGATGCACACTCATTTGGTATTATTTAATTTCAGCAAAATATCAGGTTTTTGATTCCTGCTGCACATATAACCTCATACGGCTTGGGTTTACATATGTTTAGATTTTGCATTTAGTCAAGCTGTTCGAAAGCAGAACTGAGGAATGTGGTTCAGGATCCTTGCAACTGCTGTCTTGAGGTTAAAACATAAGATTGTTCATGGACATCAAGGCCCAGGAGTCAAAGAATTAGAAGGAGCATTCAGGGGAATTTAAAACATTAAAATCTGTGATCTGTTCCATTTTTATGTTTTTAGAGGAGAGGGCACGGACAGGTTCGGCCCACCGCCACAACCCCAACAGGAAACAAGCCTACACACACTAGGGACAATTTTACACTTATACCAAGTATACAAACCCAAACCAATTAACCTACAAACCTGTATGCCTTTGGAGGAAACTGAAGATCTCGAAAAATCCATGCAATCACGGGTGGAGAAGAAATCGTTACAGACAACGACCGTAGTCCGGATTGACCTGGGGCTCAGGCGTGAAAGCATTGTAAGGCAGCAACTCTACCGCTGTGCCACTGTGCCGTATGATAATATATTCTAAGACATATTTTATCTTAGAAGTTTCTCTTATGGGAGTGATAGTACTCGCACAAGAAACTCAAGCTAGAAGGCAGCTTTATCTCCAGACATCCCTGCATGGAAAATGTTGTTTGTTTGATTGGAGTCCACTGACAATGACAGTTTGAGGATAAGAAACCTCATCACTTTGTCATTTATGATCTTATCTGAACAAGCTCAGGCAAAAGCGCATGTAATATCCCAGATGAGTATCATTCGATAAATACATTAATGCTTTATTACCAATGCGATTTCAAAACAGTGTATCTTGAAATTAAAATTGTTTCTCAATTTGAATCTGCAAATAATATTGAATGTTCAAAATTTAATCTCTGCTAAAGCAGATATTAAAGTGAAAAATATGCATCAGTAAACGATTGGCAATCTTCGAGTAGGACACTGTGCCAGCATGAGATGAAAAAAATTGAGAATATTAGGCCAATAGAAGTATATTTGGACAAAGAGCTCGTAGGTAGTGCTGTCTCTTTAGGAAAGTTCCGCCAACATGTTTTGAACAGGACACTTGCACCAATCGGATGCTTCAGGCAATCAAAACATGGTTCTCTCCATAATTTATTTCATCGTATACTTAAAAACTAGGGATCTACATATAAACAACCACTTTAAAATCTACTGCTAGAGTGAGGAGTAACCATAACAAATGAGAACAAATTCTTTATAAGTTTGGGCGGCAAAATCAATAAAATTCCAAAAAGATTCAATACCAGATTGGTTTGATAAAAACCTTTTTCCTGTATGTGTGCGTGTTTAATAAAATGATTCTACAATTCTGAACAGTTTTTATAGCACTTCTGTACATTTGAAAAAATGTGAGAACATTTAAATGCTCTATTGCTTTGCTCTACTGAATGGTAGAGTGTTTTTTACAGCAGCACTCTAAATTTACAGAGCCAATGGAAGCATAATCTGCAAAGCTACAGTTTCTGCAGATGAATTACATGAATACATTTCTCAGAAGTGGCAACAACCCAATAGAATTGAGCTCTTGTTTTGTTATTCAAGAAACTTAATCTTCCTTCAAATGTTTTCATCAGTTTAAGAAGAATTGATGTACTTTTTTTCAAAATAAGCAAGATCTTTTCCTGTATGCTAGATAAAACACAATTTGTGTTGAGGGCCTCATTTTTCATGTTGGTGAATGATATTGAATGTTTATTTGAATTTTTGTGATTTTGATTGTTATTTTGAACTCATGTGAATTTATTTTTTGTTTAATTATAGGTTGTTGAACTTGAATTAATCTGTTGGTTGCTTGTGTGTTGTGTTGTGTTGGTGAATTGATGTTTGTTGTGATTTTTGATTATTGTTGTGTGTTGTGTTGTTTTGTGTGTTTTAATATGTTGATTGAATCACAAACTAATGTGTGTACTGTAAAGTGGACTGCAGATATAAGACAAAGCCATGCAAAGAAGGAAGCATGGAGCCCATGTACACATTGCTGAGATTAATCAGGTTGACATTGCAGGGATTTTTGGGAGAGAGTCTTGACATGGTCAAGAGCAATGGTCAAATGTACTAGTAAGCCACTTCATGTCTATTATCTGATGTTATTGTGGCTTGTATAGAAAGCACAGACCACCGAAGTTTAAGTTGGTCCAAAATGTTACAAAAGGTTCGCTCCAATTCACAGACGGTTTGGGCCTCGGGAACATATATGTCAATACTATCTGCACTCGCTGTGCAGATGTTCTGCCGTAAGCTGAGCGCGCTTAGCTGCCTTTAACCGTTGGCGAGCTTCTGCGTTGCTTGTCAGCTTGAAATCCGTTCAGTTTGTTCACGATTTAAAGGGTTTTGACCTGCGCTGGTTGTCTTTGGCACTGTGAGGGGGCAGCTTTTTCTCTTCCTTGGGGGAGTGGGGGAGCAAGGTATTAATTATTAGGAAAGATGTAAAGTAAGACCTAAATCCAGACGGCTGTTGTCGTACAAGGTCTTCTATCAACTGTACCAGATTTGTTTTACAATCATTTGTCCCAATGCACAGATTCTGTTGCCAAGTGAGCCTTGACATCAGTAACAATTTTATTCTAAGATCAGTAATCGAAAAAGAGGGGTTTAAAGCGCCCGGATAATCCAAATGGTATTTCCAATTGCACTCGTGCCATATAAAACCTCTGCTTATTTTACGAAAGATTGGAGGTTATCTCTGTAATGGCAATACGTAAAAAGTCCAATTTCATTGTGCGATGGGTACAAAATAACATTTTTCTCAACAGATTTTCCCACAAGGGCTGGAAGCCTACCAAGGAAGTAGAATCTCGAAAATGTGGAATGTGGAATAATGTTAAACCTTACTCCTATGTCCTCTGGTTCTCGATTCCCTACTCTTATCCCTTAGCTATCTCTCCTTGGGATCCTATGGCAATTTAACCTTCCAGAGAGCCTACCAGAGAACCTTGTCAAATGCTTGGATAGAATTAAATGCTGGAGTAACTCAGGCAGGCAGCGTCTCTGGAGAGAAAGAATGGGTGACATTTCGGGTGGAGTCCCACCTTCAAATGCCTTGCTGAAATCCATGTATACAATGTCTACTGCTCAGCCCTCATCAACCTTTTTGGTCACATCATCAAAAAACTCAGATTCATGAGGCACGACCTCCCATCGGAAAAAACCATGCTGACTATCCCCAATTCGTCCTTGTCCATTTAAATGCATGTACTTCTTATCCCTCGGAATACTCTCCAGTAACTTTCCGACCACAGATGTTAGGCTCACTGGCCTGTAATACCCAGGCTTTTCCCTGCAACTCTTCTTGGAGACATAGAGTGGTGTCTGTTCTTTTTCTCTTCCTTGTCGTTTGTCTGAGCTATAGGGAGAGATCGAGTAGGCTGGGATTCTATTCCTTGGAGCGCAGGAGGATGAGGAGTGATCTTATAAAGATCATGAGAGGAATCGATCGGATATGTACAGAGTCTCTTGCCCAGAGTAGGTGAATCGAGGTCCAGAGGACATTTGAAAGATTTAATAGGAATCCAAGGGGTAACACACAATTCCAAGGGGTTCACACAAAGGGTGGTGGGTGTATTGAACAAGCGGCCATAGGAGGTAGTTGAGGCTGGGACTATCCCAACGTTTAAGAAACAGTTAGACAGGTACTTGGATAGGACTGGTTTGGAGGGATATGGACCAAACGCATGCAGGTGGGACTAGTGTAGCTGGGACATGTTGGCCGGTGTGGGCAAGATGGGCGCAGGGCCTGTTTCCATGCTGTATTACTCTATGACTCTATAAATAGAGGCACAACATTTGCCACCCTCTAGTTTTCCGGCACCTCACCTGCATTTAATGACAACTGGTAAATGGCAGGCCAGGGATGTGCAAAGTTCCTCTTCTTGCTTTCCCACTGTAGCCTTGCATATTATATCTAATCGGGCCCGGGATATTTGTCTTTTTCATTACACATCCAGGAACCTTCAGCCACCATACACTGACGGCCCCAAGTGCAGTAAAAGCAATGGTGAAAGCCTTGGTTGGACCTTGCCCCATTTCCTGTCTCCGCACTGTGGACACTTTGTTCCAAGGGGTCCCACTTCTCTCAGGATTATCCTTTTTCCCGTTAGGTGCTTAAATCTCTTGGGTGTATCGTAATGTGGTCTGCTAGAAGCGTTCTCGTGAGCCTTGTGATGTGTTGCTGGCTAACGGGACACTGTCCGGGTGATTGCCTTCCAGCAAACATAGAAGGTACACCTTTTGATTGATGGTAAAGGTACAGCATGTAAACAGGCCCTTCAGCCCACCAAATTCATACCAATCATCAATCACCCATTCTCACTAGATCACACAGAAAATGCATAAACTCTGCACTGACAGCATCTGATGTCAGGGTAAAACATGGGTCTATGGCATTGTGAGGCAGCAGCTCTACCAGCTGCACCACCCCGTTTTGTCACTTCAAAATAATCCTCAGTCAATCACATTGCCAATAAGCCAATTTAAAAATAATTAATCTCAGAAATTTCAGCCCATGTCACAAAAATTAGTTCGCTCTTCAGGCCAGGTTAAATTAAAGTGTACATTTTAATCTCAATTTGCATTTGCTGTGAAGATGATTCTGTGCACCTACACCTTTCCATGGAGTATTTCTCCAAATGAATCAATCTCTATACTAGCATAGATTACAAATTATCCTTTCATTCATTCACTGGTAAGCCCCAAATTCTTGGTTAAAATTAACATTTACCTTCTTTTCTGGCATTTCAACTAGTTGCCAGTCATTTGTCTTGAGATGATAAAGTTCATCAAATTTCAAGCTAATATCTTCAATGGAAAGCTGCAGCATATCCCAAAAACCAGCTAAATCTTGTGCAGTCGGCTGTGGGTTGGCGTTTTGGTTCTACAAAATGAAACAGAAAAAAGGTGTCAATTCTAAGGAAAGTCTCATCACCATTTAGCTCCTCTTTCTTAACTAATACTAGATATCAGTCAGAAAGGAGATAAACCCATGACAACCTTGTGGTTGTCATGCTATTGAGCTACCTTCATACACTTGCTTCAGTATCACCATTAATATAAAGTGACTTTGTTCTCGAGTCAGATCTTGTCCTCATTATATATATTTACACCTGCCACCAGCTGTCGAGATTACTCTGCACCTTTCAGGAGAAATAATTCAAACAGATTTGCCTATGTGGCAATGACATTGGTCATCAGGTACCAGAGGCCAAAACCATTACATTTTGCATTCAAGTATTTCAGTGGAGGCATTATGCTGAAAATTCAAATTGCTGGAGGATCACAGTGGACCAGTTGCATCTGTGGAGGAAACAGACAGCTGACCATTCGGGACAGGACTCTTCTTTAAGAACGTCACCTGTCCATTTCCCTCCAGAAATGTTGCCTGACTCGCTAAGTCCTGCAGTGCTTTTTATTCAAGATTCCACCCATCACAGTCTCTGGTGACTCTGGACATTACTATCATGTTTCCAGCCATTACTATCATGTTTCCAGAAGATACGCACAGAATCCATCCTGATCTTTTCAACTCAAATCAGATTTTCAGACTCGGGAATCTGTTGATACTTTGTTCACACTGTGACTTGGTTTTATCAACTTCATTCGTACAGAATTCACATTTGCTCAAAAATCTTTTGATTGGAATTGACAAATTGTATTTCATGTAATTATTCATGCGTTATAGGCAATGCAAACAATCCCACAGGTAACAACATGGTTTCATATCCCTTGTCTTACATATACTGTAGAACAATCATTGTCCACAGGAATGTTTTTTTTACTCAAACTTCTAAAACGAAGATAAATCAGGACTTGTTTACCCAATTAACAAACTTCTAGTGTAACAGAAAATACCTTGCACTTGGAAAAAGTCTGAGGTTAGAAAAAAGACTGAATTTCTCATCATAAAGAATTAATGTGCCAACAGAGATATCAAAACCGACTAATCCGGCATCCTTTATATCAGAAATATTAAGCAGAGCTCATCTTGCAAGTAGAATGATCTGGCTATCTACACCAGAAGACAGAAGAAGCTTGCTGGAACAATGGTGAGAGCAGCTGAACAACTGCAAGTGTCCTGTAGGGGGCACTGGATGCAGCTTCATGTTTTAAAAAGCAAAGAAAAGCATAAATGTAATAGGCCATTCATTACAGCAGTCAGATGCACTGCTCAGACCTTTTTTTAAAATTAATTTTAGAATAGCCAGCCTTTCACCAAAGTACCAGATACATGGAGTAGCACAGCATTGAAAGGCTGTCAGCTTTTCACTGCTGGCTAATTCTGCCTTTGACCCTCACAAATTCTCTTTTTCGTGTGCTTGTTCTTTTGCTAAAGAACATTAATTGAATATTAATTTTATGACACCTATTCACATGTGTGTACATGTTCCAGTAAAATAAAATGCTGGATTATCTTTGGTCACAGAAATACACACACCATTTCTGGAGGTGCTCTTGATGGAGAACTAGTTCTCCCATCTTAGACTTGTCTTAAGAAGGGTCCCAACTTGAAACGCAATCTATGTTCTCCAGAGATGCGGCCTAATCAGCTGAGTTACTCCAGCACTTTGTGCCTCTTTTATAAACCAACACTTCAGTGCTGAATGAACTCAGTGGGTCAGGCAGCATCTGTGAAGCGATAAGAATAGATAACGTTTCAGGTCTGTAACACTAGCATTTCTGACAACCCAAACATACGTGCAAGTGGCCATGTTGGAATAAATCAGGCTCATGGCCAGACAGGAATTGTGAATGTATTCTTATTCAATCGGGAACAGAATCCCAATCAGACGAACTCAAACTACAGATTTGATAAGTGAGTAGCAATTGCAATATCTATCCTGAGTATCGTTAACGAGAAATTCCCTCATCTTTCACATAAGCTTAGTTAACTTAAAATATATAAATCTCCCTGAAACATTAGGAACCATCCACCACAATTAAGTTGAGCACATGTCATTGCAGATAACATATTCTAAAGTATATATTATAAATGTCAGACCATTTAAACAGTCCATCCTCTGCTTGGTTGGCAATTAGTAAATATGCCAATGATTACCATTAACTTATTCACAATAAGTAAAATGTAGATACCAGATTCTGCTCACAGAGACCATGGAACTGCTGCAATTTCTGAGACATCAAAAGCTGCGCACTACCCACTGCGCTTCGAATTTTCCCTAGGACTGAGAAAATTTTATTATTAATTATTGGGCAAACTGCAGTCCGAATCCTATCAATAACATATTTTTTAAAATCAGACATAGGAGATTAAAAAAAATCTACACAAAGGTCAAGACTGAAAATTAACAACCGACTCAAAGAATGAAAATTAATTTTACACCCTCACTTGAAGCAACCTACTTGTTCCCCATCAACATCTGAAGACTAGTTACCAAGATCTGTTTTTCTACCTACCTTCTATTCTACATAGCCTCCTGTCATGTTCTTTTCAAACATATATTAAAATACTAAATATCGTCCTGTAACGTGTTAAGAGGATGTAAACAGCTAGAGTAGTTCCAGAGATACGCTTCATTCCTCCAGCTAGAGGTTCTGCGCCCTACGCTCAAGACCCTGAAGGCATCACCTACTCCAAGGGTCGAGGAGACACTGATCCAGCTTCCTTCAAGAGAAAGTGAGCACAGTTATAAGTCAGCTGAACCAAATAATGTGTAATGGTATAGAACAAAAGTAAGCAAATAACAAAACATCAGCACTGAAGTAACTGTGCCAGTACTACATCGACATCATCTGGAAATTTGCTTAGCATGTATAATTAGGACCAACTAGATCTAATTTTTCTGAAATTATTGTACAATATCAATTGCTAGGAAGAATGCTTAAGTATTTATATGTGGGATAAAGCCTAATGTGCTAATCAAGATTATGGATCTTTTCAAGCTTGTAATGACAGTACATAGCAATGGTAAAAAAAAAACTTTTATACTGAATGCAGTGAGAAAACTAAGTTGTTTGAAATATTTTAATTGACAAACTAGACAGATTTTAAGAAAACGGCTTACATCTCCAATTTTGTTTTACCAAATCAGTGTAATATTCACTTTTATAAGTGATATAAAACCTAGAATGAAAAATATACATTTTGCACATCTTCAGAAAAACAATGAGATTTAATAACAATTATTTTAGGTGATTATTTGTGCAATTAATTAACATCAATATGATGAAAAAAAATCAGCTGCTTTCACTACCGAATAAATATATTCAGGTAGATTTACCAATTGGTGTATTATTAATTAAAGTGACATCTGCAATAATGACCATTCTGAAAATCCGGTCACAAAGATTGAGTGGAATCACAACGGCAAGTCCAATAGCAAGGATGAACATTTCCCACTCTCCAAGAATGCATACAGTTCCATAACAGTGTTACAGTTCCGCAAACATATATGATCACTCAACAACCTTTTACGGTCATACTATCATAGAATATCATCAGATATATGCTCCAATCCAGCCTCATTCGGTGTCTGTTTGGGGAGGGGTGTTCAAATAGAGGAAAGATCAGGCTGTCCAGCTGACAGATCAACAATGGTCACTTTGGTCACTACTAGTGCTGTCACGCCAAATCAATCACACTTGCTTATCGACTGTCACGTAGATATGTATTAGAAAGGACTGGCTAAGTGCACTGGGGAAATTAAACATGAAATACAGAGTCTTTTGTAGGATATTTATTTGCCTCATATTTGACTGCCATTAAGTATGGTAACGCACCAGAGTATATATAGTTTAAAGGTATAACAGTTGTCAAATTTAGAAGATTTTGACATGGCCTAATTTATTTCACTCTCTAAACCCTAGTGTCAGAATGTTTAAGTGAAATTTGCAGAGGAAGCACTGTAGTTTAGTTCAGAGATACAGTACGGAAACAAGACCTTCGGCCCATCGAGCCCACACCAACCAACGATCCCCGCACATTAACACACACTAGGTACAATTTATATTCATACCAGGCCAATTAACCAACAAACTTGTATGTCTTTGGAGTGTGGGAGGAATCTGAAGATCTTGGATAAAACCCACACGGTCATGGGGAGAACGTACAAACTCCGTAAAGATAGTACCCGTAGTCGGGATCGGACCTGGGTCTGGCGCTGTAAAGCAGCAAGTCTTCCGCTGCGCCACCGTGCCGCCCTTGGCCAGGTATACATACGAATAAGCATTTCTTAAATGCCATTTGCGAAGTGGCCTTGGCTTGATCTAATTGCAAAACATGGTTAACATGATTTTATCAATGTGATTTTGTGCGTTCCTGATAATACACCCTCAGTCAAACCCCGCGTTCTCCTCTCCTTACGGTATTAAATCGGCATAAACTCAAAAGAATCAATGAGACGTCTTAAAAATAAAGCTTGTCATCTATATTTCCATTTTTACTTCATCATAAAGCAAATCAAGAACCTGCAGTGATTTAAAATATTATTTTCTTATTATTGTACCTTCTTCAGAAAGATTATTTTCTTTGGTTTCTTTCTCCATTTGATGACACCATCCTTCCATTCTTTCTTTTTCTGCTTGTAACAGTTTCAAGAACCAGTAGCCATCCCGACAACAGGAAGAAGCATGCACTGGTTCGACAGGAAGATTGTTAGTAGATTCTAACCATGGTTCTGGTGGTGGTAAAGAGGATGGATCTAGGGCTGGGTCTAAGTTATCACTGTAAGCAAAAGCTTTATTCTTTGTCTGAGAGCCTTTCGCATGCTGTCGTACAGAAGGTTCACTGTTCGAGATATGATGATGCTGGTTTGAATCAGAAAATTGATTGCTTATGTCCTGGGATCCAGCAGTAACATTACTACACTCCTGTGTATCAGAGTCAGTTTCTTGTTTTGACATCATGGTGCTGGAGCGGCTTAAACTGTTATAAGGAGATAAAAGTTTAGAATTACTTAGCCACTCCAACTTAGCTGGTACAAGCTGGATTGCAAGTGGATGATTTGAACAGTGTTGTGATCACCATGAAATACCACCAAAAGATATACCAAATCAGATGTATTTGCACATCATAAACAATAAAATATACAATCAGCTCTATACAGAAGTCTGAATTAGTATTTTCTTTAACGGTCAAAATAACCGAAAGGCTACTGCACAACAAGGGTGCTATTTGGCTGATCATGTTCATGCTGATTGAAGAAGTGGTACCCAGCTTTCACCCAAACTCCCTGCAGGCCATGAATCTTCAAGTACACATCCAACTACTTTTTAAATGTGGCAATGGGGAACACTACCACCCTCCTCAGTAGCATTATTACAGTCATACTCTCATGGAATGTCATCAGATATTTGCTTGAATACAGCCAGTGCCTCATTCTAAGGTTTTGTTTGGGGGAGGGGTGTTGAAAGAGATCAAGCTGCTCACCTGACTGCTTCTCAACTGATAGCTGCTCACCTGACTGCTGCTCACCTGACAAATCAACATTGGTCGCTCTGGGCACTATTAGCGTGGGCAAGCCAAATCAATCATACCTTGCTTATCGCTATCATGTAGATATGTATATAACTCCCCTCTAATCCTTCTACTGGTCTCTTTAAAATCTCTGCCTCCTGGTTTTAACCATTCTGCACATTTACTCCACCTGAACACATCAAAATTCCATTTAGCTCAAACAGATCTCCCCAAAAATCTGTCCAATGGAAAAGCTAGGAACTGCAAATGCTGGAATCTTGCAACAAACACAAAGTGCTGGAGTAATCCAGGACCGGGAGTATCTCTGGAAGAAATTGCGGGAGCCCTGGTTGAAATTTACAAGTCGTCTTTAAATACAGGAGAGGTGCCGGAGACAGGAGGGTGGCAAATGTTAGACAATAGACAATAGGTGCAGGAGTAGGCCATTTGGCCCTTCAAGCCAGCAAGAATGCCCTGGTGTGGTCTCACTAGGGCTCTATACAACTGTAGAAGGACCTCTTTGCTCCTACATTCGATTCCTCTTGTTATAAAGGCCAACATGCCATTCGCTTTCTTCACTGCCTGCTGTACCTGCATGCTTACTTTCATAGACTGATGTACAAGGACCCCCAGATCCCGTTGCATTTCCCTTTTCCCAATTTGACACCATTTAGATAGTAATCTGCCTTCCTGTTTTTGCTACCAAAGTGGTATCTTTTTATCTCATTTATCTGCATTAAACTTCATCTGCCATGCATCTGCCCACTTCCCCAACCTGTCCAAGTCACCCTCCATTCTCATAGCACCCTCCTCAGTTCACACTGCCACCCAGCTTTGTGTCATCTGCAAATTTGCTAATGTTACTTTGAATCCCTTCATCCAAATCATTGATGTATATTGTAAATAGCTGCGGTCCCAGCACCGAGCCTTGCGGTACCCCACTAGTCACTGCCTGCCATTCTGAAAGGGACCCGTTAATCCCTACTCTTTGTTTCCTGTCTGCCAACCACTTCTCTATCCATGACAGCACACTACCCCCAATAACATGTGCCCACTAATCTCCTATGTGGGACCTTATCAAATGCTTTCTGAAAGTCCAGGTACACTACTTCCACTGGCTCTCCCTTGTCCATTTTCCTAGTTACATCTTCAAGAAATTCCAGAAGATTAGTCAAGCACTCCAGCATCTTCCCCACCACCGATGTCAGGCTAACTGGTCTACAATTCCCCGTTTTCTATCTCCCGCCTTTCTTAAAAAGTGGGATAACATTAGCTACCCTCCAATCCACAGGAACTGATATTGAGTCTATAGAACATTGGAAAATTATCACCAATGCATCCACGATTTCTAGAGCCACTTCCTTAAGTACCCTGGGATGCAGACCATCAGGCCCTGGAGATTTATCAGCCTTCAGTCCCATCAGTCTACCTGTGAGGGATAAAGTGATTAAACCCTATTAAAGAAAGGAGTTTTAAAGAGAATTCAAACAGAGAGGGGCTGGAGAGAGGATTCTGACACAACAGTGTCTGAAGGTTGCCAGACCCATCCTTGAGTCCTTGAGTAAGAAGTGATAGCATTGTATAGCGGTAGAAGGGAGTGATGTAGAGAGATCCCTATCAGTGGAAGGGAGTGATAGATGGGACCCTTGTCACTATAGCTTAGCTTTAGTACTGATATAGGAGCACTGAGAGGGTTCACTAGAAGGTGAGTAAAACTAGGGTAGGTCATGAGCAACTGAGCATGCTTAATAGAATAATGAATATTACAAACACACCCCTGGTTAAGAAATTGCTCATTACCATGAACATGTTTGAACATGCAATGTATGATATGGGAGGTGCGAGGGGATGTTACGGTGGGATGTACCTACAGATTGTGCACCTCCGACCCTGATTGGAGAAGGGTCCGGAGGGGAGGTTGAATGTAAGATTCTGTGTATAAAGGGGGATGATTTCTCTGGCTTCGGGTGTGTCTCGAATTGGAGAGGCACCCGGTTGCAGACTCGTAAAATAAAGAAATCTCTTGCTTCCAAGATTTAGTCTTTTGAGTATTAATTGTGAGCATAAAGTGTACCTCACAAATTGGGGGTCTCGTCCGCGATCGCCACTCCGGCTGCTTGGTGGAGGCAAAGAAGGAGGGGAAGGTGCACCCTGCTGATTTCAGCAGTCTCTGATCTCCTTGCTTGCCATCAGCAGTTTGAGCGAGTGATATTCGGTTGAAAAGACTCGGGAAGCAAGAGGGGGTGTAAGGTTAAATACGTACGGGACGGCCGAGCGATTCTTGTGCACAGGACCCAGGTAAGAAAGAGACTATTAGTATTGCCTGGGCGGACCGGGGGTCTGTCGGACGGGAATAGTCCGACGAGAGGATGGGAAACCGGAACGGGAAAAGTAAGGGTCCGGGGAACCTGGATGAGGCTCATACTGATATGGAGCCTAACATTCAGCCCGTTAGTCCGTTGGGGCGAATGTTGGATGGGGTGGAAGGGAACACCCGGGGTAAGAGTAAGGAAAACTATGATAAAGGTTTGTTACTTTGAGTGGCCAAAGGAGCCTATTCGAGGGTGAGCGCATTGTGGTGGCCGCAGTTGGGTTCAAATGAGGACTGGGTGAGACAGGCGTTTGAATGTTTTTGTGAATGAAAGACAAACGCCGAATCCAAATAGAAAAGGAATATGCCCAGTGCTGGTAACCTAATAATGGGATGTTTCCGTGAAAGACGGAAAGGAGAGCAGGATGAACCTGACTGGCCACCAATTGGTGATGATCACCTACGGAGACTGCCCCCGCCATATGAATCCCAGACCCCAAATATATCCCCATCAGCGCCGGCTGCATCTGCCCAGGAGGTCCCACTAAGCCAGAGCGGATCGGCAGCAAACCTGTCCGCTCTTGTCTCAGAAGAGACAGATAATAGAGAATTACAGAAAGTAGAATGTGAAGGAGAGAGAGCCAGTCAGATAAGGAAGAGAAAATGAAAAGTGAGCACAAGGATGGGACGGGTGTCCCAGGCAGTAGTCGGAGGACGCGATCTCAAACGAGGGCAGCGGAACAGAGATTAGACCGATCTGTTCAAATGAAGCCCCTCAGGGAAGACCCGTTAGGGGGAAATGCCGGGGGGATGGGATTTGTAAATGTGCCTCTCACCAGTATGGAGGAGAGGAACTTTAAAAAGGAGATGAAAAGTTTATTGGAAGACCCCTTGGGACTGGCTGAACAAATAGATCAGTTCCTAGGGCCAAAAATGTTTTTATGAAAAATATTGAGTTGTTTCAAACAATCTCATTGAAGTAAGAATGGAACTAATGTGATGTGTGTAAACCGGTTTTGTATGAATGAGGAAGTTTGTAAATGTGATAGGTTTGTTTGCTGTGGGCCACATGTTGTAAGGGTATGTGTGTGTGTTCCTTTAAGAAATTGTAAGCAATGGGGGAGGTTATTGTAAGGTAACGGACAACGCTTTGTATCATCGCAACTTAAAAAGGGGAAGTTGGAAAATGTAGGTTGCTTGGCTTCTATAGATTTATTTTCAGTAAAGTTAATTTGGAAAATTGTTAATCGTATGTATTTAAACTAGGAATTGGAATTTGGGAATTGTAGGGGGAATGGTTTGAACAAAATTAGAAATATGTTAATTGCTGAACAACAAGCAGCTTTTATGGTTTGTTTAGATAAACATTCTGGTTGGAGAAGGGTAATAAATTAATGGGGCCAGTGAAAAAAAAAGGAGTTGGCAGACAATGATGTCAATAAGGGGAAGTTTGTTTACTTCAGAAGAAAGACAGATGGTCAGACAGGCAGGAGAAGGGGTTACAGGCTCAAGCGGGAGCAGAAAAATATCCCATCACTGCGCCGAATTGGAGTAACCAAACAGAGGAAGGAAGAAAAGGTATGAGAGATCTCAGGGAGATAATAATCAAGGGAATCAGAGAAGCCGTTCCTAAGGGACAGAATTTCGAACGGGCTTTTGAAAATCAGCAGAACAAGGACGAACCTCCAACAGTGTTCTTACAAAGATTAAGCAGCAGTATTCGGGGATAGACCCTGATACGACCGCAGGTCAGCAGTTGTTGAAGGTTAATTTTGTAACAAAATCATGGCCGGATATTAGAAAGAAATTGGAAAAATTGGAAGATTGGAATGAAAAACCATTGAATCAGTTGTTAACAGAGGCTCAAAAGGTATATGTAAGACGGGATGAGGAGAAACGGAAGGGAAAGGCAAAAATGATGTTGCAAGCAGTACAGCAAGGAGTACAGAAGGGGGGAATCGAAGGTGATAGAAGGCCGGGTGCTCGTGGAGACCGGGGAAGAGGAAGCGGTAGTATTAGAGGACGAGGAAGAGGTGAATGGAGGGACCGAAGTTGGGGTCCCCGGGAAAACAAGGAACAAGGATCAGGAGGGTGGTACACGGGGCCACCCCGGTGTTATTATTGTAATGAGCCGGGTCATTTCAAGAGGGAATGTCCCAAGCTACGACGGGAGGTGCAGTCGTACGCACTCATGGAGGAAGAATAGGGGAGTCAGGGGTTCCGCTCCCTGGGGTGTATGGGATACACACGGGAACCTCTGGTAAACTTGAGATTAGGACCCCAGGGAGAGGATATGATATTTATGGTAGATTCGGGAGCAGAAAGATCGAGTGTAACTAAAGTACCAGAAGGAATGAGATTGGGTAAAAAACAAGTTAGAATCTCAGGGGTAGAAGGGAAAGTGATGACATTACCCGAGGTAGAAGGGGTGGTGGTGAAATATGAGAATTGGGAAACTATGGAAGATTTAATCTTGGTACCCCAGGCAGGGATAAATTTGATGGGGAGAGACTTACAAATCCAATTAGGAATGGGAAAGTCCCGTAGGGGGGGACAGATAATAGTCCAATTGTATAAATTGACCACGGAGGACGAGGGAAGAATAGTCCCGCAGGTGTGGGCCAAGGAAGGAAACCGGGGTGGGCTGCAGATCCCACCCTTGAAAATAGCTCTGAAAAAAGAAAGTGAGATAGTACGGGTAAGGCAATATCCAATTTCTATGGAAGGAAGAAGAGGACTTCAGCCAATTATAGAGAAACTTACTAAAGGACGGTATATTAGAGAGTTGTATGTCCCCATATAACACCCCCGTACTCCCCGTAAGGAAGACCGACGGGACGTTCAGATTGGTCCAGGATCTCAGGGAATTAAATAAGGTAGTTAGAACGCGACACCCGGTAGTCCCGAACCGTTATACCATAATGGGACGGATACCCCGAATCACAAGTGGTTCAGTGTGGTAGATTTAAAAGACGCTTTTTGGAGCTGTCCCCTGGCTGAAGAGAGCAGGGGACCTTTTTGCGTTTGAATGGGAAAACCCAGAGACCCAAAGGAAACAGCAGTATCGGTGGACTGCACTCCCTCAGGGATTTACAGAGTCCCCAAACCTGTTTGGACAGATATTAGAACAAGTATTAGAGGACGTCCCGAGGACTGATGAGACACAGCTGTTGCAGTATGTGGACGATCTATTACTGTCAGGGGAAGAAGAGGAGGCAGTTAGGGACGCAACAATAACCCTCCTGAACTTTCTGGGGGAAAAGGGGTTGAGAGTGTCTAAAAGTAAATTACAGTTTGTAGAACGAGAAGTTAAATATCTAGGACACCTGATAAGCGATGGGAAAAGGAGAATAAACCCGGAAAGGATAGCGGGAATTACCGGGACTGTCAGTGCCGAAGAATAAGAAGGAGATTAGGAAGTTTTCTTGGACTGATTGGATATTGTAGATTATGGATAGATGACTATACCCGACAGGTTAGGTTTCTATATGATAAATTAGGTGAAGAAAACGACAAAGTAAAGTGGGAATCCGGGGACGAACACCAGTTTAGGAAACTAAAGAACAGTTTAATCACTGCCCCTGTACTGGCTCTCCCGTCTATTGACCAGCCATTCCATCTTTTTGTGAATGCAGAAAATAGAATTGCGCTGGGAGTACTAACCCAAGAGAAAGGAGGGAAGTGGCAGCCCGTCGCGTTCCTCTCCAAACTCTTGGATCCAGTATCGCGGGGATGGCCAGTATGTATTCAAGCGGTAGCGGCAACAGCAGTGTTAGTGGAGGAAAGTAGGAAATTGACGTTTGGAGGAACTATTTACTGGCAGTGTCTCGTTCCCTTACAGAATTAAAAGCTAAAGGATTATTGGCTCAAAGCCCACCACTCGACTTTCCAATACATGCTGTAAAGGCCGGCGACTGGGTACTGGTCAAGAATTGGAAGGAGGAGAAACTCCAGCCTAGGTGAACCGCACCGTACCTAGTATTACTGACAACCGAGACAGCAATACGAACAAAAGAAAAAGGGTGGACCCACGCGATCCGGGTTAAAGGACCCGTCGATCCACCCGTTCTGAGGAGGAGGAACAGTGGATGGTGAAGCCGGGAAGTAAACCCCTAACAGTAATTTAAAAAAAAAAGCATTGAATGTATAACTGACAGTATGAAAGGAGCCGTCGTGGTATTGTTTGCTTTGTATGTAATTGTTGTAAAAGGTATTAATAATTGTGACAAATGTTATCATCCTATTCAATACAGAGGGGTAATAACCAGATCATTTACCTATCATTCCCATGTGAACAAAGTATGCCATGACCGAAAGACTAGAACCATTTGTAAAGAGGGGGGAAAGGAGTATTTGATGGCAGGCAATAGGGGGTATATAGGGAAGTTTGGGGCCGTTACCTGCCCAAGGGGAGAGAGATGGGTTTGTGTACAGTTAGTTTTCCCTTTCAGATTGTAAAATGGGCAATAGATAAGACGAAGGAGGAAGTAATAAAAGAGGTTACTAAGGTAGTAGTCACTAAGCCTCCCCCTCCCCCACATACTCAGCCTCAAGAGCACCAGACACTGTACGAAGAAATAAAGAAGCAGATCGAAATCCCTGAAGGAGAAAAAAAACCTGTTTGTGGACTTGGCCACCCGGATAGCTGGGACCCTGAATGTGACTAACTGTTGGGTCTGCGGAGGACCACTGATGAATTCACGTTGGCCGTGGAGGGGATCCATTGTTGAAATATGGGACCTGATGGGGTGGAACCTGACAGTTGGACAAGACCGAGATCCCCAGGTATGGGTCCTGGCAGACGCTCCGGTCGGGACTGAGTGTATCGCTAGGCCCTGGGCAAAGGATGCCGTCCTAGTAGGCAGCAGCCCCTGCCAGCGCATCGTCACCCAGTGGCCAAATCAGTCCCGAGTGTGGTGGCCAGAAGAGCCTAAATGGTATCTAACTAAGAAATATGGGAAAAACTGCGCCATCCGGATGGAGATCGATGGAGTGGAATCAGCCGGACTATGGAACTGCACCGGGAATAACCCTTATCAGGGGATCCCAGTATTGCGAGATATATGGAACAAGGCTGCCTCTAGTGGACCGGCCCCTGAAGGACTGTTATGGATATGCGGATACAAGGCATACTCGGTGTTACCGATGAATTGGAGTGGGACTTGTTTTATTGGACTGGTACAACCGGGATTCTTCCTGTTAAACACCAAAGAAGGCCGGTCGTTAGGAACACCTGTATTTGATGACCTATATCGGAAAAAGAGGAAAATAGACATTGGAGAATGGGAAGATGATGAATGGCCACCAGCAAGGATCATCTCATACTACGGACCAGCCACTTGGGCACAGGATGGATCCTGGGGCTACCGAACACCAGTATACATGTTAAACTGGATCATAAGGCTACAGGCAGTACTGGAGGTAATTACCAACCAAACTGCGAGGGCGCTGGAGATGCTGGCAAAGCAGCAGACGCAGATGAGAGCAGCGATATACCAGAACAGGTTAGCCCTAGATTACTTCCTGGCAGAAGAAGGAGGGGTATGCGGGAAATTCAACCTCTCTAATTGCTGTTTGAACATCGATGATAATGGACAGGCAGTGATGGACATATCAGAAGGGATCCGGAAGTTGGCGCATGTTCCAATACAAAAGTGGAATTCGATTATGGGAACCCAATGGTGGGATTCCATCCTCGGAGGAACATGGTGGAGAACAGTGGGACTTGTGTTTCTATGTGCAGTGGCTGGACTGATCTTTATCCCCTGTTGCATCCCTTGTTTTAGGGAACTTATTACCAGAAGTATGTCAGATGCAGGCTGTAGTCATGCCTATGGGAGAGAAAGGGGAAATACAGAAAATAATGATAATGCGGCCAGGGGAAGTTTATGATTTACAGGAGGAGAAGGTTAGGACAATGTTACGTCAGTTCGAGTTGAAGGAACTTAAAATGAGGGTTTAATCAGTGTATGCGTAGCAAAAGAAAAAGGGAGGATTGTGAGGGATAAAGTGATTAAACCCTATTAAAGAAAGGAGTTTTAAAGAGAATTCAAACAGAGAGGGACTGGAGAGAGGATTCTGACACAACAGTGTCTGAAGGTTGCCAGACCCATCCTTGAGTCCTTGAGTAAGAAGTGATAGCATTGTATAGCGGTAGAAGGGAGTGATGTAGAGAGATCCCTATCAGTGGAAGGGAGTGATAGATGGGACCCTTGGAACTATAGCTTAGCTTTAGTACTGATATAGGAGCACTGAGAGGGTTCACTAGAAGGTGAGTAAAACTAGGGTAGGTCATGAGCAACTGAGCATGCTTAATAGAATAAATGAATATTACAACACACCCCTGGTTAAGAAATTGCTCATTACCATGAACATGTTTGAACATGCAATGTATGATATGGGAGGTGCGAGGGGATGTACGGTGGGATGTACCTACAGATTGTGCACCTCCGACCCTGATTGGAGAAGGGTCCGGAGGGGAGGTTGAATGTAAGATTCTGTGTATAAAGGGGGATGATTTCTCTGGCTTCGGTGTGTCTCGAATTGGAGAGGCACCCGGTCTGCAGACTCGTAAAATAAAGAAATCTCTTGCTTCCAAAGATTTAGTCTTTGAGTATTAATTGTGAGCATAAAGTGTACCTCACATACCCAACACCATTTCCTACCTAATGTGGATTTCCTTCTGCTCCTCTGTCACCCCAGATCCTCTGGCCACTACTATATCAGGAAGATTGTTTGTGTCCTCCTTAGTGAAGACAGATCCAAAGTACCTGTTCAACTCATCTACCATTTCCTTGTTCCCCATAATAAATGCACCTTTTTCGGTCTTCAAGGGTCCAACTTTGGTCTTAACTAATTTTTTCCTCTTCACATACCTAAAGAAGCTTTTACTATCCTGCTTTATATTCTTGGCTAGCTTACCTTTGTACTTCATCTTTTCTCCCTGTATTGTCTTTTTGGTTATCTTCTGTTGTTCGTTAAACATTACCCAATCCTCTTGCTTCCCGCTCATCTTTGCTACATAGTACTTCTTCGCTTTAATTTTTATACTGTCCCTGATGTCCCTTGTCAGCCATGGTTGTCAGTTTCTCCCCTTGGAATCTTTCTTCCTCCTAGGAATGAACTGATCCTGCATCTTCTGTATTATTCCTAGAAACACCTGCCATTTTTTGTTCAACTGTCATCCCTGCTAGTGTATCTTTCCAGTCAACTTTGGACAGCTCCTCCCTCATGGCCCCATAGTCCCCTTTATTCTGCAACACTGTTGCAGTCACTGCCTCCTAATGGCTCATTAACCTCGAGGTCCTTTATCAAATGTTGTGCCTTCATTCAAGAAGGGCTGCAGGGAAAATGCTGGGAACTATCGGCCAGTGAGCTTAACATTTGTAGTTGGAAAGTTACTAGAGGATATTCTGAGGGGTAGGTTATACAGGCATTTAGACCAAAAAGGGCTGATTAAGGATAGTCAACACGGATTTGTACGTGGGAGGTCGTGGCTTACAAATCTGATCGAGTTTTTTGAAGACGTGACCAAAAAGGTCGCTAAGTCCAGAGCTGTAGATGTTGTATATATGGACTTCAGGAAAGTATTTGACTTGTGAATGAATGAATGCCTTTTTATTGTCACTATACACATGTACAATGAGATTAAAAGGTGCTCCTACTCAGTGTAAAAAACAAAAAGGGGGAGGGGGAATAAGGTGCACAGTTTCTGCGACGCTATGTACATATCTATAAAAGACAATGGATAAATAGAGTTACAGTTACAGTACAAATTACAGTAGGTGGATAGATGAAGGTCCGGGGGTTAGGCTGTGAAGTAAGTGCATGTGTGAGTTCAGGGAGATAATGGATTTTGGAAAGAAACTGTTCTTGAGTCTATTTGTCCTTGTGCTGATGCACCTATAGCGCCTTCCTGAGGGCAGCAGGTTGAACAGGCCAAATGCAGGATGGGAGCTGTCCTTGATAATGTTCTTCGCCCTGCTGAGGCAGCGGGAGGTGTAAATGTCCATCAGAGAGGGGAGAGGGCAGCCGATGATCTTCTGTGCTGCCCTAACTACCCTCTGAAGCCTCTCCCTGTCTGCCATGGTGCAGCTGCCATACCATGCTGTAATGCAGTATGTCAACAGGCTCTCAATGGACGAGCGGTAGAAGGTCAGCAGCAGGTTGGAGTCCAGGTTGTGCTTCCTGAGGACCCTCAGGAAGTGCAGCCGCTGCTGAGCCTTCTTGATGACCGCTGTGATGTTATCTGTCCAGGAGATGTCAGCGGAGATAAGGACGCCGAGAAACCGGAAGGTGTAGACCCTCTCCACACACTCACCGTTGATGTATAAGGGAGCTAAGTCGGTGCTGTGCCTCCTGAAGTCGACAATGAGCTCTTTGGTTTTCTTGGTGTTCAGAACCAGGTTGTTTTCTGAGCACCAGGTTGTCAACTTGAGGACTTCCTCTCTGTACGCTGCCTCGTCTCCCCTTGAGATGAGTCCGACTACTGTAGTGTCGTCAGCAAACTTGACGATGCGGTTGTTGTTGTGGACCGGACTACAGTCGTGGGTGTAGAGACAGTATAGGAGGGGGCTTAGCACACAGCCCTGTGGGGAGCCGGTACTCAACATGCGAGTGGAGGAGAGGTGGGGGCTGAGTCTCACCGTCTGGGGCCGGTTGGTGAGGAAGTCCTTTATCCAGGCACATGTGAGAGTGGGGAGGCCGAGAGTGACCAGTTTGTCGATGAGAATGTCCGGGATGATAGTATTGAAAGCTGAGCTGTAATCCACAAAGAGCATCTGGACGTAGCTCTGCCCCAGCTCCAGGTGGCTCAGCACAGAGTGGAGAGCTACGGTGATGGCGTCTTCTGTGGACCTGTTTGGGCGATAGGCGAACTGGTGGGGGTCGAAGTCTGGAGGGAGATAGTCCTTGATATGCTGGAGGACCAATCTCTCGAAGCACTTCGTGATTACCGGAGTGAGGGCCATAGGACGATAATCGTTTAGGCTGGTGATGGGAGACTTCTTCGGCACTGGGACGATTATGGCTGATTTTAGGCAGGATGGGATAACTGCCTGGTCCAGGGAGAGATTGAAGATTCTGGTGAAGATGACAGTGAGCTGGTGGGCACACGCTTTGAGCACCTTACCAGGTACTCCATCTGGGCTGGCAGCCTTCTTGGGGTTCACTGCCAGGAGCACCCGTCTGACATTGTGCTCCCTTACAGTGAATGGAGTCGTGCAGGAGCCAGGTAAGGGTGGGAACAGGGCTGTAGCAGATGAGTGCTGCTGTTGTGATGTTTCAAAGGGGGAAAATAAGCAACTTAGCTTCTCTGCCAGCGGCGCACTCAGGTCTTCCGTCGTTGTGGCACAGCCTCTATAGTTTGTGATTCCTTGTATGCCCCGCCATACCTCCCGTATGTTATTGCTGGACAGGTGGGACTCTATGCTCCTCTTATAATCCACCTTAGCTTTTTTAATTCCCCTTTCCAGATCGGCTCGAGCAGCCCTGTACATAGCTCTGTCACCTGACCTGAAGACATCATCGCGGGCTCTGAGAAGTGTGCGGACCTGGCTGGACATCCAGGGTTTCTGGTTTGGGAAAACCCGAATGTTTTTGTCCACAGTCACGTTTCCGATGCAGAACTTGATGTAGTCCAGTACCGTTTCTGTGAATGTTTCCAGATCCTGGTGTTCGGATACGTCCCAGTTGGTCTGCGTGAAGCAGTCCTGTAGTTTGGAGAGTGCATTTTCAGGCCAGGTTGTAACAGTCTTTATGGTGGGCCTGGCACTTCGTCTGAGGAGGGTGTAGGCTGGGGAGAGCAGGAGGGAGAGATGATCTGACTAGCCAAGTTGGGGGAGGGGAATGGCTCCATACGCGTGCTTGATATTGGAATAGACATGATCGAGCGTGTTCTCCCCTCTAGTAGGACACTTGACATGTTGATAAAATTTCGGCAGTACAGTCTTCAAGTTGGCCTGATTAAAGTCCCCTGCAATTATGTGATGCAATTCGGGGTATGCCCGCTGCTGTTCGTTAATGGTGTTCAGCAGGAACGAGAGCGCCGTGTTTACATTGGCGTCGGGTGGAATATACACAGATGTGACAATCACTACTGTTAGTTCTCTCGGTAGAAAAAAAACGCCGACATCTTACAGACATGTACTCGAGGTCAGGAGAACAATGTTTGTCTATGATTGTCCCGTTGTTGCACCAGTCCTCATGCACGCAGATACAGAGACCCCCTCCCTTGCTCTTACCTGAGTCCATCGTCCTGTCCCCACGGAACAGAAAGTGTCCTGCTAGCTGCATGCTAGCATCAGGTATCCCCTGGTGAAGCCAGGTTTCAGTGATGATCAAAACACAGCAGTCACGAACATATCGATTTCCAGCGAGTTGTAATTCCAGGTCATCCGTTTTATTTACCAGGGATCTGGCATTGGAAAGATACAGGCTCGGTAAAGGTGGCTTATGTGGTTGTTTCCTTAGCCTTAGCAAAACACCGGACCTGCGGCTTCGCTTCTGCTTCCTCTCCCTCCTCCGACTGCGCCGCCTCCTGGACCCGACAACAATCCACGGGGAGCCCGAAGGTCTCACTATGTCGTCCGGGATGTTATGCGTGTGATGAAAGACACTCAAAACAGATGACTGATGCTGGTCACCGACGTCCAAGAGGCTCTGGCGGGTGTAGCGGATGTTTGCAGAACCGATAGTGAAGACGTACACGAACAGTGAAACGTACAAAAACAACAAAAAAAGAACACCAAGATGGAGAGCCGTGAGCCGCTGCCACCATGCGCTGCGAGCAGCCTACCATTGTTTCCTCATGGTAGGCTGCTCTGGAAGGTTAGATCGCATGGGATCCAAGGAAAGATAGTGAATGGATAGAAAATTGGCTTCATGGAAGCAGAGGAGGTTGCTTCTCAGATTGGAGGACTGCGACTAGCGGTGTGCCTCGGGGTTCAGTGCTGGGCCCGTTACTGTTTGTCATCTATATCAATGATTTGGATGAGAACATATAGGGCAAGATTAGCAAGTTTGCAAATGATACAAAAGTGCAGATAGTGAAGATGGCTGTGAAAATTGCAGCAGGATCTTAATCGATTGGGCAAGTCGGCTGAGGAACGGTTGATGCAATTTTATGTAGAAAAATGCGAGGTGTTGCATTTTAGAAAGTCTAACATGGGCAGAAACAACACAGTGAATGGTAGGGCTCTGGGTAGTGTAGTAGAGCAGAGGGATCAAGGAGTGAAGGTGCATAGTTCCCTGAAGGTGGAGTCACAGGTAGATCGAGTAGTCAAAAAGGCTTTTGGCACATTCGCCTTCATCAGCCAAAGTATTGAGTATAGAAGTTGGGAGGTCATGTTGCAGTTGTATATGACTTTGGTGAAGCTGCATCTAGAGTATTGTGTTCAGTTCTTGGCACCGTGTTATAGGAATGATGTTGTCAAGCTGGAAAGGGTACAGAGATGATTTACGGGCATGTTGCCAGGACTAGAGGGTCTGAGCTATAGGCAGAGAGGTTGAGTAGGCTGGGGCTCTATTCCTTGGAGGTGTATAAGATTATGAGAGGAATAGATCTGGTAGATGCAGAGTCTCTTGCCCAGGGTAGGTGAATCGAGGACCAGAGGACATAGGTTTAAGGTGAAGGGGAAAATATTTAATAGGAGTTTAAGGTGTAACGTTTTCACACAAAGGGTGGTGGGTGTGTGGAACAAGCTGCTAGAGGAGGTAGTTGAGACAGGGACTATCCCAACATTTAAGAAACAGTTAGACAGGTAAACCGATAGGACAAGTTTGGAGGGATATGGATCAAATGCTGGGAAGCAGGACTAGTGTAGCTGGGACATGTTGGCCGGTGTGGGCAAGTTGGGCCAAAGGGTCTGTTTCCGCACTGTATCTCTCTATGACATGCTCAGGTGACATTTCAGGTCAGGACACGTATTCAGACTTTCCTCATAGCTATACCTGGTAACATTGAGAATCTTCTCTGTAGTCTCCCGAGTGCTTTCACATCTTCCCTTCAATGCGATGTTTGGAAATATACAGTTTTAAGATTTGGCCCTACTAACATTGCATTAGGATTAGGTCAACCCCAACCCATGACCTGTTTGGCTGTAAAGACGACAAAAGACACAGCAGATGCGGGAATCAAGAATTCAGATTTGTTTCCGCAGACATGCTCAAATTCATGGGCACATCCCATCACCTCTCCATCTTCTTCCACTCATCACCTATCAGCCTCTATCCTACTCTCCAAACACATTGCTAGATACAAGCTATATTTCCTGTTCCCTCTCACTCCTGATACTCGACTCGAAATGTCAACTTATACCTTTTTGCCTTCATTAAGAACCTAATTAACGGCAGGTTTCAAGCTAGGAAAATATCTGACAGTTCAAAAACATCAGGCTATTTGGTAAGTTAAATTCAAATACTTCTGCAACATGTAGCACCAAGAGAAAGTTTCTGCACATTAATCTCAAGGTAGCATTGCATGAAACTTAAATAAACCATGTCAGATAGAGATACAAACTATCATACATTGACATGTTTTTTTTTAAGTGGTTTATCTATGGTTTTACATTATTTCCAAACATAGTGGGTATTTTATCGAGTATATAAATCACAAGGTTTAAGATAAGCTCTAAGTGGCATTTGAAAATCATACACTTTTTCCAAACTATGAGACAACAACATCCTACTGTGTTATGAAGATGGGTCAAACATTGAAATTAGCTCAATGATACTCTTCCACAGATGACCATCAAGCTATGGTCCTTGAACAACAAGTCATGTTACTCAATGCCAGTGCAGCTGATGAGCACACTCAATATGAACATGAGCATTCTTTCTACAAGGCTATCTCTGAAATGAGGCTTCATCAAGTGTATAAAAGGACATTGGAGCAAGCTAAAAAATAAATTGCAGGGGTCCTGGAAGATATATTTGCATCATTTTTTGCCAGACGTGAGGTATTGGAAGATTGGAGGGTAACTAATCTTGTGCCTTTGAAGAGAAGCCAGGGAACTAAAGGGTGGTATGCCAAACAGTGATAGGAAACTTACTGGAGGGCATTAGGAAAGGCAAGCACTGATTAGGAATAGTTAGCATGGCCATTTGATTGGGAGATTTGATTAGATTTTTTCGTAAGATGTGCTGTAGGATTGACACGGTGATTGTCTAAAGGCTTAGACTTTAGCAAGACCTTTTGACAAGGTCCCACGTGGTCAGGCTAGTCTAGAAGACTAGATCACACGGGATCACATGAGCTGGCCAATTGGATACAGAATTGGCTGGGTGAAGGAGTAAGAGGGCAGTAGTGGGGAGTTGTTATTAACATTGAGGGCTGTGACCAGTGGTGTGCCACAGGGAATGGTGCTGGGTCCACTGTTGTTTACCACCGATGAACAATTTGCATTATATTATATTATACAATATTATAAAAATGGTATGTAATTTTGCGGATGACACCAAAATTGGTGATGTAGTGGACCATGTGGAATCACAACAGGATTTAAATAACAGGGGAAGTGTAACAACACCCGCCGCAGGTAATTGAACTCACTTAAGTGCAAGGTGTTGCATTTGAATAATTTAAACTGGTGCAGGGCCTACATGGTAAATGGTAGGGCCCTGGAAAGTACTGTAGAACAAAAAGACCATAGGGGTACTGCTACATAGTTCCCTGAAAGTAGTCAGGCGAGTAGGCAGGGTGGTGGTTAGGGAATTGTGTCGAGGAGTTGGATAATTATATGTTTTTGGTGGAGGATTGTGCAGTTCTGGTTGCCCAGCTAAATGAAAGAAATCATTAAGCTAGAAAAGGTGTAGCAAACATTCATGAGGATGTTATCAAGGCTGGAGTGCCTGAATTCCAAGCAAGTTGGACATTTTCCTACAGCGAAGGAGGCTGAGGAACGACCTTATGGAGGTATATGAAATCATGAAGGTAGTAAAATCACAGTCTTTTTCCCAGGGTAGAGGAATCTAAAACTAGAGGGAAAAGATTTAAGATGAGAGGAGAATCATTAAAGGGATCCGAAGGGTGACTTTCTTTACACAAGAGGCTGGTAAATATATGGAATAGGTTGCCACTGGCAAATATAATTACAATGTTTAAAATAGTTTTGATAGGTACATGGATGGGAAACATTTACAGGGAAATGGGACCAGCTCAGACAGACATCTTAGTTGACCAGGATCAAAGGGCCCCACTTCCATGCTATACAACTCCGACTATGAAATTACTGGTGCTGAGAAAGTTATTCCCCTTCCCAGTCTTCAGGTTGGTTGATGTGGATAGCAGCAATAACTCACTGTTCTGATGAAAACAAAAATTAACTAGGGCTTTTTGCTTGTCATGTGCTGAATTTTAGATCACAAATGCTGGCAGGGTATTATAGTACAACATCTTGCCCAAAATGTTGTTTCGGTCAACTAATTTGTTTTGAAGTTATGAGAGAATAAGACTAGAAACTTTAAAGTTGTTTCCTCTCCAGACCATTTAATTTTATCAATTCCTGATGTTATCTTTTAATTTTCTTGTTTTACCTGACACCTGCAAGCAAAGTGGCTTGGTGGCACAGCAGTCAGCATTGTTGAGTTTAGTTCATTCCTAAACAAGGGTGGTCTTTGTGGAATTTGTACACTGCTTTGCTTTTCCCTGAGTGCTCAGGATTTTGTCCAATTTAAAGATTTGTTGATTGATAGGATAAATGGCCATGTTACTATTCCCACTGTGGGTCGGTGTTAGAAGAATCAGAAGTAGGTGACAAATAGGATACAAGGAATTAAGTGAGGGAATGGAATTGGTAGGAGCACTGCAACAGCTGGCACCAGCTCAATGGGACTTTTTTGTTGTGGAAAAATAAAATGAAAAGCGCCAAAGGGGAGTTACAGAGACAAACTTAAATGTTCCACAGTTTTCACAGAAGGCATGCAACACTGTCAGGAATTCAACAGCAAGTGTAAATAACTTCTGAAAATATGTAATTTTTATACATTTACTATGTAATGTAACAAGGTAATGAACATTTATTAACTATAACTTTAAACTTTCAGTTCTATTACAATCATGATACAATGGATATCCCTATAAAACAATGTTATAATACCAGAAATAGAAAGGGTAAAATACAATCTTAATAAAGTCTGCACAGAATATTTCCAGACTGCTGCACGCTGCAAGCAGGGATCGAGGGACAATTGGTCATCAGCAAGAGAAGTGGAAGGTACACAAGCAGTGGAGATTTGTTTTAAACTGATTCATCAACCATTTTCACTCACTGCCACTCGTCTTCCACTTGGATTCCAATTGACTGGAATTTGTTGATCAGATGAGAATCCTGCTCCTTAATTAAGTTTGGGGAACAGTCAACCTAAAATGCAAGAAATTGGTACATGTGACTGAGGAAAAATAGTCAACATTTGTTCCACTTTTCCTACAATTAGGCTACAAGTATTCAAACAATGTCATTTTGTTTTAATTTAAATACACCATAGTGCTGAGCCACCGGGAGGTCAGGTTGGTTAATGCGGACCGAGCGGAGGTACATCTCCTCCAACCTCATCTATTGCATCCGCTAGTCTAGATGTCAGCTGATCTACATCGGTGAGACCAAGCGTAGGCTTGGCGATCGTTTCGCCGAACACCTCCGCTCGGTCCGCATTAACTAACCTGACCTCCCGGTGGCTCAGCACTTCAACTCTCCCTCCCATTCCGAATCCAACCTCTCTGTCCTGGGCCTCCTCCATGGCCAGAGTGAGCACCACTGGAAATTGGAGGAACAGCACCTCATTTTCCACTTGGGCAGTCTGCACCCTAGTGGCATATACATTGAATTCTTCCAATTCCGTTAGCCCTTGCTGTTTCCTCCCCTTCTCAACTCTCCCTCAGCCCTCGGGCTCCTCCTCCTCCTTTTTCCATTCTTCTCCCCGCCCCCCACCACCCTCCATCAGTCTGAAGAAAAGTTTTGGCCCGAAACGTTGCCCATTTCCTTCGCTCCATAGATGCTGCTGCACCCGCTGAGTTTCTCCAGCACTTGTGTCCACCTTCGATTTTCCAGCATCTGCAGTTCCTTCTTAAACCCTCTGAATATTAGTTATTCCCCTGGCTTGGCTGCAAAGTGGACATCTTTAAATCGATATTCTTAATTTTTCATAAAAATATCCAGTGTTACAATTTTAATCTCTCAGAAATTACCTGTATTCCTATAGAAGAGAGCTTTCTCTTTGGGAGAGTTTCCAACTTTGGATCCTCACTGATGAGCGATCCTATGTCAGTTGTCACGGTAGCATTTCGATGGTGGCTCTCTGACTGATCACGGAATGGTACGCTGACACTTCCTGTCTTAGTACTGTTCAGAGCTCGGGCACTATCCAAGCTGTCCGAAGAATTGCTGAGACCAGATTGACTATTGATGTCACTCTTGTGGTCCTGATTGTCAAGGTATGTGTCTTGTGCTGATTCTGTACTGCTCTGGACTGTAACTGAAATAAATGGTTTAGATGTGGTTCGCGGTGGAACTGGTGGAGGAGTCTTCTTGTAAGTGGTTATGCACGAGGACACTAGAAGATGGAAAAAGAGGGGAAAGAAGAAAAAAATTAACAGAATTTTAAAGCGGCATATTAGTAAGTCAATATTCTGGAGAATTTTATGCTTGCTCAATTATTTTAATTCTTTATTATGGTATATTTTGAATTGGAACATACCAAAAACAAAGGTATGGGTTAAGTCAGTGACAGAAGGGCAATGTCCTTTGACTCAAGGAAAATGACAAATTAATATCAATATTTACAGATAAGATCTAATTTGGTGGCACACTCAGTAGAAAGGAGAATCACAAAGGAACATAAATTAACATAATGAAAGGGGGCAGGTAGATATCATAATTGGAAGGCAAAATGGATAGCAGATGCTAGAATCTGGAACAATAAGCAACATTAGAAGAATTCAGTAGGTCAAACAGCATCTGTGGAAGCAAGTCAATATTTCGGGTTGACACCTTGCATCAGGACCACATCACAATCAGTTTTAGTGGGTAAGACAGGGTTTTTTGAGAAAAGGGTCCACTCTTTCTGCCTGTGGCATAACAAGTACAAGGGTTATAATTTCTAAAATGGGAGGTAGACCATTTAAGATTATCAGACAGCACTTCCACACAAAGCGTACCAAGAATCTTGAGTCCTCACCTCCAAATAACAGGAGAAACAAGGAACTGCAGATGCTAGTTTACAAAAAGACAGAGTGCAGGAGTAACTCAGTTAGTCAGGCAGCATCTCTGGAAAATATATACTCATGGATAGGTAACATTTTGGGTTGGGACCCTTCTTCAGACTGATTGTAAGTGGGGTAGGGGTAGAGTAAGCTGGAAGAGAAGAGGGGCAGGTGAGGGGAAAGGGGGATAGTTGGATAAAGGCTAGACATGAAAAGATACAAGGAACACCAGACAAAGTATGAGGTACTATTGTTCTGGTGTTCTGATGTGGCCTCCTGTGCATCAGCAAAACTAATGTAGACTCCACGGCTGTTTCGCAGAACACCTGCATTCAATCTGCCAATGCCTATTGGATCTCCTGGTTGATAACCATTGCAAGTTCACTTCCCAATTCCATAATGACCTTTCAGTCCTCAGTCCCTTTCGACTGAAGCCCGGCACAAACTGGAGGAACAGTACCTCATATTGCACTTGGGCAGCTTCAGCACAATGGCATGAATATTGATTTCTCCAATTTTAGTATCTACAAACCCCGCCTTCCCTTCTTCCTCCACACGCCCCCCCCTGTCGACTCCCACCTACTTCTCCCCCCCCCCCACCCCCATCCTTCCCAACGACATTCCTTCTTTTAGCTTCCAATTCGCAACTCTTTAAACCTTTTCTCTCATACCCTGTCTTTTCGTCTCTGGACTTTGTCCAATCATCCGGCTATGGATTCCCCCCTCTCCCTCTCCTGTATCAACCTATTATCTGCAATGATTCATCCTGCCCCTCCTCTCTGACGACGGGTCTCGACCCGAAACAACGCCCATTCCTTCTCTCCAAGAGATGCCGCCTGTCCCGCTGAGTTACTCCAGGTTTTTGTGTCTAGCCTCCTCTCTTGAAGCTTTCTTTTGCCCTCCCCCTTACAATCACTTCGAAGAAGGGTTCCATCCCGGAACGTCCTCTATCCATGATCTCCAGAGATGCTGCCTGACCCACTGAGTTACTCCAGTACTTTGCGTTCAAATTACTGGATATTTAGTCAATTTACATTTTTATAAAACAAAAATATCTGCTAAAGCTGGAGAAAATTTGGCTAAAGAGAATTAGAATTCTCAAAATAAACAGCAAAACAGTGCAAGGGTCCAAATGGTCTCCCCAGATACTACAGCTAAAACTAGGGACTCCAGAATAAATGAAACTGCTGTGTTTTTTATTCTTAATCATCGAAGCTCAGGTACAGTAAAATACGTAATCTGTATTAATCATCTGAATCCTGAACAAAGATTATATAAGTAAATGAAAAAGATACCAGTTTTCACTCTCTGCTCAGCTGTTATACCGAATAAAGATTTATCTTACTGGCTTCATTTCATTAATAAAAATCACATTGGCAATATAACTTGCATGCAGGTAACTGAATGTTTTATAAAATATCCAAAGTAAATCAATACTTTAAACGTAATATTCATACAAATTTATAAATAGTACTTTTATCGTCAAAGTGAAATAACATTTTAATGAGATCTCTCTCCTTAGACCCAGATGGCTTGTATGCAAATCAGTTAAATGCAGGATGTGTTAACAATCCTACAGAGAGATGTCTGATCAGACATTTTCTAAAGAAGTAAACCACATAACTAAATCAGTTACTTATATAGATGTATTTCAATAGGGCATCAATAATATTTAATTACTTGTCAATAATGTCACCAGTAATTTTAAAGGATCGCAATTATAGGACAGGTCCTAATGCTTCATGCGGCACCTTTGTGCCTCATCTATGCTTGTCAACATCTGCAAGGAAAATAACTAAATCCATTTTTATTTTAAACAAAAAAAGACCAGTTTAAGATAGTGTTAATTTGATTCCTAAAAAACACAGGGAACAGACCATTTGGCTTATTGATTTTGGCCCTCCATCCAATCCTACTTTCCTCAACTTGGCTTTCAAACTTTTCCCCATGTTATCTTTCATTCCCATGTTAATTTAAAGCTATCTACCTGAGCTTTATATTCAAGGATTCAGTCAAAAGCTCATTCTGGGATAAGGCATTATGAATAGACTCAACAAAAAGAGAACATACTCTTCCTCAACTCAGCCTTAAGATGGGCACCCCCTTAATTCTGGAACACTGCCCTCTGGCTCTCGTGTCTCCTACAAGGAAAATTATTCTCCTGACATTTACCCTGTCGATCTTCCTTAGAATCTCATATTTCAATACACTCATCTCATTCTTCTAAACACCAATAATTCCAGACCTCACCCATTCAACCCTTCCTAAGATGATGCCTCTGTACCCAGAATCATCCATGTGATTCAAATTTCTTCAGTGCAAAAAGGGAAGGGCCCATAGTCTGTAGAAAAAAAAAATCACACAAAAGCAGCAGAAGATTAGAAAAGTCTTCTGTCAAAAGCTGTGGATATGGTGTCAATTAAAATTTCCAAGATTGTGATCAACAATCTTATCAAATAAAGATAAATCCAGGATGGAGAACCATGAATCCAGGCACAAAATAACCTTAATCTAATTTAATTGATGATTGGACTATCGGGGTTGAAAGGCCTGTTCTTAATTTAGCAAGCGGCTATAATCCAGAATGGCACAGCATAGAAGTAATTATTAGATGAAAACAGAAAGGTCACTGCAAAAGGATGACAATTCCTAACTAACTATATTATGGCTAACAGGTGTTTACACTTCACATTTCCCTTGAGTTGTGCTGTAGTTATGAATTGTGTAACAGCAGGTGAATTATCTACAATCTGGTGTAGTTTTAGGGTTTTAATAGGATGGTGACAAAAATAACAACAGTAATTTCATTTAGAATTTGTGACAGAAATACCAAAGCACATAACAGTATCAGCTTGAAAACAAGAAACAAGCTATTAGAACTAAATATTGAAAGTAAAAATGCAGCACCAACCATAAAATTCAGCTTACACAAATAAAGCTGTACAAATCTTTTGCAACATGGAATTTCATTTTATTGAAAATATACCAATGATCCCAATGTGAAAATCTGCAGTTTTGGAAGACATTCCACAAATTTCAGATCTGTACAATGCAGATACAGAAAAAAACCTTTTTGTTTTAATTGCCTTTAAAATATTGATGAAAATGGGTTTACAGGTGTATAAAGTTGTGTGTACATACATTTCAAAAGCAACTAACTGATACTTGCACATAGACAGACTTCCCTCAGCCAGACACTTCAGAATTTATCTCAAATGCCACCCTATTGGCATTTTGGGTGGGAAACAAAGTATGATCTTTATGTTTCTGCTTAAAATGCTTTTAAAATTTTGCTCAAACTCAGGGCACTTGTTTATTTTTATTAAACTGAAATGAAACTGGTGCTTGCTGAATTATGCTATATAACAACGTCCAAAAATATACCAAATACGAACAAATAATTTCTAAATATTATCAAATAATTTACGATTGACTCACAGCATGAAGCATTGCCCATAACTGAAGTTGCATTTTTTAATTAAATTGAACCATTTTTTCCGGCATAAAGCAGAATCATTTCATCGTCAGATCACAGCAGTGCGACTCACAATACAAACGACATGCATAAGCACAGAAGAGTCCAGGAAACTAAATTTGCATTATGTGCCTGTATCATGATGCAAATTCGTATCCAAGAGACATCATTGGCCAATCCTACAGGTCTTTCAGCAGTGCAATGAAAAGCCATTGACACTGGCAGCATTGTAACAGGAACGCCAATCACTGCACCACAACTGTGGTCTAATGACCATTACACACTTTAAATATTTTTGGCACAGTTTGCACTGAAATAAAGCTTCCAGTGTAAACTGGGCACCACTTAAGAAAAATAGAAGATCAGCAAGAATAGAATGAAATATACGGAACGATGAGAGCACACAAGTTACAAAATCAAAGAGACAGTTAGATAAAAAGGACAAGGGGACTTGAGACTTTTGTTCAAAAGGCAATATATTCTTCACATTCAAAAGCCCAATTATTAGGCGATGCACCTGCTGCATTCCAGCAGCCAAGAATAAATTGATTGAGAAGCTCTTCTATGTTTTACACTGTACATCAGACACACAGTATATCTTACCAGTAGACTCAGAATAGTTCCTCTTCAGCACAAAGTTTGTAGCCACGTTTTTATCTGTGTGTAAAATGAAAATTTTTTAGGCAGCTATTTCTAGGAATAGGGATAATTTGGAAACGCACACCAGTATTCCTTGGTTTGGATCACGGGATCAAATTCTCTGCTGCAAAAAATGGAGTGTCCCTTCCTAACAGTCTCAAATGCAGCACTCTGTCTGTCTTATGATAATAGTTTATAATAATTGGCCAGAATAAGAAATGCACCTTCTTCTAAAACAATTCAACTCCCCAATCCCTGAAGTATATGTGCCCATTCTCTATAGCAAATAACTTCCATAGCACACTCGAAACGTGATGTAGACCAGGGAGTAAGGAAAGACAAGACCTCCGAAGCTCAATCTATACAAAGCAGTACTCATACTAAAGTTGAGGTAAATGCTTTCTCTGTGATACATTAATCGATAATATTTTACTATTAATGTTTAATGTTTTATGTGTCATTCCTAACTGTCACTCTATGTCACGTTGTCACTTGCAGGTGGAGCACCAAGGCAAATTCCTTGTATGTGAATACTTGGCCAATAAACGTATTCAATAAACTTTAATAAGAACAACCATATTCTACTATAAAACTATTCTTTCAAACCTGAGCACCAAAGCGTTGGTTGAGCAACAGGTGCGTCACAAGCATACAATTCACTTTTAAAAGATTCACACTGCTCATCTTTTCTCACTTTGCCACATTAGTATGTGTATACTGCAATACCTTAATTCAAGAGTGCAGACTTGCATGCATAGGAGACCGCTTGCATTGTACATTAGCAGTAACAATAGGACTCTACAAAGGACAGCCCTCAATGTCCCTGACTTTTTCATTTAAATGCTTCCAGCTTTTAGAAATCTAAATGAATCTTAATTGGTAATTCTGATGTACATGGCGTTTTGAGCTTCTGTAGTAGTTCAAACCTATCCCACTTTTCTCATCTTACCAAAAACATAACAGAATTGATCCAAAGGCAGTTAGATTGGAACATTTACATACACATAAAATGTTAAAGCTTTTAGGAGCAATAAAAGAAACGTGACTTAATACCGATCCTGTTGTTGAGCCAGCGAAGTGGAACATGCCAGCTCCATTTCAAGATCACACTTTTCCAGTAGATCATAACTGACGCATGGCAGAAGTGAGATAATTGGACTTAGTATTCTCAAATTAGGACCGAAAAATCAATTAGTATTCTTGCTCCAGATTGCCATCAAATAACCTTGATACAGTGTATGTTAAGGCATCAAGCGAAAACAAAGTGTAAGGTCATGCCTTACCTACATCACATAATTACATGTCACTGTATGAGAACTTTCTGAATTTCTGGACAGCATCAAGAAGTCCAAGAGATTATACAAGTAAACAGTCAACATCTGCAGCTGAGCAGGTGAAGGGTGCTGTACATTGCAGCACAAAAAAATGAAAGGTACTAAATGGACAGAGATTAAGTTTATCAATATAAAATACCAACGGTTCTTGATATTTAAAAAAAATTACATTTATGTAACATTTGCCCATCTTATGCAGGAGTAGTTGAGACTATCATTGTTATTAAGGAGTAAATAGGAAGGCAACTTCTGGTAGATATGATATGAGGCCACTCAGCCCATTGAATTTATGCCAGTCGTCAGAGCATTTACATCAATTATTTGCACAATAATACGGGTTACGCCCTAACCTCACAAGAATGAGCTCAGTCTCTTACTATAATCTCTTTACACTCACAACTGTGGGGCCAAATACGATTCTAACTCCATCTACCAGTTTTCAGGTGGCATCACTTTGCTGGGTCAGATCACAAACACTGACAAAAAGAGGAAGGAGATAAAGAACTTAATAATAATAATAATAATAATAATAATAATAATAATAATAATAATGCCCTTATTGGCATTTTACTTAGAAATACAACAAAATTAGGAGAGCTACTCCTGATCAGTGCAACCAAAACAAGTTACAACAAGATAAAAACACATCCAATATGTTATTTAACTGCTTGAAATGGTACATAAATTATATTTATCTTTCACTGTATGTCGTGTTGTTACTTGTGGGTGGAGCACCAAGGCAAATTCCTTGTATGTGAATACTTGGCCAATAAACTTACTTAATCGCACCTAGGTAGAACATTGCGCTGGGAGAATATTGCACTTTAAAATTAAATACTTTAAAATAATTTAAAAATAAATATTAGCTGAGTGGTCTGTTTTGTCGTGTGGATATTTGAGGAATTTAGAGTTCTGATGGCCCAGGGAAAGAAACTGTTCTTGAGTCTGTTTGTCCGGCTTTTGGCGCACCTGTACTGCCTACCAGAGGGCAGGAGGTTGAACAGGAACTGTCCAGGATGGGAGGGGTCATTGATTATTTTCCTGGCTCTGCAGAGGCACGAGAACTGGAGATGTCTTCCAGGGAAGGCAGACGGCAACCGATGATTTTCTGGGCAGTTTTGATCACTCTCTGCAGGGCTCTCCTGTCTGCTGCTGAGCAGCCGGCATACCGCACCGTGATACAATATGCCAGCACACTCTCGATGGTGGAGTGGTAGAAGGCCACCAGCAGCTTCTCCTCTAAACTGTTTTTCCTTAGCACTCTCAGGAAGTGCAATCGCTGCTGGGTCTTTTTTACAACCGCTGAAGTGTTGGTAGACCAGAAGAGGTCCTCCGTGATGTGCGTTCCCAGGAATTTGAAGGTGGAAACCCTCTCGACACAGTCCCCATTGATGTAGAGCGGGCCAGGGTCCGCTCTGTGCCTTCTGTAGTCGATGACCATTTCCTTTGTTTTGCTGATGTTGAGTGCCAGGTTGTTTGCAGAACACCACTCTGACAGTTTCAGGACCTCATCTCTGTACGCTGCCTCGTCTCCTCCTGATATGAGTCCAACCACCATGGTGTCATCCGCGAATTTAATAATGGAGTTTGTGGAGTGGATGGGAATGCAGTCATAAGTGTACAGAGCGTAGAGGAGTGGACCCAGCGCACAGCCCTGTGGAGAACCAGTGCTGAGTGTGAGGGTGGAGGAGCAGTGGGGGCCCATTTTGACTGTTTGTGGGCGGTTAGTAAGAAAGTCCTTTATCCAGGCGCAGGTGATGGGGGGGGGGGGGGGAAGTCTTAGTCCGACAGCTTGTTGACTAGTATGTCATGGATGATCGTATTAAAAGCTGAGCTATAGTCAATAAAAAGAAACCTTACATGGTTCCCCGGTGTGTTCCAGATGGCTCAGTGCAGTGTGAAGGGCAGTGGCGATGGCGTCCTTGCTCTATAAGCAAACTGACAAGGGTCAAGGTTTGGAGGGAGGCTGGCTTTGATGTGCTGTGAAATCAGTCTTTCAAAGCATTTCATGACTACTGATGTTAATGCAATTGGTCAGTAGTCATGACACTTGTCGCATGTGTCAAGACAACAACCTCTTCTTCAAGGGTACACAAAAAACTGGAGAAACTCAGCGGGTGCAGCAGCATCTAAGGAGCGAAGGAGATAGGCGACGTTTCGGGTCGAGACCCTTCTTCAGACTGGTCAGGGATCAGGGAAACGAGAGATATAGACAGTGATGTGGAGAGATAAGGAACAATGAGTGAAAGATATGCAAAAAAGTATCGGTGATAAAGGGAACAAGCCATTGTAAGCCATTGTAAGAAGGGTCTCGACCCGAAACGTCGCCTATCTCCTTCGCTCGTTAGATGCTGCTGCACCCGCTGAGTTTCTCCAGCTTTTTGTGTACCCCCGTAAGCCATTGTAAGCTGTTTGTGGTGTGAAAATGAGAAGCTGGTGCGACTGGGGTGGGGGAGGGAGATAGAGATAGAGGGAATGCCAGGGCCCGAGGGCTGAGGGAGAGGTGGGAAGGGGAGGAGACAGCAAGGGTTAACAGAATTGAGAAAATTCAATATTCAAGCCCAAAGGATGCAGACTCCCCAAGCGGAATATGAGGTGCTGTTCCTCCAACTTGCGGTGTTGCTCACTCTGGCCGTGGAGGAGGCCCAGGACCGAGAGGTTGGATGTGGAATGGGAGGGGGAGTTGAAGTGCTGAGCCACCGGGAGGTCGGGTTGGTTATTGCGGACCGAGCGGAGGTGTTCGGCGAAGCGATCGCCAAGCCTCCGCTTGGTCTCACCGATATAGATCATCTGGCATCTGGAGCAGCGGATGCAGTAGATGAGGTTGGAGGAGGTGCAGGTGAACCTCTGTCGGACCTGGAAGGACTGCTTGGGTCCCTGAAAGGAGTGGAGGGGGGAGGTGAAGGGACAAGTGTTGCATTTCTTGCGGTTGCAAGGGAAAGTGCCCGGGGAAGGGGTAGAGTGGGAGGGGAGGGAAGAATTGACAAGGGAGTTGCGGAGGGAGCGGTCCCTCTTCTTCAATGTCAACAAGATGAAGGAGCTAGTAATCAATTTCAGGAAGCATGGTGGAGCACATGACCTAATCAGCATCGATGGTGCAAAAGTGGAAATGGTTGAGAGCTTCAAGCTCCTTGGTATACCAATGATATATGACTAGTGGGTTGCCGCAAGGCTCTGTGCTGGGACCCGTTATTTTCAATATATATTAACAATTTAGACGAGGGAATTAAGTGTGACATCTCCATTTGCAGATGATATTTTTCTGTTTCTATGGACCAATCACATCGAAGCGATAACCAAGGCATACCAATACATTTTCTTCCCTGGAGACTGAGGAAATTCCGCATGTCCCCAATGACATTTACAAAGTTCTACAGATGCACAAAAGAAAGCATACTGTTCGGTTGCATCATAGCTATGTTTGGGAAAACCTTTCTCCAAGACTGCAAGAAATTAGAGTTGCAGCCTATCACATAAACAAAACACCCCAGCACTGACTCCGTCAACGCTCACGCTGCCCTGGAAAGTATCCAACATAAACAAAGCCCTTTCCCACCTTGGTCATACCTTCTTCTCCCTGCCCCTGTCAGGTTACAGAAGCTTGAAAGAGCGTACTCAACTCAGGAACAGCTTCTTCCCCGTTATTAGTCTTCTGAATGGTCCTTCCATACGCCAGGGTGCAGTCAGATTCGCCTCTCCCTCATTGTGGACATTTGACCTTGTCTTTGGACCTTGTCATAGCTACAATGTAGAGAACTATATTCTGCAGTCTGTATCTTCCCTTTGCTTTCCACCTATTGTACTCGGGTTTGGCTTGATTTCACTTATTTACCTGCAATCAATCTCTTCCATATGACCAACCACCCTCTAATGTTGCTGCCAGCCACCTACATCAGCGACAACACAAAATCAAAATCGGTGGAGATCCAAGCACGAGATCCAATCACATTCATTAGGAAAACATGCAAACTCCACTCAGACAACAACAGGTCAGGATCAAACCAAAGATAACGTGTCATGTTATACATACAAGACGACAGACAGAGGAAGCTTCTGTCCAGTTTCCTCACACCTTGCAAAGCTTTGCTTGCAGTGCTTTGCCATTCCAAGGGAGAAAATGAGTTTAACCAAAAGATACTCACAAAATGGACCACTAAAAGTTAATCTATTGAAGGTAAAAGCTTCCAAACTTCTAAAATAGCTTACAAACCTAGAGCTCAATGCTCTTAAGACAGTGGAATTGATTGTAGACTTTAGGAGAGCTCCTCCTCCCCTCACCCCACTCACCATCAACAACACCAGTCACATCTGTGGAGTCATTTAAGTTCCTTGGAACCATCATCTCCAAGGACCTTAAGTGGGGGCTACCATCAACTCCACAGTCAAAAAGGCACAACAGAGGATGTACTTCCTACAGCAGCTGAGGAAGCACAATCTGCCACAGGCAATGATGGTCCAATTCTACACGACCATCGTAGAGTCTGTTCTCACCTTCTCCATCATGGTCTGGTTTGGCTCAGCCACCAAGCACGGCACCTGGAGGCTGCAGCGAATCGTCCGATCAGCAGAGAAGGTTATTGGCTGTAATCCTCCCTCCATTGATGAATTGTACACTGCAAGGGCCAGGAAGCGAGTGGGCAAGATCATCTCTGACCCCTCTCACCCTGGCCACAAACTCTTTGAATCTCTTCCCTCTGGACTTCTGGTGGCGCTATGCAGGGCTAGAGACCAGCCCCAGCTAGCGCCACACAAAATTCGCGAAAAAACAGGGAGAAAAACGGACCTACCTGCTGTTACTCCACCGGCTGCCTGCAACACGTGAGTGACGTCATCAGGCGCGCGACTCCGGTATGTCTCTGCAACATACCCCACCCCCCCCCCCCCCCAAGCTACCGAAACAGACAGCCAAGCCAAAACAGGCACCGGAAGAAGTAGGCCCGACTGAAGCCTCGGGCTCAGGTACAACTTCATCCCAGGAAGATGTTTCGAAGAGGCCAAAGCCTAAAAAAATCTAAGATAGAAAAATCCGAAGATCTTCTATCTCAGGAAATTAAAAATATAAAGGAGGAACTGAAGAAATTGAATTTTAAAGAAAAACTTCATACTTTTAAGGAAGAGTTTAAGGAGGAAATGAAGGAAGAAATCAACTCCACCGTCCTTGAATTATTGGAAACATGTAAGAAGGAAACGGAAGAAAAGCTGGATCAACAGACTGCGGAGATGGATGCCAAAATCAACTCGATGGAGTCCAGCTTTAATGACAGGTTGGATCCCATTGAGAAAGCACTGAATCAACAGAATATAGCAATAACCCATTTAGAGGAGATTGCTTCAACAAGTGCCGATACGACAAAACAGCTTATCAGAGAAAACCAACGCTTATCAGAATTACTGAGTAAAATAACTGAAAAATGCACTGAACTGGAAGGACGTCAGAGGCATCAGAATTTAAGAATCGTCAGCATTCGAGAAGGAAGAGAGGGGAATCGAGACCCCCGCGAATTCGCTGCAGACTTATTGCAAAAAGGATCAAAAGTCTCTGCTAGGTCGAGCACATAGAGTGATGAGACGCCGCCCACGTGCAGATGCCCCACCAAGACAAATGATAGTAAAGGTGAAATACGACCATGTACTGGAGGAGATGATGAAAAACATTGTTCGTACCAGGAATCTCACATATGATGGAGATAAGATCAGTATCTACCGAGATTATCCTGTGGAGGTCTCCAGGAAGAGAGCCCTGTTTAAAGAGACAAGAAGAATACTTAAGGATGTGAAAAATCTGAAGTATGGCTTGATGTAGCTGGCTACAGTAAGAGTTACCCACAAGCAGAATGAACACATCTTTACCAACCCTAAGGATGCATTGGAGTTCGTCCAGAACATCAAGAGTGTGCCCGACGACTGAACATTAATTACAAAGCACCTGACGTCAACAAACAATGTAACTTTGTAAAGATCGGATGGAATTTAAGCTGTTATACCTAAGGACAATTGAAATTGGATAAGGATTACTGAATAAGGCATTCCCTATGGACATGTTACACTCATAGTTACTATTAACATCAATAACTGATAAATACTAATTATAACTGCGCAGTACTCCTAATAATTATAACTAACGGTTACTAATTACATAATTGAATTACTTAGAATTAGTTAAAATGGCAATTATAAGTACGGTTGGATTTAACGCTCGATTTCACTTTTTTTTCTTCTTCTGTTATCTCTTTATGATATAGATGAGATTTATACTATGTTGATAATAATTACCTTTTTATTTTTAATTTTTTTTGTTGTAGTTTTTACCAATGGATTATGAATACTTTGGAACTTAAAATGTTTCCCACCCCCCCCCCCCCCCGGCTATCACTAACTGCACTATTTATATAGTTTTTTCTCTCATTTTTCACTTTACTAACCGCTTATTCTATCACTTTTTTAATATAATACTTTATTATAATTTTAAGTTTGAATGGAGTCATAAGTTTTATCAAAGGAGATATGTATGCGAGAAAGACCAACGAGACTTAAAATTCATCTATCTGATGTTCGGGTGTAATGTCGGGCTTGTTGAGCTGAACTATCTGCTCTTTTATAGACCACCCTAAACAAAAGATGCAAGATTTGAATATGAAGATTGGGGGTGAAGGAATCACATTCTGTAGTTGGAACGTTAAGGGTATTAACGAACCAATCAAGAGAGGTAAAGTACTAGCACATTTAAACGCACTTAAAACAGATGTAATATTCCTTCAGGAAACTCACCTTAAAAAGGATGCAGAGCATAGATTGAAAGCTAAATGGATTGATAAAGCGTATCATTCCTCATTTACACATAAATCCAGAGGTGTTGCAATACTAATCCGTAAAGGGATACCTTTCAAACACATATCAACTATAACGGACAGTGATCGTAGATATATTCTATTAATAGGTGAATTATATGCTGACTCTTATTAATGTTTATGGACCAAATTTTGATGGTCCCTTGTTTTTGAAGAAAATATTTAATACAATTCCGGAGTTAATACAACACAATTTAATAATCGGAGGAGACTTAAATTGTACATTAGACCTCTATTTAGATAGATCAAGACAACGGAAAATAAAATCTCAGTCCAGTGACTTATTAAATGCATATCTAGATACTAGTAATATTAAGGATGTCTGGAGAATAGAAAACCCAACCGGACGGGAATATTCATTTTATTCATTGGTACATAAAACATATTCAAGAATAGATTATTTTTTGGTGGACTCCAAGCTTATTCCATTTATTTATAACTCGAAATATCACAATATTATAATCTCGGACCATGCTCCCTTAACATTTATGATTAAATTAAATGGAAGGACGGAGAAACAGTCACAATGGAGACTTAACCCACAAATTTTAAAGGCAAAAGTATGTCAGGAATATCTCACTAAACAGATTAATATGTTCTTTGAAATCAATGATAACCCTGAAACGTCTGCCTCCCTACTTTGGGAAACATTTAAAGCACTTACTCGAGGAGCTATGATCTCCTCCCAAGCATTTCATAATAAAGAGAATCTGGCTAAACAACAGGCATTGGAAAGGGAAATAAAACAATTAGACATAGAAAATGCGGCTGCACCAACTATGATAAAACACAATAAAATTGCAGCATTGAAATATAAATTAAATAATGTGGCGGCTTCCAAGGGTCGTGCCATCATTACTGCTGAACCCCTCAGCACAGGAGTGGTTCAGTCCGGAGGCGGCCGTTAGTCAGAGGGTTTAAAGGCTGGGGTTTGGGTGTCATCTTCCTCTCGTTTGGTCTTCCCTACAGCCGGGAGGAACATAATAAAAGGTGCCTCTCAAAACACTGGACTTCGCGCTTCCTTTTGAGACCCGCGCACCACTATAAAATATATTCAGACCAAGTTATAACATTTTACCAATACACTACACAACTACATTTTGAACTCGGTGATAAACCTCAAAAATTATTTGCTTGTCAACTTCGGAAACTGGACGGGGAAAAAACAATTCATAGTAGATCAGAAACAGGAGAGCCACTAGTACAATCTAAGGATATTAATGAGAGATTCCTGCAATATTATCAAAACCTTTACTCAGCTAAAACGATAGATCACCGGACAGGAATAGAAGCATTCTTACAAAAATGCAACCTTAAGGGGTTAGATTTGAAAGATAGAGAATTACTAGATGCTGAAATAACAGTAAAAGAAATTGAAGAGTCTATCAGATCTCTAAAAAACTGTAAGGCCCCGGGTCCTGATGGTATAGGCTCTGAATTCTATAAAAAACTCTATGATCTGATTGCTCCACGTTTAAAGACACTGTATGAACATATCTATACCCAACAGAAACTACCAGAAACGCTAAATGAATCTATAATAACACTTATACCAAAAATAGATAAGGACCTGGATGATCCAGGTTCATATAGAGCTATAGCTCTCCTAAATACTGATCAAAAAATATTAACTAAAATCCGAGCACAAAGATTAAGCAGTGGTTAATAAATTAATACACCTGGACCAAACAGGATTTATACCAAAACGCTACTCCTCATATAACCCGAGACGATTATTCAACATTATATACTCAAAGAGAAGTACTAACGAAGATCTAGCAATTATTTTGTTAGATGCTGAGAAAGCATTCAACCAGGTGGAATGGCCCTATTTATTTTCGGTCATGAAAATTTTTCAATTGGGTGAGAAGTTTAGTACATGTGTAAAACTTTTATATACTAATCCAACAGCTAGAATATCAACAAATCAAATGTTATCAGCTAAATTTAATTTATCTAGAGGCTGTAGACAAGGATGTCCGTTATCCCTGTTATTATTCGCACTCTCAATAGAGCCACTAGCAGAAAGCGTTAGGTCCCATCCTGAAATATATGGGTATAATACTAAAGATACTGAGAATAAAATTTCCTTATATGCAGATGATGTATTAATCTACATTACAAAACCCGAAGTTAGTATCCCAAACTTATTAAATTTAATAACTCAATATGGCTCATTTTCAGGATACAGAATTAACTGGAATAAAAGTGAAATCATGCCAATTATGGAAAGTAATCCACATATATTACAACAATTTCCCTTCAAAATAGTAAATGAAAATTTTAAATATCTTTGAATTTATGTAACAAAGACATATACTTCTTTATTTAAACTTAACTTCCCGCCTTTATGGAACAAATTACATAAGAATATTTTATATTGGAAAACATTACCTATATCAATGTTTGGTAGAATTAATGCAATAAAAATGATTTTTCTCCCGCAATTATTGTACCTTTTTCAATCAATTCCGATATATCTCCCAAAACCTTTTTTTTTTAAAAAAGGTTGACTCTATAGTCACTAATTTTATCTGGGATTATAAGAACCACAGAATAAATAAAAAATACTTATGTAAATCAAAAATAAAGGGAGGTTTAGCCCTACCGAATTTTATGCTCTATTTTTGGGCAGTTAACATAAAAAGTATGAATTTTTGGCTGGAAGAACTGGACCAACAACCAGATTGGTTAAAAATGGAAAAGGAAGACTGTTTACCTTTTGAAATTGGGTTGATCTTATTTGCTATTACTAAATTAAGCAAAAAAACCTATAGTGAAAACTCCATAATATATAGTGGAATACACATTTGGCAACAATTTAAAAAAGACTCTAAAATTGGATAATTTACCACTACTTCTTCCCATTGTAAACAACCCTACATTTAAACCCTCAACGATGGATAAAGGTTTTTTTACAACGAAAAAATCACGGAATTACAAAGATGGGTCATCTTTACAGGAAAGGTACATTCCTCTCATTTCAGGAGCTACAACAAATTTATGGACTTCACTCAAATGACTACTTTAGATACCTACAACTTAGAGACTATGCTAAATCAAATACACAGGACTATAGAAATAGAAAGACAGAAATTCTCGATGAATGATTGAACAAACACCCTAACACAGAAAAATTGATATCTTATATTTATAATATCCTATTAGATAACGATGCACCCATGACGGAAATATATAGGCAATCATGGGAAAATGAACTAGGCCAACCAATAAGGCAAGATATTTGGGACGAAAGCTTACAACATATACATCACTATTCGTTAAATGCTAGACATTCTTTAATACAATTTAAAGTATTACATAGATTGCATTATTCAAAAACAAAATTAAATAGAATTTTCCCAAGCATATCTCCTATTTGTGAAAAATGTCAGCACTCAGAGGCTAACCTAACGCACATATTTGTAAGTTGTATAAAAATTAATAATTTTTGGACGAAAATGTTTAAGATTATTTCGGAAGTTGTCAATATCCAATTCGACCCCGATTCAAAACTAATATTAGGAATATTAGAACAAAATCAAATATTTACAACAAGCCAAAGAAACTTTATCGACTATAGTTTAATAATTGGGAAAAAATTTATATTAAAATTTTGGAAAGGCCCTATAACCCCCACAATTAAAATGTGGATTATGGAAATGTCGGAGACCCTACATTTGGAAAGATTAAGATTTGTCTTAATGGACAAACAAGAACTATTTACTAGAATATGGTCTCCATTCATTGACTATTTGAAGGGGCAAACCGGTCAGTCACGAGAACCTGACCGAAACCTGAATCAAGGATTAGATGAAGAATTACATTTTATAATTCACGGACATATCTCCAATGATGTATAATTAGATGATTATTCCATTCTCTTTTAATTTTTTGGTTTCTTTTCTCTCCCTCTATTATTTGCTATCTATATAAAAATAAAAATATATATAGAAGTACAATTATTATACAATTGATAATATAAACAATATTAATAATATGACTACTACAAACAAAATGTTTTTTATTATGTATTTACTTCTAATAAAAAAATAAATTAAAAAAATAAAATAAAAATTACTTCCCTCTGGAAGGCGACTCTGGACTGTCAAAGCTGCCACAGCCAGGCATAAAAACACGAGTAGTTTATCCACGAATTGTTACTCTATTCAACAGCCAAAAATCTGTAGCCTCCCTTTGATCTGGTATTTAGTTGGTTCACATGCTTGATCAATGGTGTTTTATCATTAATGTTGAATTATTATTAATGTTTAGTGTTTTCTGAGTCATTCATAACCATCACTGTATGTCATGTTGTTACTTGTGGGCGGAGCACCAAGGCAAATTCCTTGTATGTGAATACTTGGCCAATAAACTTACTTACAAGTGAATTTTTAAGCAGCATTTTACACATAGAGTACTAAGCAACTGCTCCAACACTGAAAATTTACTTTTACTAACATGACGAATCATTTCTTCAAGATTTTAATTATTGTTGAAGGTATAAATTCACCATCCACTTCAACTTCTCAATCCTAACATTCCTTCCTAACTTTTTTTCTGCTTTTTGCACATGATTTTGCATTAAATTAACATTCTAACCAACACTAACTTCCTGCTGCAAACTCTGGACTCATTATTAATTCTTTGTGATTTTGTTTTTCAGTTTTTAGTTCAGAGATACAGTGTGGAAATAGGCTCATATGCCCACCAAGTTCATGCGACCAACAATTACCCATATTCTAGTTCTATCCTCCACACTAGGGACAATTTACAGAAGTCAATGAACCTACAAACCTGCACGTCTTTGAACTGTGAGTGGAAACCAGGGCCGTAGTATTAAGGAGAACATATAAACTTCATACAGACAGCATCTATTGTCAGGATCAAACCCAGGTCTCTGGCACAGTAAAGCACAACTGTACTGCTGTGCCACTATGCCATACCTTTGTTATATTTGTTAAAGATACACTGTTTGTCTAGTTTACAAAGATACTGGATTTCTGAAGGGGATGCTGTAAGTGCTTTGGCCTTTTCAAACAGTTTACTGAAAGCCTGCGGGCGAATGTTATGGGTAATAAATATTTGGCACCATTTGTTTGTTGCTTACCACAAAATCCAGGCTATTATAAAAGTCTTGTAGTGAGCCGTCCTCTTTGTTTATCCCCAATTCAAGCAGTTTGAGTCTTCTTTTTGAACTTCCTTTGAAATGCATTTCAAAATGCACTTTCCAAACATCAGATTGTTACAACAATTAATGTTTCAGTAAGTACTGACGTATGATCCCATCGCATATTGTCTAGATCTTTAGTGAAGGGATGATCAACATCATTGCAATCAGTCAACAAATAAGGACATTTATATCATGATTTTCACCTCTCAAAATGCCAAGACACTGAAGCAAATTAACTGATTTAGTGTAACCGCTGAAAAGTGGTAGTCACAACAGTGCTAGAATTACTTTGTAGGATGTGTCCAGATGTTGATTACAATTGGGTAACTCTCAGATAAACTTGACTGTTAATATTATGTTAGCAGAAACAATGGTATGGCAAATCTGACAAACAAATCAGCTGGTGATCATAAATTTAGTTTAGTTTAGAGAGACAGCATGGAAAAAGGCTCTTCAGCCGACCAAGACCACACCAACCATAAATCACCCGCTCTCATAGGTTCTGTTATCCCATTTACTCGTCCACTCCCTGCACACTAGGGACACTTTAAAGAGAATAATTAACCTGCAAACCCGTATGTCTTTGAGATACGGAGGAAACCCATGCAGTCATAGGGAGAACATACAAACTCCATGCATACAACACCCGTGGTCAGGATCGAACCTTGGTCTCTGATGTTCAGTAGCTGTGCCACCCATACACTAGGATGGTCACAGCTAATCATTTAGTTCCTGGTATTTGACCTGGACTTTAACTGATCATCAATTAAACTATCGACACATATATCAGGGTCTGCAGATTTGATGATCCTGTGGGAGACATGATGATTCATTCAAGATTAAATGTCAGGTGGATACAGAATGGGTAGCAGCATCTGGTATTTGAGCATAAAGGATCAATAAATCCAACACATTTGGCAACCAAGCTTACTCACTTCAGTACTGCAAGAAACATACAAGAATGCCACACAATTACATTTTGTTTCAACTAAGATTTCAAGATTGTTCCATGGCAATTAAATACAAGAGGGGGGGGGGGGGGGGGGGGGGTTTGGAGAGGTGTACGGAAGACCTAGGCTCTTTGAATAGGACCTGGGAGCTTCTATGTCAACTTCCAAATTGCCCAATAACATTGAATTTCAGTCAAAAGATGCTACCTTTAACGACATACAAGTCTTCCAGCAGTGATCAGAATTATCAGTCCCAATTATGAACAAATTGTGGAGTGATGTTTAAACCCTTACTCCCGTGAGTCAGCAGAGGATGTGATGTAATGCCAGATTATACAAAATTCAATGGTTTAGCAGTATACAAATGATAGAGCTTGTTTACCATCTCAAATATTTGCTATATAATAATATTATCAGTTCTGAAGTTATTGACAATCTTCCTTTAAGTGACTCTTCTCAGATGCAATCGTGAAATGGGCAAATGTACAAAAATATTTCTGATGTTTACATGCGCTTGTTTAAGTTGGCTTCTCAGTTGCCAAAGGTATCTGAAATACAACCACTTTGTGCAAGAAGACATTCTTACCTAAAGCAGGCATTTATGGATTGTTATACACCAGCAAAAGAATATTGTGTTTAAAGGTTTAAAACAAAATATTCCCTCTGTAAAATATATTAGAAAGTTCATTTCCACATACTTATATCAAAGTCAAGACACAGATACAGTTTCCAAACATTTCATTGTTGAAGTTATTTCTTTTATAATAAGCCAAGACTTAAAGCAACAAAATGTAAAAGAAACACTGTTGTAAGCTTGAATCACACTAACAACATTTTTCATTTCCTTTATTCAAATTCCAAAATTAAACTAGAAAATACAATCACTTCAGGAACTGGATGATTAAGGAAACGTAGTTAAATATATTTACAGAACTATTTACAAAAGCTACAAATTAAGATCGATGGAAACAGACATCGTGTCCAATCAGAAGAATGATCCTTGGAGAGCTAAGTGTTCAAATACAAACTAACCAGTGTCCTTTGCACACCCATTTCAAGTCCATTCCCTCTTCTGGAGGAGAACAAACTGATATGTTAGCTCAAATTGAAGTGGTCAGTCCACAAAGATGACAACCAAAAAGACTATCACCACGCTGATCCCCTTACCAAATAGTAGCTAAATGATTATTGCAACATAAATAAGCTTTGATAATCTCTACACAGCTGAGAGCAGAATTGTTTGTTCTTTGTGAATATAACCTTCAGCTACATCACTCGCCGTTTAAGATGACAAATTAGTGAATAATTAAGTAAAATTCTGACCATGGTGGGATGTGCAAAAGTGGTATTGACAGACACCAATTTAAAAGTCACACTGGTAAGGTTGTCTTTTCTATATGTGGCAGGCACCACTGTGCTGCCTGCAAATTCACAAGATTTTCCACTGCTTCATTCCCTTGAAACCAAAGATGTGATCTTTGCTTGAAACCTCCTCAAAAATTGTGATGCTCCTTGTGTTGTTGTTTTTGAAAAAAATTGCTGTTTTTTTTCTTTTTCCTTCCTCCCACAATATGCAATATGAAATATGTAAAATAATATGTGATTCTGTTCCATTCTGTTTGTAGATTGTTTGTTTGTTTGTTTTTTGCACAAAGTCCGCGAGCACTGCCACTTTTCATTTCACTGCACATCTCGTATGTGTATGTGACGAATAAACTTGAACTTGTGTTCAATCATGGAAATCACAAATCTCAGTATTATTTCAGATTTCTAGCCTATGTAAAAATACAACACATGATTGGCAAACACCAACGGATAAAGAGGGCTGGAAAGTAGTGGTGGCTATAAACATAGACATAGAAAATAGGTGCAGGAGTAGGCCATTCAGCCCTTTGAACCAGCACTGCCATTCAATATGATCATGGCTGATCATCCAAAATCAGTGCCCCGTTCTGGCTTTTTCACTATATCCCTTGATTCCCTTAGCCCTAAGAGCTAAATCTAACTCCTGAAAACATCCAGTGAATTGGCCTCCACTGCCTTCTGTGGCAGAGAATTCCACAGATTCACAACTCTCTGGGTGAAAATGTTTTTCCTCATCTCAGTCCTAAATGGTCTACAACTTATTCTTCAACTGTGACTCCTGGTTCTGGACTACAACACCAGGAACATTTTTCCTGCATCTACCCTGTCCAATCCTCTAAGAATTTGATATGTTTCTGTAAGATCCCCTCTCATCCTAAATTCCAGCGAATACAAGCCAGTTGATCCATTCTTTCATCATATGTCAGTCCCATCATCCCAGGAATTAACCTGGTGAACCTACACTGCACTCCCTCAATAGTAATAATGTCCTTTCTCAAATTAGGAGACCAAACTTGCACACAATACTCCAGGTACGGTCTCACCAGGGCCCTGTACAACTGCAGTAGGACCTCCTTACTCCTAAACTCAAACCCTCTCACTATGAAGGCCAATATGACTATAGCTTTCTTCACTGCCTGTTGTACCTGCATGCTTACTTTCAGTAGAGAGTGTTAACATGGCTACAAAGTTTTGTAGAGGAAGATGACTCAAAAGAATCCCTGTTCCCAATCACTTTACAAAAATAATTAAGAGGAAGATGACTCAAAATAATCCCTGTTCCCAATCACTGTACAAAAATAATTTTGGAAATGTGGAATGTAAATTACAAAATGTGAATGTAAAATTACAAAACTTTACACATTCAGACTGCTTGCAATATTTGCTGATAGGAGTTTAACCTTCAAGAATATTGATATCTGCTAAAAATGAAACAGTTGCTGAACTCCCAAGTCCAATGTTTGCGCAAAATATACATAGGGAACTTTTGCAAAGATTATTATGGCAGAATAAATCAAGCATCATCTAAACTGCTATGCTAATACTCCAACCAATAATAAATTCAATTGAAGGCTTAAAGACTGTTCAAAAATCTCTTGCAGTGGGTAACGTATCTGCAACATACCTTCATGCCTCCCTCCCTAAAATAGGCAGTTCTTTTTTTAAGTAATAGATTCATGGTTAAAGAGAGATTTCTAGAAGGCAACAAAAAAGTGCTATGTCTAAATTTGTTTTTATAGTCTAAGGAACTTTTTATGATTTGAAGAACATCGATAAGTGGCATTTCGGGTTTGGGGCCCTTCTGCAGTCAAAACGCAGAAACAAAGAATTGCAGATGCTGGTTCCAGAAGGATCCTAACCCGAAACATCACCTATCCACATACTTTCTACAGACACCCCATGGGTAATGAACAAGTTTAATTTTTACAAACAAAGGTCAATTTGTTTCTGCAAGATGGAAATCTCATTAAAACACCACTTAATTTGGCGTCCACAGAACTGTAGGAGTGTCAACAAGCCTAACCTATCCCAATCCTCTAGCTCCTGCTGACATTTGCAATATTATATGCCTTCTCTTTTACTTTTATCCCGTCTTTGACAACTGAGGTTCACGACTGTTAGCATGGAACAGACAAATTGTTTTATGAGGAAACGTTGGACAGAATAGGCTTCTATCTCCTGGACTTTAAGAGTGAAAGGTGATTTGTTTGAAATAAAAAAAGGATCTGTGAACAATGAGTCACTGTTCAGAAACAAGGGATAACCATTTATGAGATGAGAGATAAACCATGAATCTATGGAAATCTTATTGCCTATCAGCTCTGCCATCCACTATCATGAAGTGCTTCTGGAGGATGGTCATGGCACATATCAACTCCAGCCTCCTGGTCATCCTTCATCCACTGCATTTCACTTATAGTCACAAGTCCACAGCAGATGCCATCTCCTTGGCCACACACGCATTCCTGTAACATCAAGATAACAAGGTCTACATCAAACTTTTATTCATTGACTATAACTCCACCTTCAACGCCATTATCCAAAACCAAATTTATCTCCAAACTCCTAGACCTGGGATTCAACACCCCCTCTGCAACAGGATGCTCAACTCCTAACCCACAGGCTACATTCAATACGGATGGGCAATAAATCATCGTCCGTAATAATTCTCAACACCAGTGCCCCACAAGGATGAGTACTCAGCCCCTCACTATACTCCCTGTACCTCCACGACTGTGCAGTTAAATTCTGCTCCAACTCCATTTACATGCTTGCAGATGACACCACCATAGTGGGCTGGATCTAGAACAATGACAAGACAGAGTACATTAAGGAGATGGAGAGCTTGGTAACGTGGTGCCAAAGCAACCCCTTCCTTGATTGTCAGCAAAATTGAAGGCACTAACCATTGACTTCAGGAAATGGGATGGTGCACGTGCTCCAATCAGCATCAACTAGAAGACTTGAAGTTACACCTGATCAGCTATATTCTTATTAATAGCAGAGCAGGTTCAGGTGCCGTGGCCTACTCCGCACTCTTAAATCATTTGTATTTGTATGATGATCGCATACGAATATATAAAGTGATTCAAAACGTGGAAGTCATTTGGCCATGTAGGTATTGCAATGCTCATTTTGTTTCAAACCATTATGAGTAAGCTCATAGACCCAAGAACAGTGAGCAAGAACAATGGAATTTATTATTTTTCAGCTGTTACATGCAAGTCATCAGTCAGTCAGGAAATGAGCTCAAGTAAAATGAGGCATGCAACCACAATCATTTTTTTAATTTGAAACAGTCACAGGATGTAAGTTGACCAGCAGGAAGAGGCTTAAAGATTTAAGCAGTCACTGCTAGGTTGCCAGCATAAGGCTACAAATCCTGAACTCTCAAATTGTCTGCTTCTACAGGAAGGAGGCTTCAGAGAAAAGACTGAGCATTTTAAGGTGCAGGAATAAGTACAAAGCACTTTATTTAATAGGTATTAATAGGTAATGAGATTATTAGCAACAGATGGATGAGGTGGGCGACATTAGCAGAATAAGAGAATACAAAGATAGAATCAAGAAAAGACTACATCGGCATATCAAGGACGCTACATGGGACAATAGCTAGGTATTGGTGGAAAAGGAATTGTGTGGCAGCCTTCCAAACATTTAAATGTAGCTTAACCAAAGTTGAATGTTAGCCAAGCAGCCTGGTGGCAGAAATACAGTAAACCCTTTGGGTGGGGTCGTGGTGGGGCGGGGGGAAATGGTGTCCGTTATTAACCAGCATGGTATTATCATTGTATGTAGTTGAAACAAACAACTGCCGATGCAGCTTGCGAGCTGGAGGTGACGTCGGAAGCTGGGACTCTAAGCGGCCGAGGGACTCTAAGCGGCCGAGGGGCAGTATCGGCTGGTCCGTCAAGTCAAGAGTGTTTTATTGTCGTATCTATGTCCCAGATAGGACAACCAAAATCTTTTAAAAAGGGGGCCGTTGAAACAAGAATTTATATTGAAAGGTGCTGTTAGAGAGCCGACATGTTATATTACATTTTTAATAGGGTGACAATAATAGATATTTGGATATTGTGCAGGCAAGGATAGAAGGCGAGAAGAGCCATTATTGAGGATCATTCATACATAATTTTAATTTTTTTTATTAGAAACAATGTAAGTAGTATAAACCGCGGCACATGACAAAATACATTTAATGTACGTCTTCTATTTTAAATTTAACAAGAAAGAAGTAGAACAAGAAAGAAAGAGCGAGAGAAAGAGAAAGTGAAAGAAATAGTGATGTGTAAACCCCTAGACTACCAGATAGTGCAGTCCAGGAGTGAACAAGTAAAAGCTTATAGAAGAATAAGAAGACAAAAACCAAAAATAATGAAGAAAAAGAAAAAAGGGACCATTCCATGTTGATGTACCTGCTGCATTTCTCACCACCCCATCACCCTGTTCATGAGTCGGTTTGATTCCAGAGTTGTCTTGCACCATACTATACTTGTAGTGAATCAATGAAAGGAGACCATATCTTTAAAAATTGCTCTGATTTTCCTGCTGAGTCTTATATCTTCAAGATGTTGCGTCTCAGACATGCATGGGATCCACATTTTAAGCGTTGGGGTGGATGCATTTTTCCAAAATTTAAGTATACTTTTTTTGCCATTATCAGGCCATAATTAAGGAAACGTCTTTGAAATATTGATAGCTCAGAGCAGGCACCTGTTCCAAAAATAATCAATTCTGTATTGGGGTCCAGTTTTGTTTTTAATAAATTTGAGAAGATTTCAAAGATTTATTTCTAAAATTTATACATAATTCAATAGAAAAGAATAGTATGAAACTTCAGATGGTGAACAGGGATGAAACACGAGGAGATAAGGTAGATAAGAGGGAATTAATATTGATGACAGCAGAGTCTAATTAAATAGATTCAACAAGGTACAAATAGGAACTTATTCAGTTCAATTATATCAAAAAATAGTGGTGAGGAAGTAATAGAGAAGTTTGCTAATGGACCAAATATTGTTGTGAATATAAGCTTGAATGTTTGCAAACGGACAGCTTTAAAGAATAAACTTTAATGCTATGGATACTTCACGTGGGGGGGGGGGGGTGTAGATCTCTGAGAGATAAGCAAATCTTCTGAGATAAAGATGGTTGTTTGAAACAAAATTGGAAAGACATGGTGGCTTTCATAAACGAGTGGGTGTGTTTGAACACGATAGCTGACAAAGAACACAAGCAGAACAAAATCAGAAGATGGCAAGGCAAATTGCAATAAGAGACTGCAGTTTCGCAAAGAAGACTTCGGGGGGGGGGGGAAGGAAAAGCTTCAAATTTAAAAGACTAAATTAAAAATTTGAGGAAAGGATAATAACATATTATCAACAGATAATAACATTTTCAAGTTAAATTGAAGGAATATAAAGCATTTGGATAAAGCAAATGGAAGAAAATATAGCCCGATGAGCGAGTTCAGTTTAAACCTGCATCTGCAGTTCCTTCCTACTTACTGTAAGCCAAAGTGGGTTATGTCAATGTAAATGGAAACAAGTACTTCTAAATTCAAATAATTAAGTGTTCGGGAAGACTGCAAGCATCAAATGAACGTGCTGTAACCCAACCGATACAGGTAGCACATCACTCCAGGAATCGGAATCAAAGTTCCAGCTCACAAACAGATCACTGGGGAGGGGAACACATCTTTTACAATGAGCCAAAGCACTGAAACAAGCCCTTCAGCCCAATGTGTCCATGCTAACCAAGATCTTATTGGACAAATGGGAAAAGAGAGTAAGTGTTTAAAAACAACTTTAAACTTGCTGTGCAAGCCAAAATCCACCCACAATTAGAAGATAGAAGTTGAGGAGTGATGAACTGCAGAGCGAGGAGAGTGTTTGATGCCAGACAAGGATACAGAAGCTGTACATACTTGTACTCCAAGAAAAACAAGGTTTATCCATTACGATCAGCTACTATAACCCAACTCTGCACCCACTCTCTGCCCCTAACAACGCACACAAAAATCATCAACTTTGCACAAATGAGGTGTGTAAAAATAGTTATCAACACCCTCAGAAAGCAAATACAAATGTTCACGTGATGAGTTTGGAAATATAGGCATACCATTGTGGTGGGGAGCATACCGATTACAAATAGCTCTATTTATAAATCACAGACAACCCAATCTCTCTCCAATCCCAATTGAAATACTCAATGATTACTTTTTTTAAAATTCCAGCTTCCAAATTTGTCTCAGTTTCTTAAAGCGCTTCATGATTAATTACAGCTCCAGAACAACTTAGAAATGCCTCAATCAAAGCAGCCACTGAACTGCTTGCTGCACAACCTTCAAAAAAGATTTGAGAAAGCAGAACAATGAAAATACAGATTTCCACCTAGTACTGCCAGAAGCTACAAATATCTCTCATTTTGGCTACTCGATAGTTTGGTGTATCACTGTTTGAGCTATTTGCATCCCTCCCAGCTAAGACTAAAGAGCCTGGACCACTTTCACAACCTAATTCACGACCTCTGCCGAGTTTGCCCTTGACTCATACTCGCAGCATAGTCGTCACAAGGTCGTAGGAGATCATAGGTAGGAAGTAGGTAGGTTGTGATGCTAGTCGTAGGTACTCGTGGCATCAAGTAGGTCGGGGCGTTTTTCTAGCCTGATGAAAAATGTCCATGAGTAAAAAAGGTTGTGAATTAGGTCGTGAAAGTGGGACAGGCCCTTAACAAATTATTCCTACCAGAACAAAACGACATTAGCTTATAAACTCTCAGAAACAACATTCTTCCCTAAATAATTATGGCTCAAATGTTTAGTGAAGGCTTACAAGTAAGAAACAACCACAATGCTAAAGGTGTAGGAAAGAACAGCTGATGCTGGTTTAAATCGAAGGTAGACAAAAAATGCTGGAGCAACTCAGCGGGACAGGCAGCATATCTGGAGAGAAGGAATGGGTGATGTTTCGGGTCGAGACCCTTCTTCAGACTGATGTCAGGGGAGTGGGCGGGACAGAGATAGAATATAGTCGGAGACAGGGAGACTGGTGGGAGAACTCTTACTGTCTCCGACTACATTCAGATAGGCTCACTCCTCAACGTATGCACTATGCTCTAAAAATCAAGCAAAATGAAATTAGATGCAAGAAAAATCAACATTTTATACAATAGACAATCGGTGCAGGAGTAGGCCATTCGGCCATTCGAGCCAGCACCGCCATTCTGATCATCCACACCTAATATTCTGATAACATTCTTGACTGTAGTCCCAAAGACTTGTGCATTGAATGAAGCAGCTCGAACATGGTTGCAGCAATGTCTCACTTGAACAGTTCAGAAACTATTCTTGTACATTCTACCCACATAAATCATATAAATTCCAATCCAGTTAATTGCTGTACTATTCAATTGCTAATTAATCTGTATTTTGCTATCAGTATACTGGCCATAATACTGGACCTTCATTCCAATATCCAAGCCAATTTTAAAACAGATTTCCCTGTATTGAGTTGTATTTAGTCAACTCACCACACCAATCAAAATTATTTAAGATCTGCAATCATTTGAGCTTCTATAATTCAGCAATGTCTTGCAATGAATTTACCCTTTAGAAAAATACAACAAACAGCATATTGAATATTAGTTTTGCACATTCAAACTTAAGTAATGCAACTCACGGAAAAAAAGCATTGTTTCAAAGGAATTGAAATAGCAGGCAGTGAAGCAAAGAGCCTGAACTTGTGAATTCCTTTCATTATGAACCAGAAGTCCATCCATCCACAACATGATGGGCACTAACTTCAGCGAATTGAAGGACTGATGGGAAGGCAGAGGACAGGACCATTAAGTTTCAAAGGAAGGACAGGCAGGGAGTGGTTAAGAATAGAGTGAAGCTCTCAGGCTGAACACAAGGAGCAGAAACCTAGAGCCTGGATCAGTGATTGGGACATGACGTTGTGGTCATTGGTTGCGGGAGGACACGACAGGCAATGTTCCAGGGTTATGATGTTTCCGACATAATAAGAAGGTAAAAGAGGTGGTGAAGTTACTCTACTAATCACAGAGAAGGCCACTCCGAGGACCTACAAAAGGGTTTTTCCACACCAGGGCTTCACAAATGTCCTCATTCTTCAGAGAACGGGGATTCCCCTCCCCCACTATAGATGAGGCTCATACCAGGGTCTCCTCCGTACCCCATAACACTGCCCTCTCTCCCCATCCTCCCACTCGCAACAAGGGCAGAGTCCCCCTGGTCCTCACCTTTCACCCCACCAGCCAGCACATACAACACAGTCCTCCGCCAGTTTTGCCACCTCCAACGTGACCCCACCACTCGCCACATCTTCCCATCTCCCCCGTCTGCCTTCCGCAACTCCCTTGTCAATTCTTCCCTTCCCTCCCACTCCACCCCTTCCCCGGGCACTTTCCCTTGCAACCGTAAGAGATGCTACACTTGTCGCTTTACCTCCCCCCTCCACTCAAGGACCCAAGCAGTCGTTCCAGGTCCGACAGAGGTTCACCTGCACCTCCTCCAACCTCATCTATTGCATCTACTAATCTAGATGTCAACTGATCTATATCGGTGAGACTAAGCGGAGGCTTGGCGATCATTTCGCAAAATTCCGCAATAACCAACCCGACCTCCCGGTGGCTCAGCACTTCAATTACCCCTCCTCATTCTGTATCCGACCTCTCTGTCCTGGGCCTCCTCCACGGCCAGAGTGAGCAACACCGCAAATTGGAGGAACAGCACCTCATATTCCGCTTGGGGAGTATGCATCCTCTTGGCATGAACATCGAATTCTCTCAATTCTGTTAACCCTTGCTGTCTCCTCCCCTTCCTACCTCTCCTTCAGCCCTCGGGCTCCTCCTCCTCCTCCTCCTCCTCCTCCTTTTTCCTTTCTTCCCCCTGCCTCCCCCCACCCCGCCTGAAGAAGGGTTTTGGCCCAGAAACGTTGCCTATCTCCTTTGCTCCATAGATGCTGCTGCACCTGCTGAGTTTCTCCAGTATTTTGTGTACCTACAAAAGGGTTTGTTGGTTGATGCACATGGATATGCAAGGAATGGAGGAATATGGATTACATGCAGGCAGATAAAATTAGTTTATCCAAAAAGGCCATAAATAATCAGAGCAGAATTAGGCCATTCGGCCAATCAAGTCTACTCCACCATTCAATCATGGCTAATCTATTTCTCCCACCTAACCCCATTCTCCTGCCATCTTCCCATAACCCTTGACATCCGAACTAATCAAGAATCTCTGCTTTAAAAATACCCATTGACTTGGCCTCCACAGCCTTCTGTGGCAAAGAATTCCACAGATTTACCACCCTCTGACTAAAGAAACTCCTTCTCATATCCTTCCTAAAGCAACGTTCTTTAATTCTGAGGCTATGACTTCCAGGCCTAGACTTTCCCACTAGTGGAAACATCCACATCCACTCTATCCAAGCCCTTCATTATTCGGTAAGTTTCAATGAGATCTCCCCCCCTCATTCTTCTGAACTCCAGCAAGTACAGGCCCAGTGACGTCAAACATTCATCATGTTAACCCACTCATTCCTGGGATAATTCTTGTAAACCTCCTCTGGACCCTCTTCAGAGCCAACACATCCTTCCTCAGATGTGGTACCCAAAATTGTACGCAATACTCCAAAAGCAGCCTGACCAGTGCCTTATAGTGTCTCAGCATTACATCCCTGGTTTTGTATTCTAGCCCTCTTGAAATAAATGCTAGCATAGAAACATAGAAAAATATGTGCAGGTGTAGGCCATTCAGTCCTTCGAGTAATGGCTGATCATCTAAAATCAATACCCCATTCCTGCTTTTTCACCATATCCCTTGATTCCTTTAACCCTAAGAGCTAAATCTAACTTCCGCTTGAAAACATCCAGTGAATTGGCCTCCATTGCCTTCTGTGGCAGAGAATTCCACCGATTCACAACTCTCTGGGTGAAAAAGCTTTTCCTCATCTTAGTCCTAAATGGCCTATCCCTTATTCTTAAACTGTGACCCCTGGTTCTGGACTCCCCCAACATCGGGACCATTTTTTCTGCATCTAGCCTGTCCAATCCTATAAGATCTCCACTCATTCTTCTAAATTCCAGTGAATACAAGCCCAGTCGACCCATTCTCTCATCATATGTCAGTCCCGCCATCCCGGGAATTAACATGGTGAACCTACGTTGCACCCCCTCAATACCAATAATGTCCTTCCTCAAATTAGGAGACCAAAATTGCACACAATATTCCAGGTACGATCCCACCAGGGCCCTGTACAACTGCAGTAGGACCTCCTTTAGGGCCTGTTCCACTTGGGCGTAATTTGCGCGTCACGTAGGTGGCGCGCGAGGATTTTGAGAATTCCAAAATCCTGGGGCGTTGTGCGCTACCGCGCGTCATTGCCTATGCCACCACGTCTCACCACGCATGCGTAATGCACGTCATGCACACGTTGCGCGCTCATCACGACACACATTGCGCGCTCATCACGACACCACGCGTAAATGATGTTGCGTAAATGACGCGCAAATAACACCCAAGTGGGACAGGCACTTGACTCCTAAACTCAAATCCTCTCGCAATGAAGGCCAACATGCCATTAGCTTTCTTCATTGCCTGCTGTACCTACAAGCACACCCAGGTCTCATTGCTCCTCCCTTTTCCTAATCTGGCACCATTCGGATAATGTCCCACCGAATTAATTTCCACATACCTCGACTCCATCCTATCCTCTCCTGTTCCAATCGCTCCCTACCTGTGTCCAAGACACGTCACACGCTCAATGACTTCTGTAGCATGGGCCCTAGCTCTGCCTGCCTCATTGTAGGGTACGTCGATCAATTCCTGTTCCAGGTGTACAAGATCCCCAAACTGTACCTCCGCTACATTGCGACTGCATTGGTGTTACCTCCTGCACCCATGCAGAACTCACTGACTTCATCAATGTATCCACGATTTCTAGTGCCATCTCCATGAGTACTCTGGGATGCAGACCAGTAGGCCCTGGGGATTTATTTGCTTTCAGTCCCAACAGTTTACCTAACACCATTTCCTGACTAATGTGGATTCCCTTCAGTTCCTCCCTCCCACTAGATCCTCAATCACCTAGTATTTTTGGGAGATTGTTTGTGTCTTCCTTAGTGAAGACAGAACCAAAGTACTCGTTTAACTGTTCTTAGCATTGTTGGCTGAACGACCTGTTTCTACACTGTACCGTTCTAGGAAGTAGAACTTGAAATCATTTAACTTGAAATCTTACCCTTGGAAATACTTGCCTAAAGGACCAGTCCCACTTAGGCGATTTTTCAGCGGACTGCCGGCGACTGTCAAGTTCCCGGCAGCCGCTTGAAAAACCGGGAAATGTAACGGCGACTGTCAGAGTGCAACACACACAAACACATCGCAAAGGCGGGACCAGTGAAAGCGGGGGAGCACTGTCTGAAATTCACACGGTGCAAAACCAGAGACCACCAGTGAACATGTGGCAACCGCAGTCTCCTGCACTCGCCTAAAAAGTCGCCTAAGTGGGACAGGCTCTTTAAAACAATATGCATGACAGGGTAAGACAGCTTGCAGTAACAAATTCCAAAGACCTGCAGTAGGTGTTTGCTCTAATCGAAATGTAAAATGCTGAAAAAGTACAAAGTGCTAGAAAGAGTGATAGAACAGATAGATCAGCTGCCCAATAGCTCCAGAAACTAAGCCTTGATTCACACCTCTGAACCTGTCCGTGTGGAGCCTGCACTTTCTTCCTGTGACTATGTCGGTTTCCCCAGATGCTCAGATAACAGGTGGAATTAGCAGACTGTAGCTTTTCACTGTACCTCGATGCATGTGACAATAAACTAAACTCAAACTCAGACTGATTCCGGATATTCAGTATAGATGTGATGTGCTGAAAGCCGAATGTCACTGTTGTACCAATATGAATGACTTTGGCGTATTTCAGCAAATCCTCATCTGTGGAAAAATAAAATAAAATGAACAGATTCTGGTTGATGTTTAACAAGGAACTGCAGATCCTGGTAAATCGAAGGTAGACAAACATGCTGGAGAAACTCAGCGGGGGAGGCAGCATCTATGGAGCGAAGGAATTAGGCAACGTTTCGGGGCAAGACCCTTCTTCAGACCTCTTGTTGATGACCCTTCACCAACCTGAAATATTAATTGTTTTTCTCTCCACAGGTTCTACCTGACCTAATATTTCTCGCTGAGTTTTCATTATAAAGCTTTATCTGATTAGCAGATTTGCCATCTTTCCATTGCCTACCAGTAGCTTCAATCCTGCAAACATATAGTCAGTCATCAAACAGCTTATATACACATTAGTATTTTCCAGAAAAAAACAGCTAATTTCACCATTCCAATTCGAGTGATACAAGTAAAGCTACTTAGTAGCAAAATTTGTGATGTACCATAGCAAATTATCCAATCCATTCAGTAGCAAAGAGGTCCTTCTGCAGTTGTACAGGGCCCACACCTGGAGTATTGTGTGCAGTTTTGGTCCCAAAGTTGAGGAAGGGCCTTCTTGCTATTGAGGGAGTGCAGCGTAGGTTCACGAGGTTAATTCCCAGAATGGCGGGACTGTCATATGTTAATAGAATGGAGCGGCTGGGCTCGTATACTCTGGAATTTAGAAGGATCAGAGGGAATCTTATTGAAACATATAAGATTATTAAGGGTTTGGACAAGCTAGAGGCAGGAAACATGTTCCCGATGTTGGGGAGTCCAGAACCAATGATGAGGAAAGACTTTTTCACACAGAGTGGTGTGAATCTGGAATTCTCTGCCTCAGAAGGCATTGGAGGCCAATTCACTGGATGCTTTCGAGAGATAGTTAGATAGAGCTCTTAAAGATAGCAGAGTCAGGGGATATGGGGAGAAGGCAGGAACGTGGTACTTATTGTGGATGATCAGCCATGATCACAGTGAATTGCGGTGCTGTCTCGAAGTGCCGAATGACCTACTCTTGCACCTTTTGTCTATTGTCAGAAATAAATGTAGATGCTAGTTTAAATCAAAGGTAGACACAAAATGCTGGAGTAACTCAGCAGGTGAGGCAGCATCTCTGGAGACAAGGAATGGGCGACGTTTCAGGTCGAGACCCTTCTTCAGACTGAAGAAGGGTCTCGACCCGTAAAGTTGCCCATTCCTTCTCTCCAGAGATGCTGCCGCACCCACTGAGTTACTCCAGCATTTTGTATCCAATCCATTCATGCAGGTTGTGTTTTAATACAAATATCTCCAAAATAAGTTCTGGATCATTTTAACTGTTTCTAGTTTCATGTTCCTAATAGCTAATTTTCACCAGAAATACATCTCCCTCTACACTTCCATCCAAGCCCCAAGGATTTGTGTGTGCTTCATTTTTTTCCTTATTGAGAGACCCAAACTACTCCTCGTCTGGCCAAACATTTTGTCGCATTGAACAACTTAAACTAAATTGTCATGTCTACCAAGATACAGTGAAAAACATTACTTTGTGTGATATCCAGGCATATCATACAGCACACAAATACATCAGGTAGTGCAACAGAGAAAACAGTGCAGAAAATAGCGTTATAGCTGTAAAGTTCCAATTAAAAAGAAACTGCAAGGGCTGCAGTGGGGTAGATTAGAAGATCGGAAATTCATCCTTACATTAGGTCTAAGCAATATCTGTCTTGTTATGGGCTACATGGAATGCACCTAATTTTTGGTTGAAAAAGGGCGCAATCACCTGTTATTAGTAGACGATGACTGCATTTGTGCTGTTTCCTACTTCAATGTGGAGCTCAAATTATACTTCTTGAAAACGTGTATTCTGCTCTCACTAGGGTTAACCTAATGGTATGGTCCATCTCTGATAGTTTTCTTTCTCCATTTCTGTCTCAACCTCAGAAATGCCTGAATCATCAAGTTCAGATTCTTACAATTTTCTCCTCCCATCCTAATTCCTGTAGGGACCACATTTTATTCTTCCAGTTTGCTCTGATGATGGCACTTTCCACACATTCATGATGGCTTTCTTTTTCCTTCATGATGGCTTTTCCTTTACCATAGTCAAATGTCTGTGTGAAGAAAGGTCTCAAACCGAAACGTCACCTATTCCTTTTCTCCAGAGATGCTATCTGACCCGCTGAGTGATTCTAGCTTTTCGTGTCTATCTTCCCTCCACTGACGCAGCCAGACCTGCTGAGTTCCTCCAGCGGTCTGGTTTTCATTCCAATCTCAAATGTGTTACATTTCTACACTTCTATTTTCAAACGCCTCCTCCAATTCTGGTTATTGTTTTCCACACATCTAGTTTTAGCTACCTTCCACCACCAGACGCATGCATCTTCCCTTCTCTCACAGCATTATAAAGAGACTGTTCCTCCCTGGCTCACTCCACTCACTCACTTTGCCCCAGCATCTACCCATGTATAATGAAGGAATACAAACTTGCTGGTTCACCATCACCTCTCCAGATTATTAAAAAGCCCTCAACACTCTCCCCTTCTTGACATCAACCATGTCATCCATAGAATAATATACACAGACTTTTCAGTCCACAAGGACTGTGCTGAACAGATACCAAGACCATCTCTTATCTACCTGCACATAACCCATATATATAGATACATAGACAAAAGGTGCAGGAGTAGGCCATTCGGCCCTTTGAGCCTGCACCGCCATTCAATTTGATCATGGCTGATCATCCACAATCAATATCCCGTTCCTGCCTACTCCCCATACCCCTTGATTCCGCTAGCCCTAAGAGCTCTTTCTAACTCTATTTTGAATGCATCAAGTGGATCAGACTCCACTGCCTTTTGAGGCAGAGAATTCCACAAATTCTCAAAAAAAAGTTTTTCCTCATCTCAGTTCTAAATGGTCTACCCCTTATTCTTAAACTGTGGCCCCTGGTTTTGGACTCCCCCAACATCGGGAACATGTTTCCTGCCTCTAGCGTGTTCAATCCCTTAATAATTATATGTTCCTGTAAGATCCCCTCTCATCCTTCTACATTCCTGTGAATACAAGCCCAGTTCCTCCATTCTTTCATCTTATGACAGTCCCACCATCCCGGGAATTAACCTGGTGAACCAAAGCTGCACTCCCTCAATAGAAAGAATGTCCTTCCTCAAATCAAGAGACCAAAACTGCACACAATACTCCAGGTGTGGTCTCAGCAGGGCCCTGTACATTTACAGAAGGACCTCTTTGCTCCTATACGTCAGCTTTCTTCACTGCCTCCATACCCAAAGATAGACACAAAATGCTGGAGTAACTCAGTGGGTAAACCATCATCTGCAGTTCCTTCATACACACTCCCTCCATATCCATGTCTATCCAATATATGCCTATTGTTTCACGTATCTTGTGTTGGCAGATCAATTTCCCTCGGGATAAATCAAGTTCTATTGTATCGTAAAAGACTTTTAAATGGCACTAATGTATCATCTTCAACCACCAACCGTGCAGCACGTTCCAGACACTCATTTTGCATATATTACACTTGCTAGCGCCACCATTTTTTGCGCCATTATTCAAAATCCGCTCGATGTGGTGGGGCAGGTCCAGCGAACTGACATCCCTCTCCTCTCCTAGATCGCCCATCTTTGTGTCCATGAGGCGCCTCCTGCAGCCTATCTGAAAGCGTTGGAGGCATTACTCCAGTCATCCTCCTACCTGCCCTTGCTCCACACATCGACTCTTGCACCCAATGCTCCTACCCATGAAAGGTAGCATACCATATGCCTTCTATACCACTCTATTTACTTGTGTTATCACTTTCAGGGAGTTATGGACTTAGACCCCAAGATCCCTCTGTAAAGATACAGATTGAGGGTCATGCCATTAATTGAATATTCCCCCCTTACATTTGACCTCCCAATGTGCAACACCTCACACTTGCTCAGATTAAGCCCCATTTGCCGTTTTGCTGCCCATTTCTGGAGCTGATCTATCTCCTGTTGTATATTTTGATACTCTTCCTAACCGTCCCGTGACTCCAGCAATCTTGGTGTCATCTGCAACCTTACTAACCGACCTGTCTATGTACTAGTCATTCATATATATATCACAAACAATAGTGGTCCCAGCACAGATCCCTGCGGAAGTCCACTGGTCACAGACCCCCAGCCTGAATATTGTCTTTCCACTGTTTTCTTTCAGTAAGCCATTTCCAAATCCACCTTATCTTGGTCTTCTTTACTAAAGTTCTCTATATCACTCCAGGATCTCATTTAAGGATCAATGAGGACCACTTTCCATACGTTGAGAACCAACCATTCAAGGAATGATTTTATTCACCATTGACTAGAACACAGCAGCAGTCATTGACCATCTAAAGAAAAATCTATTTGAAAATGAAGTCCTGAAACTCAGCATCAAGTTCATTATCCACCAGGTTGTCATTTGCTTCTATACTTCAAGCAAGAGTCGCTCCACCAATTCCAAGTCTGCAAAATATATTGGTAGGATAAGAAACCAATGTCAGTGTACCTTTCCATGCCACCATCACAGGCACCAATGCTCTCATTATGTTTAGTCATCTTCAAAAATGATTTCTTGGAAAAAGATTCCATGGATGAACTGTAGGCACCCCTGAATAAACTCCACATTCAGTCATGGGAATTATTAACCCAAAATATAGAATGAGCATCAAGGAAGCAATCAAGCCCAATGAGTCTATTTATCGACCGACTCGGCTTGTATTCACTGGAATTTAGAAGGATGAGAGGATATCTTATAAAAACATAAAATACTTAAGGGATTGGACAGGCTAAATGCAGGAAAAAATGCTCCCGATGTTGGGGAGTCCAAAACCAGGGGTCACAGTTTAAGTATAAGGGGTAGGCCATTTAGGACTGAGATGAGGGAAATCCTCTTCACCCAGAGAGTTGTGAATCTGTGGAATTCAGTGGAGACCAATTCACTGGATGTTTTCAAGAGTGTTAGATTTAGCTCTTAGAGCTAAAAGAATCAAGGGATAAGAGGAAAAAGCCAGAACGGGGTACTAATTTTAGATGATCAGCCATGCTCACATTGAATGGCGGTGCTAGCTCGAAGGGCCGAATGGCCTACTCCTCCACCTATTTTGCTGTTTCTATGTTAACAAGACCATGTATAAAGAACAAGTGAATACAGTGGAATTGCAGCCCCCCCCAAAGAACATGCCATCCAAATATGTTCATGCCCCCCCCCCCACCTGTAACAGTCACTCTAGAGCAGATCAAATTACAGTTTAAATAAATCACCCTTGATCTCGAAGAATTAGCAAATTTAATTCCACCGAGTTCATGTATCACCATGTGTGCGACAAGAAACATAAATAACAAAAATCACACCAATACAGATTCACACCTAATATTAAGTGTGAAATAACTTGTTGATGAGGTTACAAAATTCATTTGGACTACCAACTTTCCAGTTCTCAAAATAAAAAGCAGTCCTTTCCAATAAGCAAAGTACTTGTACAAAAACATTCAAGTGGCCAAATAACAGGTTCTGATAAATCCCGTGTGATTTAATGACAACACATCCCTCTCAGCAATCCAAAGAGAGCCCTTTCTTTCCACTAAACTTTATTCAATACTCCATTCAGCCCTCACAGGGTATCTTTCCTTGCTACCAAAGGCAGTGCAATCACTGTCATTTCACACCCAGGTGCTCAAACTTTCAGAAGCAGTGATTTACTCATCGTTCTTCCAGTACTGTATCTTCTGATCATTTTGTCATCTTCCCTACATTCAAAAGGTGAAATGTGGAGCATGGGGTAATTTTGTACAAGATCATCATTCTGTCTACACGCATGATTCAGCTTCCACTCACCGTAATTATTAATTTTTGGACATTGTACCAGTGAAGCCAAAAACAAAACTTCAAAAATGAGGAGGCAGCGTTCATACTTTACATTTTTACCAGGCGCATATATGCGCTTTGTCTGAAGAACGAGGACTTCAACAATTTCAGATGATTACACCATTTCTAGTTAGTTCCCTTAGATCCAGACAGGTATGAAAGGAGGGGGGAGGGTTGGGGTATGAAGGGGTAAATGAACAAGCAGGTTGTGGGTCAAGTTAAGGTGGCACACTCACCTTAATGTCAAATTTAAATTCTACCTCCCTGCCCCCAGGTCTTTCTCTTTGTCCCTCCTTTTGTTTGCACCTTTGCTACAGCTATCAGGTTCTTGAATAAATCGATACAACCGGAATCCAACGTCAGCAAGGAACACCACTCTGGGCTTGTTTTTCTAATTGTGTTTTTTGCACTGTCTTGATCTGTTTTCAAGTCTTTCTTTTAGCGCCTTGCAGAATTTGTACAATGTATAATTAATGTCTTTGTGATTCTATGTGCCTGTGATGCTGCACCTCAACGTACTGGTGCATATGACCATAAACTCAAGTTGGTTAACTTTTCCCATGTGTGCTGCAAAGCCATCAAGTCTGTGTTTTGCTATACCACAGTTACCTTCTACTAAAGTGCAGTACCTCACCACATCCACCACCGATAAACATCCACTTCCTGCCTCCCTCAATGTACAGGAAATTCCATAAAAGTTTATATTAGAGTCATAGAATGATACAGTGTGGAAACAGGTCCTTTGGCCCAACATGTCCCAGCTACACTTGTCCCACCTGCCTGCGCTTGGTCCATATCCCTCCAAACCTGTCCTATCCATGTACCTGTCTAACTGTTTCTTAGATGTCAGGATAGTCCCAGCCTCAACTACCTTCTCTGGCAGCTCATTCCATACACTCACCACCCTGTGTGTGAAAAAGTGACCCCTCACAGATTCCTATTAAACCTTTTCCCCTTCAACTTGAACCTATGTCCTCTGGTCCTCGATACTCCTACTCTGGGCAAGAGCCTCTGCATCTACCTAATCTATTCCTCTCATGATTTTATACACCTCTATAAGATCATCCCCCATTCTCCTGTGCTCCAAGGAATAGTCGCAGCCTACGTAACCTTTCCCTACACCTCACACCCTCTAATCCTGGCAACATCCTCTTAAATCTTCTCTGAACCCTTTCAAGCTTGACAATATCTTTCCGATAACAGGATGCCCAGAACTGAACACAATATTCTAAATGCAGTCTCACCAACGTCTTATACGACTGCAACATTACCTCCCAACTTCTATACTCAATAGACACAAAGCTGAATTAACCCAGTGGGACAGGCAGCATCTCTGGAGTTACGGGTGACGTTACGGGTCAAGATCCTTCTTCACTGCTCAATACTGACTGATGAAGGCCAATGTGCCAAAAGCGTTTTTGACCACGTTATCTACCTGCGACTCGACCTTCACGGAACCATGCACCTGCACTCCTAGATCCCTCTGATCTACTACACTCTCCAGAGCTCTACCATTCAATGTGTAGGTCCAGTCCTTGTCCCAAAATGCAACACCTGTTATTGTCTCACAAATGAGAAATGTTTTTGAATATAACACTAAACAGCTATACATATTACTATACTTACAGCAGATATCAATAAGTTTATAGTTTAACAAAATCGTTTAACAAAATCAGGATCAGATACAAAATTCATACTTGATGTGGCCAGTCTGTGTTGATCAAATTACCCACTCTGTTGAACTACAAAAACACATCCGTCACAACAATCCCACAAACTCCTACAACTTCATTATAATTTCAATAAAAATATTTGAATCATGACTTCAGATTGTTGCAGACTGTACTTCATTGTTCAAAGGCCAGTGTGATAGCTGGTCAAAGGTTCCCACAACTCAATAAATCAGTCATGATCACAATAGAAAAAGTTAAAATAAATTAGAAAACCCCAATGGCTGGCAACAGACTTAGTTTCGTGTGTAATTCCCTGACTGTGGTAAATACTACATTACATCAAACGTGTATTTATAAATAAAAATTATATTTGTACAGAATCTAAAGAGCGTGTAAAATGACAGCTCAAATCTTGCCATGAACTTTGAATCAGCGGCCCCGAGAGCGACGGTGAGGCGACCCCCCAGTGACAGCCGGGCGTGAGGGAGCGCCGGCAGGCGTGAGGGAGCGCCGGCAGGCGTGAGGGAGCGCCGGCAGGCGTGAGGGAGCGCCGGCAGGCGTGAGGGAGCGCCGGCACAGGAGTGAGGGAGCGCCGGCACAGGAGTGAGGGAGCGCCGGCACAGGAGTGAGGGAGCGCCGGCACAGGAGTGAGGGAGCGCCGGCAGGAGTGAGGGAGCGCCGGGGAGGGGGGAAGAGGCGACACGGAGCCGGTGCGGGCGGCGCCCCCGAGATCCCGCTTCCCCTCACTCTCCCTGCCCCACAGGGGCGCTCCCTCCCTCCCGCGCTCCCTCCCTCCCGCGCTCCCTCCCTCCCTCACCTGTGGGCCCGGCTCCCGGCTCGCGCCTCCCGCACGGACACAATGAGGTGGCGCCATGGCCCGTCACACCGGAAGTGACGCTCGCGCCCCGCCCCGCCCCGCCCGCGCGGGATGGATGAAGGGTCTCGGCCCGACACGTCGCCTATCCCCTTCGCCTCTTAGATGCTGCTGCACCCGCTGAGTTTCCCCAGCTTTTTGTGTAACCCGGGATGGATGCAAAGCGGGTTCTAAATGGAAACCAGAATAAAACAAAGCGCCGTCCAAACTACAGACTCTCACGGCCAGAAATCACATCGCAGACTCAATCCCGCGCTCTGTTACGGATCTTCATCAATAAGTTGCTCCTGATCCACAAGTGGCTTTGCTGACACCCGTCCCCAGCGACCCTGACTAACCCTTACCCTGACCCTGACCCTGACTAACCCTTACCCTGACCCTGACCCTGACTAACCCTGACCCTGACCCTGACTAACCCTGACCCTGACTAACCCTGACCCTGACCCTGACTAACCCTGACCCTGACTAACCCTTACCCTGACCCTGACTAACCCTGACCCTGACCCTGACTAACCCTTACCCTGACCCTGACTAACCCTGACCCTGACCCTGACTAACCCTGACCCTGACTAACCCGTACCCTGACCCTGACTAACCCTTACCCTGACCCTGACTAACCCTGACCCTGACCCTGACTAACCCTGACCCTGACTAACCCTTACCCTGACCCTGACCCTGACTAACCCTGACCCTGACCCTGACTAACCCTGACCCTGACTAACCCTTACCCTGACCCTGACCCTGACTAACCCTTACCCTGACCCTGACTAACCCTGACCCTGACCCTGACTAACCCTGACCCTGACCAACCCGTACCCTGACTAACCCTGACCCTGACTACCCTGACCCTGACCCTGACTAACCCCTGACCCTGACTAACCCTTACCCTGACCCTGACCCTGACTAACCCTGACCCTGACTAACCCTTACCCTGACCCTGACTAACCCTTACCCTGACCCTGACCCTGACTAACCCTGACCCTAACACTGACTAACCCTGACCCCAACTAACCCTGACCCTGACCCTGACTAACCCTGACCCTGACTAACCCTGACCCTGACTAACCCTGACCCTGACTAACCCTTACCCTGACCCTGACTAACCCTTACCCTGACCCTGACTAACCCTTACCCTGACCCTGACCCTGACTAACCCTGACCCTGACCCTGACCCTGACTAACCCTTACCCTGACCCTGACCCCCCCTGACTAACCCTTACCCTGACCCTGACTAACCTTACCCTGACCCTGACCCTGACTAACCCTGACCCTGACTAACCCTTACCCTGACCCTGACTAACCCTGACCGTGACCCTGACCCTTCCGCACGGATGCAATGAGGTGGCTCCATGGCCCGTCACACCCTTACCCTGACCCTGACTAACCCTAACCGTGACCCTGACCCTTACCTTAACCCTAACCAAACCTGCCTGTAATCCTCTCCACCACACATGCACAGAGCAGGCATCATAGTGCAATCCCAACCGAGGCACTCACTGAGTTAGACAATGATCACAAGACCTACACCAACCCCAAACCAATTAGGAGCAGACAAGGGCATTCAATCCAATTTGTAGTCCCAGCCACAAAGACAGATGTGTACAGCAATTCGTTCTTCCCACGCACTATTAAAGCATGGAATAATCTCCACCAAACCACGGTTGCCCAGCCAGATGCAACTAAATTTAAAGTGGCACTTTCTTCCCAATAACCCTCTCTGGCTTAACCCCTCCCTTCACCACCTCCAGTTTAAATTCCAGTTGGAATATTTTGGAGGACCACGTAACCAAGAACCAAGAAGATCAGTAAAGGGCACCCACCCTAATAAAGAACTTAGTAATGACGCAACACTGGGTAGGAACCCTCCATCTCTCCATTCCATTAACATATGACCTCCCGCCATCCCAGGAATTAGCCTTGTGAACCTACACTTCACTCCCTCAATAGCATGAATGTCCTTCCTCAAATTAGACCAAAACTGCACACAATAGTCCAGATTTGGTCTCACCAGGGCCCTGTACAACTGCAGAAGGACCTCTTTGCTCCTATATTCAATCCTCTCATTATGAAGGCCAACATGCCATTTGCTTTCTTCACTGCCTGCTATTCCTGCATGCTCACTTTCAGTAATCCTAAAAGTTGTGGTTTAAAATAGTGACAAAAACATGGATTCAACATTATTGATGGATAAAGACTATTTAGAGCACACACAGATGATGCAACAAACATTCATATTAAGCATGTCATACAATTAAGATAGGCAATATCCCCAACTAATTCAGCAAGATATGAAATAGCTATAAGGATTTTGCATGAGGGTTTGGCGTAGCCCAGAGTGAAGTACTGATACTGTTAGGGGGGGGGGGGGGGGGGGGGGGGATTGTAAAGGAAAGCTCAGTCACAAGAAGACTTGATAAAGTACAGATAGGATGGAGTACGATCACAGGCAGTTTAAGGCAAAAATATTGGAGATAAAATGCAGGACTGAGAACCATCTCAGGTCAGCAAAAATGACTGAACAATAGATATGTTGATCATAATGCAGGAATATGTCAGCTGATTTCTGAATGATAAAGTATGGGCACAATATTCAAACTATGGTAACTGAAACAAATGAAGGTAACAATGTCACAGACACATCAAACAAGTAAACCTGCAGGAAGTAGCACAATAGAAGCTGTCTTCTTGGACTAGGGTCAAGGATGACGGTTCCCCCCCTTATCACTCAGTGACTGATAACGGAGCAAGGGAGCCTGCCACTGGTGGTGCAGGAGGTGGCAAGGTGCAAGGTTAATTTGCCTTTCATTCTCCCAATGTATCGATTCAGGTTTTTCAAAAGGGAGTGGAAGAGGAGGGGGGCAAAAGCTAGAATGCGGGAATATGATTTTGTGCTAAAGTAGAAATTATCGACATACTTAACAATATTTTGAAAATTATACAGAAGAAGGTGGAAAGGAGCAATACACTGACCCATTCCCATTTGTTCTGAGGTGTTTCCAAACTTAAATATTGAATATTATATTGTCCCAATGTTAGATTTGGTTTAGTTGGTCACTCTCTTGCCTCTTAATCAAAGCTTGTGGGTTCAAGACCCTGTCCAGAGAACTGAGCACTTAACTCTAGTTTCTCAAAACTCATCTCGAAACTCCAGGATCCAGGAATCAGCTAAAGTCGCTGCCATTAAATCCTCAATGTTCTGACAACCAGTAAGCATAGGTAAATACAATACTTCCTCCACAATCGTTCTGTACACAGGTGACCGGCAAGGATGCGTGCTCAGTCCCCTACAATGCTCCCTGTACACTCACAACTATACAGCCAAATTCAGCTCTAACACTATCTATAAGTTTGCAGATGACACCACTGTGGGTTGAATCACACAAACAATGTTGAAACAGAGTGCAGGAAGGAGATAGAGAACTTAGTGTCATGGTGTCAGGACAATAAACTCTCCTTCAATGTCAGCACGATGAAGGATCTAGTTATTGACTTCAGGAAGCATGGTGGAGTAAATGGCCCAATTGGCATAAATGGTGCAGAAGACAAAATAGTTTAAGAGGTTCAAATTCCTTGGTGTTCATTTTACCAACGATTCGCCAGGACCAGTCACATTAATGCGACAACCAAGCAGGCATACCAACACCTCTACTTCGTTAGGACACTGAGATATTCGGCATGTCTCCAATGACTCTAACAAACCTCTATCGATGTACCATAGAAAGCATACTTTCCGGTTGTATCACAGCTTGGTTTGGGAATAGCTCTGCCCAAGACTCCAAGAAATTGCAAAGAATTGTCGATGTAGCTCAATCCATCACAGAAACCAAATTTCCACCATTGACTCCATCTGGAGTCATGCAACATGGAAACAGGCTTTTGCCCAACTCTATGTCGACCATGATGGTCCAATTACACTTGTCCCATCTGCCCACGTTTGGCCCATTTCCCTCTGAACCTTTCCTATCCATGTACCTATGCAAGTGCCTTTCAAATGTTGTTAAAGTACCTGCATCAACTACCTCCTCTGGCAGCTCGTTCAATATACCCACCACCCTCTGAGTGAAAGGTTGCCTCTTAGATTCCTATTAAATCTTGCACCTCGCACCTAAAACCCTTGTCCGCTGTGAATTCCCCATCTCTGGGTAAAATCATTTGTGCATTCACCCTGTCTATTCCTCTCAGGATTTTATACACCTCTGTTAGATCACCACTCATCCTTCTGCACCCCAAGGAATTGGGCCATTTGGTCCATCAAGTCTCCAAAATTAACTCCAAAATTAACTATGGCTGATCTATTTCTCCCATTCTCCTGCCTTCTCCTCATAACCTTTGACATTCTTACAAATCAAAAAGCTGACGTTATGCGTCATGCGTCTGCGTTATGAAATGTCGCCATCTAAGAGCTAAATGAGTGACTCTATCTCTAAAACAATGAACCCAACACCATGAAACCTCCTCGACATCTATCCTTTCGCTCTCTGTCAGAATATTGTACATCATCATGAAATGACTTCTCACTTTTTTCCTAGCACCAAAAAGCATACTCCAATCTTTTTTATTCTCACTTAAAAGCCAACTGTGTTATCCCAAAGGTTGATCTTGTGAACCTATGTTGCACTCGCTCCATGGCTACTTTAACCTTTCTTATCCTTTGTTGCACACAACTGCCCGCATTACTCGGAGGTATCACAGAGCCCTGGACAATCTCAGGAACATTCTATGTCTGTTGTATTCCAGATAGCAAGATCTCACTGTTCATCAATATTTAAAAAATAAATTCTGCTTTTTGTTCCAACTAAAATGCATAAGTAAAGATTTTCCACTTAGAATGTCATCTGTAATTTTCCTGCCCACTTGCTTCTCTGGCTTACATTCTTTCATGCATTCTTTGGCTGAGAAATTTATTTCTACAGTCACAAAACAAAACATTGCAGCTGAAAATCAACTGAAGCAGAAATCAATCTTTCTGAGTCTCAGAGTCTTTTGAGAAACTTGATTATTGACCTTTCAGAAATATATTGTTTGCCCACACATCACAATTTTTCCAAATGATGGGAATAGCAAACTTCACCATCAGTGTGATTTTAAAACTTGCTGTTCAGTAAAACAACATGTCACAGAACAAACTGACTTTACTAACCCTGTTACCTTACCCTGCTGTTCAAAGAACAAACTTTATTTATCTACATGGAGATTTGTGACTTTAATTTTGATTTGATTTGATTTTATTACTTGTCATTCGAACCTCAGAGAGGCTCGAACGAAACTCCGTTTCTACAAGCCATACAAACAAACAAACAGAACAATTCATAAAAAAACACGCAAACAATTAAATTCACACAAACATCCATCACAGTGGATCTCCTCCTCACTGTGATGGAAGGCAAAGTTCTTCTCTCTCCCCCGCACCATCTCTCTCCCGGTCGAAGCCCCAGGCGGGCGGTGTTAAGTCCCATGTCCATTGAGGCCGCGCCGGGCGATGTACGGCCCCGCTCCAGGCCCAAAGTCACAAAGTTGGAGCCCCTGGCGGGCGCTGGAATGTCCCGCAGCCATTAAAGCCGCGCTGGGCGATGCTCAGACCCGCTCCGGGTCGTTCCAACCCCGCGACATGGGCTGGAGAAGTTGTGTTGCGGAGCTCCACATCAGCGTTATTTATGAACGTGCCTGTCTGCTTGACCCAACGAGGTCATGGTCTGCTTCCCAGCATCTAATCATTCCAGGCCTCTGCTGACATCTGTCACATCTCTCAGTTTCTGCACACAGTTGCAGCATAGACTTAGAAATTAGGTGCAGGAACAGGCCATTCGGCCCTTCGAGCCTGCACCGCCATTCAATATGATCATGGCTGATCATCCAACTCAGTATCCTGTACCTGCCTTCTCTCCATACCCCCTGATCCCTTCAGCCACAATGGCCACATCCAACTCTCTCTTAAAACTGGCCTCAACTACCTTCTGTGGCAGAGAATTCCACACATTCACCACTCTCTGTGTGAAAAACGATTTTCTCATCTCGGTCCTAAAAGACTTCCCCCTTATCTACCCCCTTCATCTACCTTTTCTCTAACTGGGGCAGGCAAAGTGATTGGACTATGTTGTTGTATTGCCCAGTTTGCAGGAATGTAATATTATTTCTCACAGACACCCCCCAGCAACTTCCAAACGGAATGCATCGATGGTCCTGGAAGTCTTCCTTGACCCTTGTGTACAAACAGATGCCTCCCCTGGCTGCACTCTGCTGTCCCCTTCATTAAGCCGCAGCATATACGAAAGCTGAACTCACAAAGGGTCCATGGGGAATACAGCCAATACCAAACAGTTATATGGGCATGTCTGATAACACAGTGCACTGATCATTACAAGGAACGATCTAGATCTACATGGGACTTCCACAATCAGTGTTAGCATGGTCCTCCATATTGTTCTAATGCATTAAATGATGGTAATGCAATTTTTATTTCCACAACAGTTCACTTTGACATGTTGAACATGGCTGTTTCATTAAGTCCTTAAACTAAATGGTGAAGAGCTGAGGCTCACACACCTCCCGATGTTACTTGACAATAACAAGTCCAGTTATTCCAACTCTCTGTCCCATATTTTTAATCATTCTTCTTTCCATGTTGCTCCCAATCCAATTAACCCTTATTTTATCCAGCAAATGCTTCCCTGCAAGCTTTGCAAATGCAGATATACTATGCCCAGCATCTTGTTTATCTTGCTGGTAACTCCCTCAAAACACTTTACGTTTACCAAAGATTATTTTCCCTTCATATCATCATCATGTGATTTTCTCAGCAAGTTTTGACCATATATTTAAGCTTTGTTTTGAGCCCTATGCTGTCACTATCGTGAGACTTACTGGCCATTAACAATCCAAAAGCAAAATCTGCAGTCACTGGGAACTAAAAGCAGGAATCACTTTTAACAGGTCTGAAAATGTATCTGAAATACAAACCTTGTTTCTCCCTCCACAGATGCTGCCAGCTGTGGATTTAGTTCTTAGGGCAAATGGAATCAAGGGATATGGAAAGAAAGCAGGAACGGGGTACTGATTTAGGATGATCAGCCATGATCATATTGAATGGCGGTGCTGGCTCGAAGGGCCGAATGGCCTACTCCTGCACATATTGTCTATGTTTCTATGTTTCTATACTCCGCATGTTCCATTTTTATAATTGGCCTCTAGTTTCCTAATTCCTCTTTGTCGTACAGCACAGAAACAGAACTATCAGCCCTGGGGGCTACGCCAACTATTAACACCAACTTACACCAACCACATTTATTCTCCTCATATTCCTATCAACTTTCCAGGATTTACCTCTCAGACACATATTATTTTTTTAAAATATTTTTTTAATTCAGGTAGCAATGATGGACAATGACCCTTGGCTTTATGCTTCACGTTCAGCAATGGTCCACAGGTCAAGTTCATACACTCAACAACTTTGATCAGTCTGTCTGCGGCCCCACAGTTCCCTTGAAAACCAGCCTCTCTCTTCTGAAACACTAAATAATTATTGCTCACTGTAGGTCCTGCCCATGTTAGTCTCCCCTAAATGCAACACCTCACATTTCTCTGCATTAAATTCAATCGACCATTCCTCAGTCCACCTGGACAAGCAATCCACATCCTCCTGCAATTTCTCTTTGTGAGAGTAAGTAAAGAACCATTTGTCTGTCACCCCAAGACCTCCACTTCCAGATGCATTCCCATTCTCTCCTTGTTGAGAACCTAGAATGGACAGTAGATTCTCAACAGGAATCCCAAGACAATATAAAATGATCATTGATTTTCATTATTTTGTTTGCATTTAGACTCCATAGAGAATCTAATGCAAATCTGTTGGTCACATACTTGTTCTTATTTTGACTGGGAGGGGATCTGTACCCATAAAAAATAAGTAATGGATAATAATAAATAAAAAATAATGGGCCTCTACCCATAAATAAATTAGTTCATCAAATGATTGTGTCTCAGTTTGGAGGATCACTCGGTTGTTTGGTCTGTCACTTGACTGTTACCAGGTTTCTGGTAACTATCTACACTGCTTTCCCAAAATGTATTCTTAATCAACAGCAAGATTGTGGTTTAGAACCCAGCTCTGGCACCAGATGCTGCTCCAGGGAACACATTCTGGCAATGCCCCAACAAGGCTCCACACCAAAAGGGCGTGACTGCAACACAGAGACAAAGAACAGGGAAAGGATCAATCTCTATATTTAAATATTAAATATTTGTCCAATAACTGCATTGTTGTTCTTTATTGGTTTATTCTCATAAAGAAAATATTCTCTCTTCGGCTGTGGAAGGAATGTCAGCAGTTTTAATTTTGGCAAGGAAATATTAATTTTGAGCTATTGTTTAAATGCATTTGATTCATGGAAGTAGAACAAGTAACTAATCAGTGTTGGAATGAAAATTTGAGCTCGATTTCAATCGATTTTAAAGTAGGTTAGCTTTCACAGTTGAAAATTTTTTAATTTAAAATTATTTTCATTTCATCACTGTATCGATGTATTTAGCTGCAGCCTGTTTCACGCCTGTAAATACAATTTGTGCCTTGACCAAAAACATGCAAGACCTGACTGCAGAAAATGCTGTTTCCATGGCACCGAGGAGATCATACACTTGGTCTATTCCAGTCAAAGCCATGTGGCATGTGCATTCCCGGAGAGAGCGTCACTGTGGGAGACATTGCACAAGAACACAGGCCATGCACCCGTGGCCAAAGGAAAGAAATATAAAGCTGGAAACAGCATAATGTGATGAGAAAGATGAGCTCAGGCTATTTGATAGTAAATACTGTAAAATGCTTTACATGGTTGATGTAGATTGCAGTGAACAATTGTTGTACAATCCACACTTTAATGATAAAACAATTGAAGATCAACGTGTAGGAAGGAACTGCAGATGCTGGTTTAAACCGAAGACATAAAAAGCTGGAGTAACTCAATGACAATAAAGTATGACAATTAATTTGACAATTTAATTTTAATAAGTTTATGTATAAAATTATAGGTTAATATTATACGTTTAAATGGAAAGAATGAGGTAGTATGATGGACAGTGTGGGCCAGTGGGTCAATTTGTTTTGAACATGACACCAGGATCAGGAATGCCGAGCCACCTGCATGATCACACAGATAAATAATTACTTGGGAGCTTGTGTAAGGAGGGATTGCGTACGAACAATGTGCCCTTGGGGGGATGTTTTAAATGAGAGTTCTCAACAGGAACAAACTCAACCAAACAGTGGAGCTGATTTAGGGCAATTTCAGGCCAAGTGACAGATGATGCTTCATTACCAGATGATTGGACATGGTGCTATCAGATGTCTCTTGCAGCCAGAAACATCCGGACCATCTGCGAGGATTTTGTGTGGCTTTGACTCTCCAACAATGACTGAGTTACAGGCAGGCACCTCCTTGTCATCAGTATCCTTCCCCGGTTACACCCCTGTATCGGAGGTCGTTGTTTTATGTAATACAACCTTGCACAAACAATATGTAATACATGTTACCTGCTGACAGATATCAGCGTGCACTTCCAGTAACCTTGAGCGTTGTATTATCTGCATTGGGTTGTATTTGTAGGTGAATCCACAGGGAAAACATACAAGTGTGTAATGCAATAACATTGTCATATGTGCTGTCAGCACACGTGCTAATTGGCGTTAATCCATAGCGACGTTACAGTAAACCATATAACCATATAACAATTACAGCACGGAAAGAGGCCCTCTCGGCCCTTCCAGTCCGTGCCGACCATTTATTTTCCCCTAGTCCCATCTACCTGCATTTAGACCATACCCCTCCATTCCCTTCCCGTCCATATACCTATCCACTTTACTTTTAAATGTTAAAATCGATCCTGCCTCCACCACTTCTGCTGGAAGCTCATTCCACACAGCCACCACCCTCTGAGTAAAGAGGTCCCCCCTCACGTTACCCCTAAACTCCTGTCCCTTAATTCTCATGTCATGCCCTCTTGTTTGAATCTTCCCTACCCTCAATGGGAAAAGCTTATCCACGTCAACTCTGTCTATCCCTTTCATCATTTTAAAGACCTCAATCAAGTCCCCCCCTAACCTTCTGCGCTCCAAAGAATAAAGACCTAACTTGTTCAACCTTTCTCTGTAACATAGTTGCTGGAACCCAGGCAACATTCTAGTAAATTTCCTCTGTACTCTCTCTATTTTGTTGACATCCTTCCTATAATTATTGTACACCATACTCCAGAATTGGTCTTACCAATGCCTTGTACAATTTTAACATTACTTCCCTACTCCTATATTCAATGCTCTGATTTATAAAGGCCAGCACACCAAAGGCTTTCTTTACCACCCTATCTACATGCGATTCCACCTTCAGGGAAGTATGCACAGTTATTCCTAGATCTCTCTGTTCCACAGCATTCCTCAATTCCCTACCATTTACCATGTACGTCCTATTTTGATTTGTCCTGCCAAGATGTAGCACTTCACACTTATCAGCATTAAACTGCATCTGCCATCTTTCAGCCCACTTTTCCAAATGGCCCAAATCTCTCTGTAGACTTTGAAAATCTATTTCATTATCCACAACACCACCTATCTTAGTATCATCTGCATAGTTACTTATCCAATTTTCCACCCCATCATCCAGATCATTGATGTACATGACAAATAACAGTGGACCCAACACAGATCCCTGAGGCACCCCACTGGTCACAGGCTTCCAACCTGACAAACAGCCATCCACCATTACTCTCTGACATCTCCCATTCAGCCACTGTTGAATCCATCTTGCTACTCCGCCATTAACACCCAAAGATTGAACCTTCTTAACCAACCTTCCATGGGGAACCTTGTCAAAGGCCTTAGTGAAATCCATATAGACAACATCCACTGCTTTACCCTCATCAATTTCCCTAGTAACCGCTTCAAAAAACTCAAGAAGGTTTGTCAAACATGACCTTCCAGGCACAAATCCGTGTTGACGGTTCCTGATCAGACCCTGTTTATCCAGATGCTTATATATATTATCTCTAAGTATCCTTTCCATTAATTTGCCCACCACTGACGTCAAACTAACAGGTCTATAATTGCTAGGTTTATTCTTTGAACCCTTTTTAAACAATGGAACAACATGCGCAGTACGCCAATCCTCCGGCACTATTCCCGTTTCTAATGACATTTGAAATATTTCTGTCATAGCTCCTGCTATTTCTACACTAACTTCCCTCAATGTCCTACGGAATATCCTGTCAGGACCTGGAGACTTATCCACTTTTAGATTTTTCAAAAGTGTCATTACTTCCTCTTCTTTGAATCTCATAGTTTCCATAGCTACTCTACTTTTTTCCCTTACCTCACAGAGTTCAATATCCTTCTCCTTGGTGAATACCGAAGAAAATGAATTGTTCAATATCTCCCCCATCTCTTTTGGCTCTGCAGATAGCTGTCCATTCTGGCTCTCCAATGGTCCAATTTTATCCTCGTAATCCTTTTGCTATTAATATAGCTGTAGAAACCCTTTGGATTTACTTTCACCTTTCTTGCCAAAGCAACCTCATATCTTCTTTTAGCCTTCCTAATTTCTTTCTTAAGATTCATTTTACATTATTTATACTCCTCTAGCACCTCATTTACTCCATGCCTCCTATAATTATTGTAGATATCTCTTTTCGAAACAAGTGTCCAATTTCCCTTGAAAACCATGACTCTTTCCAATTTTTACTATTTCCTTTCAACCTAACAGGGACATAAAGATTCTGTACTCTTACAATTTCCCCTTTAAATGTCCTCCATTTCTCTTCTACATCCTTCCCATAAAACAAAGTGTCCCAATTCACTCCTTTTAAATCCTTACACAAGTAAACTGGAGGAACTCAGCGGGACACTCCAGCTTTTTGTGTCTATCTTCGGTTTATACCAGCATCTGCAGTTCCTTCCCACACATGACATTACAGCAACTGTTCTGAAACAATTGGTGCCTTCACACATTATTATAGTCAGATCATGGCAGCACTATGTTTGGTTTCCACAGCTTCTTGAAGTACATCACATACATTGTGACTATGATAAAAGTTACATTCATGTTTCTGCAATTGTTTTTTTTCTGTAAACATATTAAAATGTTTGCAAAATGCAGTAGGGATAGTCAGTCTCAACTGGAAACATCAACCACGCTTTTGTCCCACCAGCACTTTGTTTTGGCTCTAGATTCTAGCATATGCAGTCATGTGGCTCCAACCTTTGTGTGAGGGATTGCAAACTCTGTATGGTCTGGCTGATGTTAATTTGTCCGGCAACATCATAAGTCGAGCAAGAGAAAGTCCAGTCAACAGGCGCCTTGGTCCATCACCCCAGAGGGCAGGAACCACCTTCCATCATGTCCCTCTTCTGCTGCACCAGTTGCTGCTGCTCTGCTTGGTCAGCTGCCCACTTCCATTCCTGCCGCTGACCGCGGATGACGCCATGGCCAACCCCGGTCTTTTCCTGGCAAACCGTGGGAAGGTAGACTGGCACAATGCAGATCTGTTTCCATGGAAATATCCAAAATAAATGTTGCTAGAGTGTCAAGAGACAATAGGCAATAGAAAATAGGTGCAGGAGTAGGCCATTCGGCCCTTCATGCCACCACTGCCCATAGACTCACCACTCTCAGTGAGAAAAAGTGTTTCCTCGTCTCTGTTCCAAATGGCTTACTCCTTATTCTTAAACTGTGGCCCCTGGTTCTGGACTCCCACAACATCTGGAACATGTTTCCTGCCTCTAGTGTGTCCAAAACCTTAACAATCTTATATGTTTCAATGAGATCCCCTCTCATCCTTCTAAACTCCAGAGTGTACAAGCCCAGCGGCTCCATTCTCTCAGCATATAGTCCCGCCATCCCGGGAATTAACCTTGTAAACCAAAGCTGCACTCCCTCAATAGCAAGAATATCCTTCCTCAAATTAGGGGTCCATAACTGCACACAATACTCCAGATGTGGTCTCACTAGGGCTCTGTACAACTGCAGAAGGACCTCTTTGCTCCAATATTCGATTCCTCTTGTTATAAAGGCCAACATGCCATTCGTACTTCCCTTTTCTTGACGCCATCTGCCTTCGTGTATTTGCCAAAGTGGCTCCGTATCTGCCCTGCATGCCCACTCCCCCAACCTCCAAGTACTTTCATCCTCCTCACAGTTCACACTGCCACCCAGCTTTGTGTCCAATTTGCATGTTTCTTTGAATCCCTTTATCCACCACTGAGCCTTGCGGTACCCCACTAGTCACTCCCTGCCATTCTGAAAGAGACCCGTTAATCCATACTCTTTGTTTCCTGCCTGCAAACCATTTCTCTATCCGTGTCAGGACTCTACCCCAATACCATGTATCCTAATTTTGCCCAGTAATCTCCTATGTGGGACCTTATCAAATGCTTTCTGAAAGTCCAGGTACACTACATCCACTGGCTCTCCCTTGTCCATTTTCCTAGTTACATCTTCAAAAAATTCCAGAAGATTAGTCAAACATGATTTCACCTTCGTAAATCCATGCTGACTCAAACCGATCCTGTTACTGCTATCCAAATGTTCGGCTATCTTATCTTTTATAATTGATTCCAGCATCTTCCCCACCACCGATGTCAGGCTAACTGGTCTATAATTCTCTGTTTTCTCTCTCCCACCTTCCTTAAAAAGTGGGATAACATTAGCTACCCTCCAATCCACAGGAAATGATCCTGAGTCAGAAAAGCTTTCATAAATTCCTCTAGAGGGTGTCCTGATAGTGGTCTTCTCTCACGGCAAGAGACTGCTAATTCTGTGTGAGGCTTCCTTTTTTTATTTCATTGCAAAGGAAACACAAATCATCGGCATATTTACTTTTTTAGGCATCTGAGAATATTTGTCTATGAGGATTCTCTCAAACTTCTAGAGATGTGTTATGGAAAGAATTCTGATGGGATGCATCTCAGCCTGGTACACCAACTGTTCTGCGTTTTTTGCTGAAGCAATCTGCGATGAACTTACAGATGAAGCAATCTAGAAGACGACAATTTCTTCCGATGTCTGGAAGTGGACCAGGAATGGCCAGGCCCTGTGCTGAAACTCCTGTGACAGCTTCCTGCAGTATTGGAGACCCGCACATCAACTGCCATCAAAAGGAGCATTGCTACCATTTGGGATCAGAGCACAGCCACTGCAGACCACTGTAGACCACCGTAGACCATTGCACACCACTGCAGATCACAGTATTGCAGGCCAGAGCATTGCTACCATTTGGGATCAGAGCGCACCACGGCAAACCACTGTAGACCACTGCACACCACTGTAGACCACTGCATACCACTGTACACCACGGTACACCACTGTAGACCACTGCATACCACTGTACACCACTGTACACCACTGCAGACCACTGTAGACCACTGTAGACCACTGCACACCACTGTAGACCACTGCACAACACTGTAGACCACTGTGGACCACTGTAGACCACTGTAGACCACTTCAGGTCAATGCAGACCACTGTAGACCACTGTATACCACTGTAGACCACTGTACACCACTGTGGACCACTGTAGACCACTGTAGACCACTTCAGGTCAATGCAGACCACTGTAGACAACTGTATACCACTGTAGACCACTGCACAGCGTTGAAAACCACTGTGCACCACTGTGGACCACTGTATACCACTGCACACCGTTGAAAACCACCGTACACCACTGTGGACCACTGTAGACCACTGCACACCATTGTAGACCACTGTGGACCACTGTAGACCACTGTGGACCACTGCACACCACTGTAGACCACTGCACAACACTGTAGACCACTGTGGACCACTTCAGGACAATGCAGACCACTGTATACCACTGTAGACCACTGTAGACCACTGTGGACCACTGTAGACCACTGTAGACCACTCCAGGTCAATGCAGACCACTGTAGACCACTGTATACCACTGTAGACCACTGCACAGCATTGCAAACCACTGTACACCACTGTGGCCCACTGTATACCACTGTAGACTGCAACCACTGTAGACCACTGTGGACCACTGTGGATCACTGTAGACACTGTGGACCACTGTGGACCACTGTGGACCACTGTATACCACTGTGGACCACTGTGGACCATTGTAGACCTCTGTACACCATTGTAGACATTGTGGACCACTGTAGACCACTGTAGACCACTGCACACCGTTGAAAAAACCACCACCACTGTCGGCCACTGTAGACCACTGCACACCACTGTAGACCACTGTGGACCACTGTGGATCACTGTAGACCACTGTGGACCACTGTGGACCACTGTGGACCATTGTAGACCTCTGTACACCATTGTGACCACCACTGTACTGTGGACCACTGTGGATCACTGTAGACCACTGTACACCACTGTACCACTGTAGACCACTGTACACACTGTAGACCACAGTGGACCACTGTACACCGCTGTGGACCACTGTACACCACTGTTCACCACTGTACACCACTGCACACCGCTGTAGACCACTGTACACCACTGTAGACACAGTGGACCACTGTTAGACTGTGGACCACTGTACCACTGTACACCACTGTACACCAGACCACTGTAGACCACTGTACACCGCTGCTACCACTGTAGACCACTGCAGACCACTGTGACCACTGCACACCACTGTACAGCACTGTAGACCACTCAGGTCCAGACCACTGTAGCTGTATACCACTGTAGACCACTGCACAGCATTGCAAACCACTGTACACCACTGTGGCCCACTGTATACCACTGTAGACCACACACCTTACACCACACCACTGTCACTGTAGGACCACTGTGGACCACTGTGGACCACTGTGGACCACTGTGGACCATTGTAGACCTCTGTACACCATTGTAGACCATTGTGGACCACTGTAGACCACTGTGGACCACTGTAGACCACTGCATACCGTTGAAAACCACCGTACACCACTGTAGGCCACTGTAGACCACTGCACACCACTGCACACCACCACTGTAGACCACTGTGGACCACTGTGGACCACTGTGGACCATTGTAGACCTCTGTACACCATTGTAGACCACCACTGTAGACCACTGTGGACCACTGTGGATCACTGTAGACCACTGTACACCACTGTACACCACTGTAGACCACTGTAGACCACTGTACACCACAGCAGACCACTGTAGACCACTGTGGACCACTGTAGACCACTGTAGACCACTCCAGGTCAATGCAGACCACTGTAGACCACTGTATACCACTGTAGACCACTGCACAGCATTGCAAACCACTGTACACCACTGTGGCCCACTGTATACCACTGTAGACCACTGCACACCGTTGAAAACCACCGTACACCACTGTAGGCCACTGTAGACCACTGCACACCACTGTAGACCACTGTGGACCACTGTGGATCACTGTAGACCACTGTGGACCACTGTGGACCACTGTGGACCACTGTGGACCACTGTATACCACTGTGGACCACTGTGGACCATTGTAGACCTCTGTACACCATTGTAGACCATTGTGGACCACTGTAGACCACTGTGGACCACTGTAGACCACTGCACACCGTTGAAAACCACCGTACACCACTGTAGGCCACTGTAGACCACTGCACACCACTGTAGACCACTGTGGACCACTGTGGATCACTGTAGACCACTGTGGACCACTGTGGACCACTGTGGACCATTGTAGACCTCTGTACACCATTGTAGACCATTGTGGACCACTGTAGACCACTGTGGACCACTGTGGATCACTGTAGACCACTGTACACCACTGTACACCACTGTACACCGCTGTAGACCACTGTACACCACTGTAGACCACAGTGGACCACTGTACACCGCTGTGGACCACTGTACACCACTGTTCACCACTGTACACCACTGCACACCGCTGTAGACCACTGTACACCACTGTAGACCACAGTGGACCACTGTAGACCGCTGTGGACCACTGTACACCACTGTACACCACTGTTGACCACTGTAGACCACTGTAGACCACTGTACACCACTGCATACCACTGTAGACCACTGCAGACCACTGTAGACCACTGCACACCACTGTACAGCACTGTAGACCACTGCACACCACTGTAAACCACTGCACAGCACTGTAGACCACTGTAGACCACTGCAGACCACTGTAGACCACTGTAGACCACTGCACACCATTGCAAACCATGGCAGACCACATGTGCACAGCACACATACCCACTGGGCAACCTGGATTATGGACGTGAAAAATTCAATAAAGTGTGCTGGATAAGATAGAATTTCTATTCTACCATTTCTATTGGATCAATTATACGATCATTACTCATTCAGAGCGTGAGGAATAAGGTTACAATAATGAATAGGAATCTAAATGATTACAGATGCAAAAAAGGGCACAAAGTACTGGAGTAATTCAGAGACTCAGGCAGTATCGTTGGAGAACAGGTGATCTTTAGGTGATGTTTCAGGTCAGGACCTTTCTTCAGAGAACTACTTCAAAGTAGGAAAACCTTGAGGAACGTTTGCAGTAGAGGAGTAGAAAGGCGATACAGATGCTGGTTTATACAAAAAAAGACACAAATACTGGAGTAACTCAGTGGATCGGGCAGTATCGGTTGTTCCCTGACCTGCTGAGTTACCCCAGCGCAATGTCTTTTTTTGTCTAAACCAGTATTACAGATACAAGTGAAATTATTTGTAGTTATTTTACATTTACACCCACAGATGCATTACAATCTGCGCACAGAACATAGATGTCTCCTAGCAACACGTCCAATAGGAGGACATGTGTATGCAAGTGTCATGTAATCAAGAAATAGAGGCTTCAGAAGTTGCAGCAAAGATTGAAAATAACTTTTTGGAAGATGCCTCGATTTAATATCCTCAACAAGACCAACCTAATGTTCTAGTAATTATGGACGATGCAATAAATTGCCGAGGTTGAGGAATTAGTACCGAGACAATCTGCGGGAAGCTGGAGAAAAGCAGAAATGCTTTTTAAATTTGCCGATGATATCACTGGTGCTGGATGAACAATGGGTAATGATGAGTCAGTACAGGAGAGGGACAGAATGGTGCAAGAACGATTATTTTGCTCAGTGCAGCAAGACCAAGGAGCCGGTTGTTGACTTCAAGACGGCAAACCAAGGATCCAAGAACTTGTCCTGGCTTCATTGCAAAGAGGAAACTAACGTGGTTTCCTTTATATCCAGTTTTAAAAGCAACACCAATGAACAGCTACAAATGACTATTTTACATTTGGAATGTATGCGGGATAGTTATCTAAATCAACATGTAGAGGAACCAACGAGAGAGCAGGCTATTTTAGACTGGGTATTGAGTAATGAGGAAGGGTTAGTTAGCAGTCTTGTTGTACGTGCCCCCTTGGGCAAGAGTGACCATAATATGGTCGGGTTCTTCATTAGGATGGAGAGTGACATTGTTAATTCAGAAACAATGGTTCTGAACTTAAAGAAAGGTAACTTTGAGGGTATGAGACGTGAATTGGCCAAGATTGACTGGCAATTAATTCTAAAAGGGTTGACGGTGGATATGCAATGGAAGACATTTAAAGACTGCATGGATGAACTACAAAAATTGTTCATCCCTGTTTGGCAAAAGAATAAATCAGGGAAGGTAGTGCATCCGTGGATAACAAGGGAAATCAGGGATAGTATCAAAGCAAAAGATGATGCGTACAAAGTAGCCAGAAAAATCAGCATACCAGAGGATTGGGAGAAATTCAGAGACCAGCAGAGGAGGACAGAGGGCTCAATTAGGAAAGGAAAAATAGATTATGAAAGAAAACTGGCAGGGAACATAAAAACTGACTGCAAAAGTTTTTATAGATATGTGAAGAGAAAGAGATTAGTTAAAACAAATGTAGGTCCCTTGCAGTCAGAAACAGGTGAGTTGATCATGGGGAACAAGGATATGGTGGACCAATTGAATAACTACTTTGGTTCCGTCTTCACTAAGGAAGACATAAATAATCTGCCGGAAATAGCAGGGTCAAAGGAGGAATTGAGTGAAATCCAGGTTCGTTGGGAAGTGGTGTTGGGTAAATTGAATGGATTAAAGGCCGATAAATCCCCAGGGCCAGATAGGCTGCATCCTGGAGTACTTAAGGAAGTAGCTCCGGAAATAGTGGATGCATTAGTGATAATCTTTCAAAACTCCTTAGATTCTGGAGTAGTTCCTGAGGATTGGCGGGTAGCAAATGTAACCCCTCTTTTTAAGAAGGGAGGGAGAGAGAAAACGGGGAATTACAGACCAGTTAGTCTAACAACGGTAGTGGGGAAATTGCTAGAGTCAGTTATTAAAGATGGGATAGCAGCACATTTGGAAAGTGGTGAAATCATTGGACAAAGTCAGCATGGATTTACGAAAGGTAAATCATGTCTGACGAATCTTGTGGAATTTTTCGAGGATGTAACTAGTAGCGTGGATAGGGGAGAACCAGTGGATGTGGTGTATCTGAATTTCCAGAAGGCTTTCGACAAGGTCCCACATAAGAGATTAGTATACAAACTTAAAGCATACGGCATTGGGGGTTCAGTATCGATGTGGATAGAGAACTGGCTGGCAAACAGGAAGCAAAGGGTAAACGGGTCCTTTTCACAATGGCGGGCAGTGACTAGTGGGGTACCGCAAGGCTCAGTGCTGGGACCCCAGCTATTTACAATATATATTAATGATCTGGATGAGGGAATTGAAGGCAATATCTCCAAGTTTGCGGATGACTAAGCTGGGGGGCAGTGTTAGCTGTGAGGAGGATGCTAGGAGACTGCAAGGTGACTTGGATAGGCTGGGTGAGTGGGCAAATGTTTGGCAGATGCAGTATAATGTGGATAAATGTGAGCTTATCCACTTTGGTGGCAAAAACAGGAAAGCAGACTATTATCTAAATGGTGGCCGATTAGGAAAAGGGGAGATGCAGCGAGACATGGATGTCATGGTACACCAGTCATTGAAAGTAGGCATGCAGGTGCAGCAGGCAGTGAAGAAAGCGAATGTTATGTTAGCTTTCATAACAAAAGGATTTGAGTATAGGAGCAGGGAGGTTCTACTTCAGTTGTATAGGGTCTTGGTGAGACCACACCTGGAGTATTGTGCACAGTTCTGGTCTCCAAATCTGAGGAAGGACATTATTGCCATAGAGGGAGTGCAGAGAAAGTGCACCAGACTGATTCCTGGGAAGTCAGGACTGTCTTATGAAGAACGGTTGGATAGACTTGGTTTATACTCTCTAGAATATAGGAGATTGAGAGGGGATCATATAGAAACTTACAAAATTCTTAAGGGGTTGGACAGGCTAGATGCAGGAAGATTGTTCCCGATGTTGAGGAAGTCCAGGACAAGGGGTCACAGCTTAAGGATAAGGGGGAAATCCTTTAAGACCGAGATGAGAAAGACTTGTCTCTGGAACTCTCTGCCACAGAGGGTAGTTGAGGCCAGTTCATTGGCTATATTTAAGAGGGAGTTAGATGTGGCCCTTGTGGCTAAGGGGATCAGGGGGTATGGAGCGAAGGCAGGTACGGGATACTGAGTCATGATCAGCCATGATCATATTGAATGGCGGTGCAGGCTCGAAGGGCCGAATGGCCTACTCCTGCACCTAATTTCTATGTTTCTATGTTTCTACGTGGGTTATTCCATTACATTAGTTTGACATCCGAATACCATATCATCTACTGTAAATTATTAATTGGAACCTTTGGGTAGGCATTCAAAACTGAACCAGAAAATCGGACAGGACACCAAGCGTAAAGATGAGGCAAATCTGTTAATTGCCTGATTGGTTCCACACAGTTCTGTTTGTTATTTGGCCGTCATTTAAAAAAAATCAGCTCACTGTAGAAAAAACTTCTATTCGTCCTTGGAGTAACTGGGTAATCATAGAGAGAGGAACAGCTGCTGAAGCCACAACAGTCCTTGCACTAAATATCAATAATGATTGTGCTAAAATGCTGCCTACCCCCTCAGCTGGATAGTACTGGGTGAATGGGCATGGTCACCCTTGACCCATGATCATCCTTGACCCATGGTCACCCTGACCCATGATCACCCTTGACCCATGGTCACCCTGACCCACCATCACCCTTGACCCATTGTCATGCTGACCCATGATCACCCTTGACCTATGGTCACCCCTGACCCATGATCACCCTTGACCCATGGGCACCCCTGACCCATGATCACCCTTGAACCATGGTCACCCTTGACCCATGGTCACCCTGACCCACTGTCAACTTGACCCATGGTCACCCCGACCCATGATCACCCTTGACCCACAGTCACCCTTGACCCATGGTCACCCCCAACCCATGGTCACCCCTGAACCATGGTCACCCTGACCCACTGTCACCCTTGACCCATGGTCACCCCCAACCCATGGTCACCCCTGAACCATGGTCAGCTTTGATCCAACACTGAGAGATATGCAGAGCAGTTATGTTAAAGGAAACAAATATTGCCTTTGGGTCATCCCACCATGAATGTCAAAGCACATTAGGAGCAGCATCACCTACTGGCCAATACAATCAATTGCGCACTGACGCTGCAATGAAGCTTATGAATAGTGATCATAAGAATCAGAGATCAACAAATTATTCCATCTTATTTTGGGGTGAGTCAGACTGAGGAGGATGTATCTGAAGGAGCTGTCATCTACTTCCTGCAGAGGAGATCTATCTGGATGTTTTCTGCCTTTGCCCTTTGACACTTACGGTTTAAGAGTGAGGAAGTTGATGGGGATGAGTGTCAGATGTGTTTGGCTCCAATCCCCAGCTCATCCTAGACTTCTGCTATCATCAGATACGTGTGTCTCCAACACATGTAGAGACACAAATACCTCAAAGCTGGCGGCTGGAGCTACAGGCCAGTGGCCAACACGATTTGGGGCGTACTTTCCCCGATCGACACAGTCATGGGATTTTAAAATTAAAGTGAATTTACTCATTTCTCATGATCTAATGCAGGAGGCTAGGTGGCAAAATGACCCCCCCCCCCCCCAAAATTAATTTTGCAATCCCCAAAAAATGAAATTATACATAACTCAAGGAAGAACTTTGATACCAGCGTTGACAGCAGCAATATTTTTGGAAGTTCACATCTTGCAATGAGTCTGGCCCCTCTCCCCCGTGACGGATGCTCACCTTATGGACACCCTGTTCATGGCCGTTCTCCCGTAACACAAGCACATTTAAAGGCCCAACGGACTGGCATCCATTTCTGTGAACGTCAGAACTAGTTTCCTCTCTCCACTCTTGGTAATTTTGATGCCATTCATTTTACCGTGGAGGTGGAGGGTCGTATGGAGAGATTCTTGTGTCTTTCCTGAATTACGGACAGAGTTGACATATGGACATCTGCAATAATGAAACCAACTGTCACCCAGGGATGGTCGAGAGTTAAACGGGGGCGAGCTGTGACCAGGTGGGCAACTGATTTCATCTCCATGTCAGCCACGGTGCTTGATTCCTGTTCTGACAGGAAGGTGCTCCAATAACCTTGGCAAGGGATTGTGAAGGAAACATAGCAGGCAATGGCCCCGGAGGATGGGAAAACAGGGAGACAAAAGAAAGTGGGTGGGAGGATGAAATAAACTCTACACGTTAGTTAGACGGTGCAGCAAGCTGAAAGAATTGCAATGACATCTATAACTGGCTGAACTTCACAACTGCTTCCAGTCTCTGTGTAATCATTCACATGAAGGTCATTACATTCCAAAATAGTTTCTCTACTTGATTTATTTGCAAGATGATTTCTCACAATATTAACTGCTTGTTAATGAATACAGTCAGTGCTTTAATTTAAGTATAGTGATACAATCTGTAAATGTATTCTGGATTAATTCTGGCAGCTTCCATAACTGTTTTGAAATCAGAATAATAAGTAATTATTCTAATTTAGTTCCTTAATAAATAATTGGCTGCTGTGTATTGTTGTTTTTATTAATACATGAAAATCTTCTGAATAATCTGTGGGAAGAGAGAGCCTGCAGTTTGGGATATTTTCCACCAGTTTCCTTGGTGATAAGCATTTTAAAATTAGAACAGTGAATTGTGGCATGCCGGATGTGGAAACATCTCAGCGGTTTGCTACAAGCCAATGAGCTGTGATGAAGCCAAATTACCAACTCTTATCCATCACTAGTAGTTACAGAAACACACATCATGGGCCAGAAATCACCCCTATCCCTTTAAAAATCAGTTAACAACATTTACAGACACAATGGATGGCTTTTAGGATTATCATAACAAAGAACATGTTGTGCTTTTTGCTTTGTGCTGTTTCCCATGAATTCAACATGAATGTGCGGGAAAGAGCTGCCCGTTCCAGCGGGGTGAACATTGCGAATAATGAAGAGACTGCATCTTATCCAAATCTTCTCGGAATGGAAAACAAATCATCTTCGGCAGTTCCTGCCATTTACATATGTTTCTGAACCTCTGGATGGCAGAAGGCTGATCATGTGACTTACAATCACCAAAGAGCCGCACTAACATTATCAACATTCAGCTTTGCTCTCAGTTTGACGAATGCCAGCCACCAATGAATGAGATGTTTGATGGACAGACAATTCACCATTAACTGCAGATCTTGTAAACCAGCATCTGTAGCTTCTTGTTTTGACAATTAACCTTTGTAGCTTCAGATGTGAAGACTTCATGATTATTTTGTTTAATTTATAGACATTGTAACTTGAGCCACAACATGTCCCCTGCCTTCTTTGTTACATCTGCAGAAGGACAAGACCTTTGTTCCACTGCTCACTCACTGGTGAACAGTGGAACAAGATGCAGTTATTAAGAAAGTTATTAACAACACGAGAACACAGATGCAATTATTAAGAAAGCTCATCAGCGCCTCTACTTCCTGAGACGATTACGGAGAGTCGGTCTGTCAAGGAGGACTCTCTCTAACTTCTACAGGTGCACAGTAGAGAGCTTGCTGACCGGTTGCATCGTGGCTTGGTTTGGCAACTTGAGTGCCCTGGAGAGGAAAAGACTACAAAAAGTGGTAAACACTGCCCAGTCCATCATCGGCTCTGACCTTCCTTCCATCGAGGGAATCTATCACAGTCGCTGCCTCAAAAAGGCTAGCAGCATCATCAACGACCCACACCACCCTGGCCACACACTCATCTCCCTGCTACCTTTCGGGTAGAAGGTACAGGAGCCTGAGGACTGCAACGACCCGGTTCAGGAACAGCTACTTCCCCACAGCCATCAGGCTATTAAACTTGGCTCGGACAAAACTCTGAACATTAATACCCCTCCATCTGTTATTTGCACTTCATTCAATTTATTCATTCATGTGTATATTTACGTATATAATTGTAGTCAATGCCTACTATGTTCTGTTGTGCTATGCAAAGAAAGAATGTCATTGTCCTGTCAGGGACACATGACAATAAACTCTTTTGACTTTGACTTGACTTGACTTGGTTGACACTTTGTAGCTTCCGCAACCACCGCGAGGCTGGATCATTCCGAGCCGCAGATGTGTCTGCAAACATTTCCCAGCAATACTCTGCTCTCTCCGAGCCACACAATCATATCCTCATCTGTCATGCATCCATTCTCAATTTCCAAGAGGGAAATAAACACCAATAATAACAGGGTGCAGAATTGAACACTTCAACAAAGGACCTCCTTTAGCCCAGTGAGTGAACTGTGTAGTATGGTGTGGCATAGAGCCAAGTAGATTAAGAAAACATTGTCTAGTTGGGCAGGCTTAGGGTCTTGAGTTACACATATTCACACGGGCACAGTTCCCAGCAGAAGGTCACCAGAAGGCATCCAGAGCCAAGAACCTGCCCGATTTATCCCTTTCCTCATTTCACGGTCAGCTTTTGTCAGCTGATGCTAAGACCAGCTGCTCTGGTGCACCAATGACCATGCAAGGTCTCCACCTCGTGCCACCGAGCACGGTGAGGAAACACTGGTCAGCAACTCTCTTCATATCTGAGCATCCTTGTACCCACTCAATACTCTGCGAGTCGAGCCGGAAACATTAAATGAGAAATACACAGGTCTTTACAATATTAGAGTTGAGGCAGAGCCGGTTGAAATCTCACATTTTGGGATTTCGCATCATTGGAGATAAAAGAGGCTGCAGATGCTGGAACTTTTAGCAAAGTCAAACTGCCGGAGGAAATCTCAAGGGTCAGGTCGCATCTGTGGAAGGAATGGACGGGCAATGTTTTGGATGATGATCCTTCTTCAGATGGACGAACAATAGACCTGATCGGGCATCTAGCAGTTTGTGGCTGGGTTTGTTCATGGGTCACTGAGAGAGGACACACGTTCTAGGTCACTCCTTTAACAGCTGATCCTTTCTCTCTTTGTGGATTTGCTGCTGTGCACCAGATCCCATACTAAGGTCATCACCAAAACCCAATGGTCTTTAGAACATTCCCTCATAGTCATTATTCAACTTGAAAATGATTACTAACACTACCCAACTCTCAATGTCAGCAAGATAAAAGGACTGGTGCTTGTCTCAGGGCAGAGAGAGGGGGGTGACCAATGGAGCAGCTGCAGAGATGATCAGTAGTTGAAAGATCCCAGAGATCCACATGATAACCTGGTCCCTTCATAACCACAATTCTTACAGGATACATCTCAGTCGGGTCTGGCTACTGCACAGAGGACTGGGAGAAATTCAGAGACCAGCAGAGGAGGACAAAGGGCTTAATTAGGAAAGGGAAAATAGATTATGAAAGAAAACTGACAGGGAACATAAAACTGACTGTAAACGTTTTTATAGATATGTGAAGAGAAAGAGATTAGTTAAAACAAATGTAGGTCCCTTGCAGTCAGAAACTGGTGATTTGATCATGGGGAACAAGGACATGGCAGACCAATTGAATAGCTACTTTGGTTCTGTCTTCACTAAGGAAGACATAAATAATCTGCCAGAAATAGTAGGGGACCGGGGGTCAAATAAGATGGAGGAACTGAGTGAAATCCAGGTTAGCCGGGAAGTGATGTTGGGTAAATTGAACGGATTAAAGGCCGATAAATCCCCAGGGCCAGATAGTCTGCATCCCAGAGTACTCAAGGAAGTAGCCACAGAAATAGTGGATGCATTAGTGATAATTTTTCAAAACTCCTTAGACTCTGGAGTAGTTCCTGAGGATTGGAGGATAGCTAATGTAACCCCACTTTTAAAAAAAGGAGGGAGAGAGAAAACGGGGAATTACAGACCAGTTAGTCCAACATCGGTAGTGGGGAAACTGCTAGAGTCAGTTATTAAAGATGGGATAGCAGCACATTTGGAAAGTGGAGAAATCATTGGACAAAGTCAGCATGGATTTACGAAAGGTAAATCATGTCTGACGAATCTTATAGAATTTTTCGAGGATGTAACTAGTAGAGTGGATAAAGGAGAACCAGTGGATGTGTTATACCTAGACTTTCAGAAGGCTTTCGACAAGGTCCCACATAAGAGATTAGTATACAAACGTAAAGCACACGGTATTGGGGGTTCAGTATTGATGTGGATAGAGAACTGGCTGGCAGACAGGAAGCAAAGGGTAGGAGTAAACTAAGGTCCTTTTCAGAATGGCAGGCAGTGACTAGTGGGGTACCACAAGGCTCAGTGCTGGGACCCCAGCTATTTACAATATATATTAATGATTTGGACGAGGGAATTGAATGCAACATCTCCATGTTTGCAGATGACACTAAGCTGGGGGGTAGTGTTTGGTGTGAGGAGGATGCTAAGAGAATGCAAGGTGACTTGGATTGGCTGGGTGAGTGGGCAAATGTATGGCAGATGCAGTATAATGTGGATAAATGTGAGGTTATCCACTTTGGTGGCAAAAACAGGAGGGTAGACTATTATCTGAATGGTGGCAGATTAGGAAAAGGGGAGATGCAACGAGACCTGGGTGTCATGGTACACCGATCATTGAAAGTAGGCATGCAGGTGTAATCCATTGATTTGTTTGAAAGTACGATTCCTGGGCACTAACTTGTATCATTAACAAAGTTACAATTAGTCGATTTACTGCTGTGGCCAAATTATTGATGAAAGTAATGATTAATGATGATCTATATGACCAAAGTTCTCTGGATTCACCTTGGCCTTGCTGGTTTACAGAACACAAGAGTACATCACATTATTCACAAAATGCTAAGCCGAGAAATTATTCTTCAAAAAGGAATTATAGTTTCAAGTATTTTACTAACTTAAAAATAAAATTGTATGTAGTCTGACTTTAAAAGGATCTGAATCCTGAAATGTTCACAAAGTCATTCTGAGATTGTGAAGCTTGGTTTTACCTCCAAGGACAATTAATTATATTTATTGGCTATCCAAGTTCAGCAATTAACTGGTAGGCCTTGAGTTGGTAATAGATTGCTGTCATACTGGAAGCAAATGAAGGGTGGAAAATCCAGAGGTTTTAATATTTCATTAGCAGCTTAATGCTCATTTTGAGATTTATTACCGATTCATGGTGATAATTCTATGGAACATTTGTTGAAAGAAATGATTCAAATTGACCTTCAGACATTTTGTAGGAATATAGAGACAGTTTCAAGCCCATTCATTATTGTTGAAGCAGACACTGGGTCAGATGGTAGCCGTCTCCTGTGAATAATGTGATGTACTCTTGTGTTCTGTAAACCAGCAAGGCCAAGGCGAATCCAGAGAACAACTAGTTGTAATCTAGATTTTCAGTGAAAACAACACAAAATGTACCCCAGTGAAGGTCTAGCCAAAAATCCCACGTCAGACAGTGGATGGAAAACGATTAGCAGCCGCTGATGACTGTAAGAGATAATCAATCTTTTTCAATATCTTGAGGTATGTTGTGCTTTTGCTGTCCTACCAACCTGCACATTTTTGGAATGTGGGAGGAAACCTTTGCAGTAAGATGAACTCACAGCCACAGGGAATACATGCAAACTCCACACAGAGAGCACCAAGGTGTCTGGATTGAAGCTGGTAGTTTTCCCAGCTGTTCCATCTTTCAAGAATCAGACAGCTTACTGGGCGATGATGGTCCAAATGATCCTCTCGTTGGCCCCCCAAACACCCCCCCTCCCCCCTCCCCCCAAGTTCAGCCTGTTGACCTGTTCCACTCTCATGCATTGGAGCTGAGGTTTTGGTGAAGTGTGGCTGGGAGGAAGCTTCCTTCCTAGAATCTAATCTTGTGCTGTGAAACACCCTGGGCTTTGGGGTCAATGATGAGGTGCACCGCCCTTGGGACAACTGCCTCTCCACACCACCCCACTGTGCTCCCAACTCTGAAGAGCTGGCCTACTACAGGAGTTTACCAGAGAGGTTGAGGAGATAGCCGGGGTGTAAGGATACGATTCAGTGAGTTTGTGACTTTGTCAGATTGTTGTTTAACTCGCCAGGACACTGCTTTCCCAATGTCCGTGTCATCCCTCAGGGGTCAAGAGCATAGACTTTGCAGGTGAACCTTCCCTCACTGTCTGGCTAATGTGTGTTGGTATCTGTCTAGTTATATTTTTTCTGACATTCCTCTGCCTGCTATTTTAACAAAGAGATGAATTTAGTTAAAGAATGCAGCGAACTGGTTCCTTGGCATCAGGGTCAGAGGTCAGATACTTGGACAGTCTTTGCTGGGTTGGTTTACAGCAAAAACATCAGAGTTCCACATAGGCATAAACAGAAATGGGCAAAGTTCTAGAAATATCACATAAAACAGAAATAGTCCAACACACACTGAACCTTCCTAGTTTTCTAGCCTGGCTGATCATACTTATTAAAAGAAATAAGCTGAGATTGCTTAGTTTTGTATCTTCATTGTGGATCTGGGAAATACTTAGCAGGCTCGAAGCTCAGACACAAGGAGATGATAGATCCGTCTGAACAAGTACATTCGTCATGTGATGTCACCATAGATCCCATCAATTACTCAGAAATAAAAAATTTGATGTAATTCAGAAAATCAGTATTAGTTCAGGGAGGATAAGGAGCATCTAAATATCTGCAGCAAATTCTCCAAAGTGAATTAATAGCTTTCTATCTGCCACTAATTTAGAAACTGTAAAATAAGTAAGAAATGTATAATTCTTGGTTACCCATGGCTTGACATCTTGAGAGTAATGAACAGAGTATTTCATGGTGAACTAGGCCATGGCAATAAGCACATTGGATCACAAACCTCCTGTAATGAAGGAGACTGTTCTGGTCACGGTGTAATCCTGTCAGTTTCACTTAGATGTGCAACCTATGTAGGATTTAACCGTGGCATTCAATGCTGTGACAAGCTTCTCACAGGAGTATTAAACTAACTCCTTTACTCCATTGAATAAAAATTCTCAATGAAGTACAGAAAATAATGATGAATGAATATTAAACAAAAGATTGTCAAGTGGCACTTATACATGGATAGGGAAAGGTTAGAGGAATATGGGCCAAACATGGGCAGGTGGGATGAGGGTAGATAGGGCAGTTTGGTTGGCATGGGCACATTTCTACACTGTATGACTTTACTTCTTCAATAACACTTCCCAATACTTCCCTCCTTTAATCCAGTTCACTTTATACAAGAGCTTAAGTGGGTTTAGCTTCATGCTTTTTCTCTTTTCCAGAATCAGGGGCCACAGTTTAAGAATAAGGGATAAGCCATTTAGAACGGAGATGAGGAAACACTATTTCACACAGAGAGTTGTGAGTCTGTGGAATTCTCTGCCTTGGAGGGCGGTGGAGGCCGGTTCTCTGGATACTTTCAAGAGAGAGCTAGATAGGGCTTAAAAATAGTGGAGTCGGGGGATATGGGGAGATGGCAGGAACGGGATACTGATTGTGGATGATCAGCCATGATCATATTGAATGGAGGCGCTGGCTCGAAGGGCCGAATGGCCTCCTCCTGCACCTATTGTCTATTGTCTTTCTTCAGGTGCTTTTTATTTGCTGCAATTTCATTTCAGACATCTGGAAAACATTAAAATGCTTGTTCAGCACTGGTCACTGGAATAGACAGTGTTGTGGCTTCCAACTGTTGACGTCATTGTGAATCAGTGGAAGTGTGGTGTTGCTGGAACTGTTGTCCTTCAACTGTGGTCTCCTCAGGTGGACATCACTATTTGAATGCTGCTATTTGAGGGAGTGCAGAACATTCTCTTGTATCTTGGACACCAATACTCCCTTCAACAACAAGGTTAAAACTAAAGGTCACATTACTGTTTCCAAAATCTTGCTAACTGCAAAATGGCAGCTATAGATTTTATATCTAAAGTATTATTTCTGATGCTCAAATCAAATGTTTTCCACTGGGACCTCTGTGTGATCACAAAAACAAGATTCAGGATTCTGTCTGAAATAACGATCTTGTTTCAATCAAGCTGAAATGTTAAACAAAAAAATCAGATCATATTTCTGGAGTAGCTGCCAATATTGCACTCCATCAGTAAATAGATTATATTAAAGAGAAATGTACATAAACATCATAAATATTAATATGCAATCTTCATCATTAGGAAAATATGACTCATCCGAGTAAGATGGAAACTTCCATGCAATGACCAGCTGCATCTGTGAAAATGTTGACACTGGAACTGCAGATGCTGGTTTACCAAAGAAAGTCACAAAGTGCTGGAGTAACTGAGAGGGTCAGGCAGCATCTCCAGTGAACATGGATGGGTAACGTTTCAGGTCAGGTTCACTCAGAAGGCATTTTCTAAAGTAGTGTCAGGTGTCTATTGGCCACCTTTGTATTCATCTTACACTTCTAAAGTTTAACAGAAGATGTTTATTGAGATTATGATTGAATCAGACTTGGCAAGGAGGATTAAGGTGTGGACATAATTGGAATGAAGTAAGAAGACAGCTCATTGACACTGGAATCTGTCTCAGATTGTGACTAACTATCCAGTCACGCATGTCTAACATCCACCTTCATACACACTCCTACAACATCCTCTGGCACTTGGTTAATTGTGTCACTGCAGAACTGCAGATGCATGCAGTGGCAATCAGTTCACACCATGCAATGCAGACAACTAAAATTAACCTAAATATAAAAATTATTTGGATGGCTAAACAAAAGGACACGGACATGAACAAGATCACAAAGGTTGTCAACAGGGCAGTAATTTCCCTCTTTATGTTGGACCATTCGGTTGTGAGTTGATCTCTCTTCACCCTGGTTAAAGCTGGCAGCAGCTGGATCCAGGACTGTTCTGATCTAATGTTCTGTTTGTGGGCCAGGACAGTAATGTTGTTCCATCTCCGTAAGAGAAATCCGGACACCTTCGTACCATCATTTCTCCTTCATCTCTTCTTAAGTCCTGGTTTTCAATGACTACGGTTATTGCCATAATCTTCCCAGCAACGAGGTCCCATCTCCAACTCCTTCTTCCTCCCCAGTATCCACGCTCAGCCAGGAGGCAGCTCCAGCATGGAGGTCAGCCCTAGATATTGTAAAACAGGTCTCCCCGACGACAATCGACGACAATCTCCACCTGGCCACAGCTGAGATCATGATGACATTTTCTCTTCCTTTTTAGTTTTGGCCAGGCATGGTGGTGCAGCGGTAGAGTTGTTTACAGAAGCTTGCAGATGTGCAGGGATCGCAGGTCGGTGTGGACTTGGTGGGCCAAAGGGCCTGTTTCCACACTGTATCTCTAAACTAAACTAAACTCAGAGCACCCTGCCTATGCACCATGCAATATTGACAGGATACACCCTGACCATGCACCATGCAATATTGACAGGGCCTTGCCATGTATCTTATCTAACTATATGCACACACACTGGTTGGAACAGTTTCTGAAGCTCAGATGATAGAGAGTATCATAGCAATCATCATTGACTGATGTGTGGCGTGATCACTGAAGTACCTTGGTAGGAGGTGCAGTTAGAGGCAGAATTATGTGAGTTAACCCCTGTAACCAGTCCAACCAGACTTGCCATGTCTGGGTTAAAGTAGCCAGACTCACCTTTGCCTGACCTTGTCACTCACTTGGCTGCACTCCTCAAGTTAACTTCTACACTGAAAGAGAATCTGTTTTGATCCTTTAAATTCAATTTGTAACTCTTCCATTGGAACTCACATCAAGCAGCTTAATCAACACAGGAGCATCGCACGAGATTCATACTACTAATAAACATATATGCACAATTTCATATCGTCTGTTAAAATGTCCTGATGGACTCTTAAACATGCAGCAATATCCACGTTACAAATCTGAAAAATACCAGCAAATACTTTGATGCTTCAGTGCTGTTAATGGCTGCTTTCATATTCGGGGAAAACATTAAACATCTGGCGTGCGGAGCTGTTCCTCAACAACCTCCCCTGTTCGGTGCCCCAAGAATAAGGCATTCCTCAGTGTTATTGTGCTGAAGAATATTTGTAATCAGAATAAGATCTTTCTAAACTAATAGATATTGAGTGTATGAGAAGTGATGGAAGCCTTTGTGCAGGAGAGCTACCGTAAATTAATTTGTGATGTTTGGTGTAGCGTTCTGGTTATTTTTAAGTTATTTCCTGTTCATGGTGGTATTTTGAAATGCAAATCCACCTAACACAAACTCTTTTATTATACAATATTAAAATTCTCAGCTGTTGCTCATATTTAACTCTGAAATATGAACTCTGACATAACTAAGATTACATTTTGACTTTCAATTACCAGTCCATCCTGACATGAACTTGTTAAGTGAGGCCAACATTTCAATCTATAATGAAAGATGAATTTCCTAACTCGGTTGTAAAATGTTTGACTGGAGGTGAACAAGCTCTGAGCCTTGGATAGAATGCTCCAGGCCGTAGCCCACGTGTGTCAGAGTTAGCAGAAACCCCAGTGGCAATAGGGTCCTCAGCCAAGAAACAGTTGTAGACACGACCTACTGGCTCCAGGCAGGGAGGGGAACCTTGACACCCAGTTATTGGATCCAGTATTATGACAACAGACAATCATGAAAGGCAGCTCAGATGAATTCATCAACTATTGGCAGGTAATGTCGCCTTGACCAGGTTTGTTGATCAAGGTTAGTGGTTGGGATTCATCCCGCAATCACTTTTCCAGCAAATGTTTCATTTTTATGATCATTAAGGTGAGGTTCATCAACACCGTGAATATTCAGACATCCATTATCAATATTCTATTCTGCAGATTTGAGGCAGAACACAATTGCATTATTGCATACTTCTCGTTGACAAGTTCCATTTCCTCTGAGTTTATTCCATCTGGAGCTCGATTCAGTATTTTTGTTTCATGGAGGGCTCTTACAATCTCAAAATAAAGGCCTTGGTTCTCCTCGGCAGGTTTAAACAGGTATATTCCGATGCAGGGAAAGGTATGGAGATTCACCTCTGGCACTGAGCACTCAACGTTACCTGTTTACCAGGCTGGGCATTGTATAATGCCTCTAACCATAACCATTTGGTTCCAATTATATTGCTGAAACCCAGTTCTGGGAGTAGCAGTCAATATGCACACATTACGGTATTGAATGTGGTTTTTCAGATGCTACTGAGGATCAATTCCACCCCCACGTGTTGTGGATGTTTATGTCCACTGCTGGGCTATGATGTGACAGAATTATCACGTGCACATTACAGAAACTGTCTTAGTAAACCAGGCAGATTCCGTCAATGCTGAGGCAGCATCATCGGCTCATTGTTCTTTCACTGTGCAGTTTAATTGCACAAGTACCACATCATTTGTGTAGGTTTGTAAACATTTGGTCACATTATTTTGGACAGCAAAAAGACAAACTAGTAATGACATCAAAATAATAGCCTGAGATGATGCATCCAGTGCTCTGCTGATCTGGGTGTAGGAAGGTAACTGGCTGTCACTTGGAACCATCGATGGTCGATAACTTCATTCACCATCCATCGCTGTCACGTCCCCATCACTATGAGTGATGGAGGCACGTGATGGGATATGTCATGACAACTTTTTGGTTTTTGCTATAATAAATAATACACAAATATATTGTACAATAGAAAAGGTAGCTTACTCTGCTAAACAAGTAGAATTCCACAAAGTAAGCATTCTAATGCTCCACATCTGAACAAAATATCAGTAAACATTGAATGCAAATAGAATAACATCTATTATGCCTCATGTTTTAAGCAATGCCTTCAGGAGATCAAGAGAAAATAATATTTATAACATTTATTTCAAAATTTAAAAAGAAATATACTTGTTTTAATGAAGATTGTGCTTTTTTATATCACAGAATCAGTACATGTGAGAAGACAAATGATAGAATATTACAATGTTGAACTTTGCAATGTAACACAATGTGACCAACACCAACATTTTTCAAACATGTTAAAATCCAGTCCAAAGCTCAAGCCGTGTCAGTGTGTAAGAGTCTCTTCAATGTGGATGAGAAAGACAGTACAAAGCAGATCATCATGCACCAACAGAGCCCTCAGTCGTTACTTACATCCGTATAAAATGCACCATTAACATTTTGATTTCTTTTTAAAACCACAAAATCAGAACTGCATTTTACCCATTTTCCTTCACTGACACATGCTTGAAGTGCAAGACTCATTTAAAAGATTCATGCATTAAACGACTATTGTTTTTCCAGGTCTATGTTTGCATTCAACAGTCACCTCACACAATAAACTAAGCAAATATTAACATCACTCTAAACGCACCAGCAGAGCAAATAACTTATTAACATTTACACTATTTTCAGATTCAACGGAAAAAACAAATCATTAAAAGCCATCAATGTTTTAATTCATCAATTTTAAATAATATCCATAAATAGAATCAATGGTGATCACCCTGGGATATAATTTGCTTCCTGCCCATGAGGGGGATCTAACAAATGGACATCTATTATTGTTGAAAGATCAGACCGTCTGACTGCGAGGATGCAAACAATATGCCAGGGACCGTCATCTCTAGCAGCTGGTATCTGATGCACCAAACGTTTCTGTGCTCAAAAGAGACATCAAATAATTTAGACAGCTCATCTTTGAACGTTTCCAGGTAGGACTATGTACTTAGTGGTAGTTAGAGTAGTACTTACTGGTGTTGGTTTGCATGGTTCTAACTGTGGTTGTTATAGGTGGGGGAGACACTGAGCGGACAGAGACATTGTCATCATCCTGAGAGCAGCCAGCCTGTATTGCTCTGAGATAGCTGTGGCTTCTTGATCGGAAACAGCCAGGAATGGGCAGATCAAGGGCATCCACAGCCTGCAAATCCACCTCGCTGAAGACCGGCTCACAGATGTTCTCATACTGATTGCTAAAATCCATTTCTTGCTCCTTGAAAGGAAACATAATGAAGTCAAATGAATATGAATTGAAAAATAAAACATTTACAAAGTCTATTTATTTGAAATCACTTTGGTAATTGTCAATTAGAGGACATTTGGTAAAGTCGCGATGACACTTCCTCCAGAGTTACGTAACTTCACAAGCCCACACAGATGTGGGTATTGATTAGAGAAGGGAGTAGAGTATCTCGAGGGTCAGTGAACAGATTGGCCAAAGAGCTGCATTGTAAAGAGAGTGTTGAAGTCGTGCGGCAAAGTGGGACAGAAGGGTTCCTTGGTATGGAACCTTGGATGTTCTCAGCTTGGATTCCATTAATAGATTAAAGGTCACGCGTTGGGAATGAGTTTGTGAAGCAGCGGGTTGCAGCACTGGTAGAGTGGAGAGAGATAGAAGGCAACCAGCACATGGAAGAAATAACAGTGGCTGAAAGTGGCAAATGGATCAACACCTGCAATAATCTTCATTTAGAATCTCAGAGGGAATGCTAACACAGCCAGGAGCTTCTTCTAATTCTACCTCCAGGAAGGACAAGAGCCATTAGTGTCAGTGTTGTCACCCACCAGATCCCTACTAACTGTGATTTGTGACTTTAGTCAGACCACAAAAGAACGAGAGAGCATTCAGGGGTTTAGGGGGATGAGCATGCATCCAGGAAGAGAGCATTATTCAAGGACTTGACATGGGAAGAGGTGCAGCAAGAGATGCGATGGTTTAAAAAGTCCTGACTTCAAAAAAATGTCAACCTGGTGAATCTGGATTAGAGAACAAATATGTGTGCCTGACTTTTTTTGTTGAGATCATGGCCTTTCCCAGCAAGTCAGGATGTGAATGAACGCATGACTGGGACTTCATGAAGCAAAGATGTCTCAATGTCTTGTACTTTATTTCGACATCCCTGATTTGTTGGGACAAAATGTAATGAGTATTTAATGGACCAAAGATGGGTGAGATGCAGTTTCTCAGCATAAGTGCTGCGATAACTGGTTTGGTAGCTCCAGGCAATGACAGATTGAAATCACAAACAATCCAAACTTCTCTTTGCGACAATTGACTGAATGGGATCAATTGGAAAGTCAAGCCAGGTGAGATATTCCACCCCACTTCCGACTGTTTACCTTCAGGGACACACACCTGGTTAATAGGGTTGGATTTGAGGGTGTCTGTGCTTCCCATGTCATCTTCATTCCATCCATGGAAGTTTGCCGAGTTCAGATCCACAGTATCCAGGCAATCAAGACTCCTGTGGATAGACTCACTGACCGATGCAAGGTAGCTTTGGCTGTGCAAAGTAAAGTATTGAAGACAGTTTACTAAAAATAGTTTGCATTTGTTTCATTCATGAACATCTATGAGAATGAGAAATATGAATCATCAGATAAAGAGCAGAGACAGAAACCTGCTCTTCAGTCAATGGCCCTTGCGTGGAGTTGGGAACTCATGGAAATGACTGGACATCAGATTCTTGGAATGAACCTCAGCTCAAGCAGTCAATGCAGTGTGAACGGCTTGCCACCATAGGAGCTCATGTCAGGGCTGCCAGCATTGGGTGAGAGTTGAGAGTGAGAAATTGTGAGGGAGCGTAGCGGCCGAGGGGGGAGGGTGTTCCCCCTTCCACGGTAGGGAGCATTTGCACTTTTCAACTTGAAATTGTGCAATCTGGTGCATTCTGTAGAGAGTCTTTTAACTTACACTTGAATGCAACATTTATGCTTTAAATTGGATTAGGTATGAATAAGGTTAGGCTAAATTACATTCCTAATTACATTCCACAATAGAGCCAGGCTCTGAACAACGGGTGCAGCACATGATCGACTATATTCAAGTATGGAAATCAGATTATATTCATGCTGTTATGCATATATATAGAGAAAAACACAGAGAAACAAAGCAAAAGTCGGACTTCCATCGCTGTTCCGCACAAATAAATCAATCAACCTAACCCTTGAATATAGAAACAAGATGAAAATAATGCCACATATTCAATCATAATTGGTTGAATGAAATTAAGATATACATGTAAAAATATATATTTTTCAGCCCACCAAGTCCACACCGACCAGCAATCTATCATACACCAATTCCATCCATCACGCCAGGGACAATTTACAGAAGCCAATTAACCTACAAACCTGCACTTCTTTCGGATATGGGAGAAACCGGAATATCCAGAGAAAACCCATGTGGTAGTAAGGCAGCAACTCTACCGCTGCGCCACCATGCTACCCCATTCAATTATTTTTTCTGTAATATATTTATTATTTTGTCTGCCCTTAGTTGGATAACGCACATGTCCAGTCATTGTGTTTTATAGCTGATTTTCAACCTCTTCAGGCTGAAGGTCCCGACCCGAAACATCACCCATTCTTTCTCTCCAGAGATGCTGCCTGTCCTGCTGAGTCTTTCTAGTTTTTAGTGTCTATCTTCAGTTTAAACCAGCATCTGCAATTCCTTCCTACACTATTTGCTAAGCAAAATAGGTCCTATTCTCATTATATTATTCACCTCAACTAAGTTTTTACTTCACCTCCGTTGCTGCAGAGAATACAATACAAGTTATCAAATCCTTCTTCAAAATGAAAATAAAATTCCAGCCCTGCCAACATCTTCATAAATCTCCCCTGGATCCTCCCCAGAGCAATTGCATCCTTTCTACAATGTGTCACAGTCTTACTGCATGGAAACAGGCCCTTCATCCCAACCTGTTCATGCAGATCAAGATGCCCCATCTAAACTAGTCCCATTTATCCGCATTTGGCCCATATCCCTTTAAACCTTGTGTGTGCCAGTGTGTGTATGAGAGTGTCAGTGTCAGTGTCAGTGAAGCGGCGACAACATCCGGAGTGGGCGGAGACTTGGCAATGCCCGGGGTGCTTCATGGATCTAAATTAATCGCTCAATATATAACATCGATGGGCACTCCTTCAAAGGAAGCCCAAAACAGCACAGAATGAATTTCACTTCTAGATCTTCCCAATGGGAAGTAGCAGGCGTATCTTGCAACTGCAAGGAACTACAGACGCTGGAAAATCGAAGGTAGACAAAAATGGTGGAAGTACCCTACCCGCCGTCACATACTACAAATAATCCTCTGACATTTTCGCCACCTCCAACAGGATCCCACCACGGGCCACATCTTCGAATCCCCTCCCCTGTCGGCTTTCCGCAGAGACCGCTCCCTCCATAATACCCTGGTCAATTTGTCCCTTCCCACCCAAACCATCCCCTCTCCTGGCACTTTCTCTTGCAACCGCAGGAAATGCTACACTTGCCGCTTTACCTCCCCACTTGACTCCATTCAACGACCCAAGCAGTCTTTCCAGGTGCGGCAGAGGTTCAGCTGCACCTCCTCCAACCTCATTTATTGCATCCGCTGTTCTAGGTGTCAGCTGCTCTACATCGGTGAGACCAAGCGTAGGCTTGGCGATTGCTTCACCCAACACATCCACTTGGTTCTCATTAACCTACCTGATCTCCCGGTGGCTCGGCACTTCAACTCCCCCTCCCATTCCGAATCCAACTTTTCTGTCCTGGGTTTCCTCCATGGCCAGAGTGAGGACCACCGTAAATTGGAGGAGCAGCACCTCATATTTAGCTTGGGCAGTTCACACTAATTTCAGGTAGTCCCTGCTTTCTCCTCCCCTTCTCAGCTCTCCCTCAGCCCACTGTCTCCGCCTCTTTCTTTCTTCTTCCCGCCCCCCCACACCCTCAACATCCTTCGCTCCATAGATGCTGCCTCACCCGCTGAGTTTCTCCAGCATGTTTGTCTACCGGAGTATCTTGCTATGTGCTTCTCTGCTCATTCAGTGATGAACCGTATTAGCTTCGTGGGATATTAAATCTGTCGTGATTTATGGCAATCTTTAGTGCTTGAACTAAGTTACAAATCCCTGTGAGTTTCCAGTTAATGTTGGCAATAAAATTTGTCAGGTGGAGAAAATAAGATATCCAACATTAAATTAAATTGAGAGTTTACTTTGTGTAAGAAAGCAGAAACTAGACAAAAAACACCGCAATGAAGGTCTCAGCTAAAACTATGCAAACAGCCATTCCAGGGATGGAATTAAATCAAGGGACACACGAGCTTTAATCAGTCAATCATTAGTTTTGTAAACTAGTCTAGACTGGGATACATATGAGGCAAAGATAGCTTTCACGCAATGGAAACCAACAGAAATCAACAATGGAAGCTGAAACCAGAGCATCGTAACAGAAGAGACCATAATATTGATAGTGCTTGGCAGGTCAGGCAGCATCTGTAAAGGGGAAATGAGGTTCATGTTTCAGGTGAGTGATATTCCTTTATGTCATCTTATTTGACATTTTTTTCACGTTTAAATCTGTCATGATTTATGAAAATGCTCTGTACATTTAAAATAAATTGTAAAGTTCTGTAAATTTCTAGTTAATGTAATAATGAGTGAGACACTGTATGACACTTTAAAACGACAGATTGAAATGGGTGGAATGATGAGCTTACACCAGAGAGCCGAGATGTCTCATCAGTAACTCCAGGGGCCAGTGGTGGTGTCGGACAGGGGGTTCACACTGGCCTGTGTATTTGGGGCAGTGATTGGCCAAGCCCAGACAAAGAATCAGTCCTGTACTCCAGCATTTCTCTCATACCTTGCACCACTGAAATGGAACCTGGACACATTTGTCAGGTTTCTTGACTGAAAGGCAGCAGCTTTTTCTGTTTTTATCTAATTCCGCTTGTTTTATAAAACACCGGTTTGTTGTTGAAATGACAGCAGAAACGTCCACATGGAAATCAGTGTTTGTGCTCCTTGACCTTCTCTCTGTTTCAGAACTGTAGGCATCCTGCAGCAGGTACCTATCGACCAGAAAGGTACCAAGACCGTGTTTCTGCAAAGCCCTCGAAATCCACTGGACAAATGTCATGAACTGCAGTGACCTCTTGCTCACCAACACCTCCAGCATCACACCTTAATGTCATTCACCTTGATCCCTGGCCTTTGTTACAACCATCTGCCTATCAAACTCCCCACCCTCACCTGTATCACCTAATACCTGCCAGGCTTTGTCCCACCTCTCCTCTCTTCCAGCTTTCTTCTCCCCCTACAATCAGTCCGAAGAAGGGCCCCGATCTGAAACGTCACCTATCCGTGTTCTCCACAGATGCTGCCTGACCCGCTGAGTTACTCCAGCACTCTGTGAAACGTCACCTATCCATGTTCTCCACAGATACTGCCTGACCCGCTGAGGTACTCCAGCACTCTGTGAAACGTCACCTATCCATGTTCTCCACAGATACTGCCTGACCCGCTGAGTTACTCCAGCACTCTGTGAAACGTCACCTATCCATGTTCTCCACAGATACTGCCTGACCCGCTGAGGTACTCCAGCACTCTGTGAAACGTCACCTATCCATGTTCTCCACAGATACTGCCTGACCCGCTGAGTTACTCCAGCACTCTGTGAAACGTCACCTATCCATGTTCTCCACATGCTGCCTGACCCGCTGAGTTACTCCAGCACTCCGTGAAACGTCACCTATCCATGTTCTCCACAGATGCTGCCTGACCCACTGAGTTACTCCAGCACTCCGTGAAACGTCACCTATCCATGTTCTCCACAGATGCTGCCTGACCCGCTGAGTTACTCCAGCACTCCGTGAAACGTCACCTATCCATGTTCTCCACAGATGCTGCCTGACCCGCTGAGTTACTCCAGCACTCTGTGTCCATGTTCTCCACAGATGCTGCCTGACCCGCTGAGTTACTCCAGCACTCTGTGTCCATGTTCTCCAAAGATGATGCCTGACCCGCTGAGTTACTCCGGCATTTTGAGTCTCCAGAGAGGAAGGAAAAAGTGCAAAAATTAACTACATGGAACAAACCTGCACTCCTTAAACCACTAGTTCACTAAAATCTGACAGCTTTTCATGAAAAGACTTTGAAAGGTTTTCTGGCAATGTCAATGATCAGATTATGAATGTAAGAAAGGCATTGTTGATGGAACAGAAGGGACTAGTTTTAGGTAAGCAATGAAAGTCTTTATTTTCATCTCCATTGTCCATCCTGCCTTCTGATGGTCCAGTACTGAAGATGAAATCATGAAGACTTTGATAAGAAACTAATGTCATACGTGTGCTGACTTATCTACCTGACCAGCTGGTCAGAAGATCTGAGAGAATTCATCTAATGGAAGAGCTGTATGGAACTACAGGAGAAGAATAAAATGAGTTGCTTTAAAATATTGCTGCAATCTAAGTATTGTGAGGAACTTATTTAGCTAAAGTGATTGAGTTTTCAGTATGCCTGCTGAGGCTTGAACGGTGGGAGTCCAGGACAAAGAGACAGATGTGCCACAGCTGCCCTTGGCTGATAGATGTGCCACAACTGCCCTTGGCTGGATGGCTGTGCCTGGTCTTGCCGACACCCACCAGCCCCACTCGGACCCTGCACCCGACCAAACCTGGCTTCGGACCCCAAACACCCCCCCAGATCCCATACCCACGGAGGCAGTGTGGAAAGTAGTTATTTTTACATTATCCTACTTTGCTTTTTAATCATTTTTATATTTTATGTAACTAAAATTAATTTTTCAGATGTTTAAAGTAATTTTTGGATTTTTATAGTTATAAATATTTAGTAAGAGTCTTTTAAATGCCCTGAATATTAGCGACATGTAAAAATCATTAAAGTTCCTCAGCGCAGTCTTGCCTCAATTAAAATAGACACAAAATGCTGGAGTAACTCAGCAGGACAGGCAGCATCTTTGGAGAGAAGGAATAGGTGATGTTTCGGGTCGAGACCCTTCTTCAGCCTCAGTGGAAGCCTCCCCCATGCCACGTGTCATCACCACCTGGACCTCACTGTCTGACGTGGGGTAGTCTGGTCCAGCAGCTTGGGTTCAGGTTAGTGTGGAGAGCTGAGCCTTGAGTCCAAGCCATGTGGCAGGTGCATGTAATCATATCCAAAGCTGCAGTCTTCCAATCACTTTTCCCCAGCTCACTGATTTATTAATTGTGAAGCATTATTTCTGTTTGTAAGTGTGTCAATACATATCTCAAGAAGAGCATCATGCTCACTTGTAACATCATTAATACAAAGCTACTTTGAGAGTTTAGAGTGGAGTTGTCAGGGGACATGTGCTAATGATGTTACTGTGCACCACATCTACTTGCATTGTCCTCGTCAGGCAAGGTCCATCATTGTCCTACAGGACCTCCACATTGGTCTGGGAAGTGGTCAGAAATTTATTAGGATGTTGCCAGGAATTGAGGGTCTGCGCGGTAGAGAGTTGGGCTGGCTAGGACTATATTCCTTGGAGCGCAGGAGACTGGTGGGTGATCTTATGTATAAAATCATGAGATAAGTCTTTTACCCAAAGTAGGGGAATGGAGAACTAGAGGACATGGGTTTAAGGTGAGAGGGAAACGATTTTCTAAGGGGTACCTCTTTCACATAGAGGGTGGTGTGTGTGTGGAACGAGCTGCCAGAGGTGGTAGTTGAGGCAGGGACTATAACAACATTTAAAAGGCATTTGGGCAGGTACATGTTTAGAGGGATAAGGGCCAAAAGTGGGCAGATGGGACAGGTGTAGATGGGGCAGCTTGGAGGGCATGGACAAGTTGGACAGTGTTGTGTCAATGTCGGACTGCGGCTATGAAGGGGCTGGCTCGAAGGGCCGAATGGTTTACTCCTGCACATATTGTCTATTGACTATGACTGAACAGGTTAAGCAGATACTGGAAGCTCAAAATGTGCATCACAATTGTCATATTTGGTGGAAATATTTTCATGCTGGGTCTGAACCTTTACATATTTAAGATATATTCTGGGAATAATCTACATTTTAATTTTTAGAAACACAGAAAGGTACAGGAGGTGGACATTCGGCAACTTCGAGCCAGCACCACCATTCATTGCGATCATGGCTGATCGTCCCCAATCAATAACCCGTGCCTGCCTTCTCCCCATATCCCTTGATTCCACTAGCCCCTAGAGCTCTATCTAACTCTCTCTTAAATACATCCAGTGATTTGGCCTCCACTGCCCTCTGTGGCAGGGAATTCCACAAATTCACAACTCTCTGGGTGAAAAGGTTTTTCTCAGCTCAGTCTTAAATGGCCTCCCCTTTATTCTAAGACTGCCAACTTTCAGTGACCCCCTTACCTAACCTAACCCCATTGAGATAATAATCTGCCCCCTTGTTTTTGCCACCAAAGTGGATAACCTCACTTTTACCTATATTATACTGCATCTGCCACACATCTGCCCACTCACTCAACCTGTCCAGGTCACCCTGCAATCTACTAACATCCTCTTCACAGTTCACACAGCCACCCAGCTTTGTGTCATCCGCAAACTTGCTAGTGTTGCTCCTAATTCCCTCTAAACATAGAAATTAGGTGCAGGAGTAGGCCATTCAGCCCTTCGAGCCTGCACCACCATTCAATATGATCATGGCTGATCATCCAACTCAGTATCCCGTACCTGCCTTCTCTCCATACCCTCTGATCCCCTTAGCCACAAGGGCCACATCCAACTCACTCTTAAATATAGCCAATGAACTGGCCTCAACTACCCTCTGTGGCAGAGAGTTCCAGAGACTCACCACTCTCTGTGAAAGAAATTCCCTCTTCCAAATCATTAATATACATGGTAAACAGTTGTGACCCCAACACCAAGCCTTGCGGCACTCCTTTCGCCACTGCCTGCCATTCTGAAAAGGACTCGTTCACTCCTACTCTTTGCTTCCTGTCTGCCAACCAATTTTCTATCCACGTCACCACCCCACCCCCAATACCATGTGCTCTAATTTTAGTCACCAATCTCCCGTGCGGGACCTTATCAAAGGCTTTCTGAAATTCTAGATACACTAGGTATCTCTGTGTGGTATCTCAGCTGCAAGGAGGCGGAGAGGAGAGCTCTTCAGCGGGTCGTCCACAGAGTGCAGAAGATAATTGGGGCACAGCTACCAGCCTTGGAGGGCATCTACAATACACGGTGCCTCAGGAAGGCCGTCAGCATTCACAAAGAGTCTTCACACCCTTGCAATCCGGAAGTGGCGGCGCTGCCTGGCAGCTGCGGCTCGCCTGCAGTCCGTTTGTTTTTTCTTTTTGTTGTTGTTTTTCTTGTGTCGTGTAAGTGTGTGGGGGGGGGAGGGGTTGGGAGAAACATGACTTAGTCTCTTCCTTCTGGGGATACGACCTTTTCTAGTCGTGTCCCCTGTCTCCATCTGCGCTGAGGCCTAATGGCGGAGCTGACGGCCTCGGGGCTGTGGCGGCAGTTCCAGCGGCGGCGGTGGCCCGACTGGCCCGGCCTAGCAGCGGCGGCGGCCCGACTTGGAGCTGTGGCGGCACTCCGGCGTTTCGGCAGCGGCAGCGGCCCGACTTGGAGCTGTGGCGGCACTCCGGCGTTTCGGCAGCGGCAGCGGCCTGACTTGGAGCTGCGGCCCGACCTAGCAGCGGCGGCGGCCCGACTTGTATCCGGCGGCGGCAGCGGCCCGACTTGTAGCTGTGGCGGCGTTCCGGCGGTGGCAGCGGCCCGACTTGGAGCTGTGGCGGCACTCCGGCGTTTCGGCAGCGGCAGCGGCCTGACTTGGAGCTGCGGCCCGACCTAGTAGCAGCAGCGGCCCGACTTGGAGCTGCGGCCCGGCCTAGCAGCGGCGGCGGCCCGACTTGGACGACTTGGAGCTGTGTGGGCCCGAACTTGGAGCTGTGGCGGCACTCCGGCGTTCCGGTGGCGGCGGTGGCCCGACTTGGAGCTGTGGCCTGACTTTGGTGCTGTGGCGGTGTTCTTGCGTTTCGGCGTTGCCGGCGGCGTCGGAGGCCTGGATCGCCTCAGCGCGGAGGGAGAACGAGGAGGGGAAGAGACAAAGACTAAGACTTTTGCCTTCCATCACAGTGAGGAGGTGTTTGGTGAGCTCACGGGTGGATGTTGAATTTGTGTTTATTGTGTGTTTTGTCGCTATGACTGCAGGCACGAAACAGACCCTGAATGACAATAAAGGAATTCAATTCAATTCAATTCATTCAATAGTCTGCTCAAACTTCTACCTTCCGGCAGACATTACAAATCCCGTCGCACATCGACCCGGCACAGACTTATTTGCACTTTATACGGCTTTACTATTTAAAAAAAAATCTTGTTTCTCTGGGTGTCTAAATTTTTAGTTAATTAAGTTATTACATTGGATGGAAGCTGCATACCAAATCTCGTTGTACCTCTTTGTGCAATGACAAGAAAATATATTATATTATTATTATTATTACTACTACATCCACTGGTTCCTCTTCATCCATTTTACTTGTCACATCCTCAAAACATTCCAGAAGATTAGTCAAGCATGATTTTCCTTTCATAAATCCATGCTGACTTGGACTAATCCTTTTACCGCTATACAAATGCCCCATTATTACCTCTTTAATAATTGACTCCAGCATCTTTCTCACCACCAAAGTCAGGCTAATTGGTCTGTAATTCCCCGTTTTCTCGCTTGCTCCTTTCTTGAAAAGTGGGATAACATTAGCTATCCTCCAATCCACAGGAACTGATCTTGAATATATTGAACCTTGGAAAATGATCACCAATGCGTCCACTATTTCTAGAGCCACCTCCCTGAGGACCCTGGGATGCAGTCCATCAGGCCCCGGTGGTTTTATCAGTCCCATTAGCCTACCCAATACTATTTCTTGCCTAATGAAAATTTCTTTCAGTTCCTCGACCCCCTTAGATCCTTTGTCCTCCAGTACTTCTGGGAGATTGTTTGGATCTTCCTTAGTGAAGACAGATCCGAAGTACCTGTTCAAGTCTTCTGCCATTTCCTTGTTCTCCATAATAATTTCACCCGTGTCTGCCTTCAAGAGACCCACATTTGGCTTTGCTACTCTTTTTCCCTTAACATATCTAAAGAAGCTTTTACTGTCCTTCTTTATGTTCCTGGCCAGCTTCCCTTCGTACTTGATCTTTTCAGCCCGTATTGCCCGTTTTGTTTCCTTTTGTTGTCCTATGAAAGTTTCCCAATCATCTGGCTTCTGGCTACTCTTTGCTGTGTCATACATCTTTTCTTTTAGTTTTATTCTATCCCTAACTTATCTTGTTAGCCACGGTTGCCTCCTGCTCCCCTTAGAATCTTTCTTACTTGTTGGAATGAAATGATCCTGTGTCTTCCGGATTATGCCCTGAAATTCCTGCCATTGCTGTTCACTGTCATTCCTGCTAGTATCCCTTTTCAGTCTACCTTGGCCAGCTCCTCTCTCATGCCTTCATAATCCCCTTTGTTCAGCTGCATCACTGCCACTTCCGATTTAACCTTCTCCTTCTCAAATTGCAGATTAAAACTAATCATATTATGATCACTACCTCCAAGCGCTTCCTTTACCTCAAGTTCTCTTATCATATAACCATATAACAATTACAGCACGGAAACAGGCCCTCTCGGCCCTTCCAGTCCGTGCCAACCATTTGTTTTCCCCTAGTCCCATCTACCTGCACTCAGACCATACCCCTCCATTCCCTTCACGTCCATATACCTATCCACTTTACTCTTAAATGTTAAAATCGATCCTGCCTCCACCACTTCTGCTGGAAGCTGGTTCATTGGACAACACTAAATCCAGAATTGCCTTTTCTCTGGTCGGCTCCATTACAAGCTGCTCTAAGAATCCATCTCGGAGGCATTCTACAATCTCTCTTTCTTGGGGTCCTGAACCAACCTGATTTTCCCAGTCTACCTGCATATTGAAAGCCGCCATCACCACAGTGGCATTACCTTTGTTACATGCCAGTTTTAACTCCTGCTGCAACTTACATCCTATATCCGGGCTGCTATTTGGGGGTCTGTAGATAATACCAATTAGTGTCTTCTTGCCTTTGCAATTCCTCAACTCAGTCCACAGTGACTCTTCCTCATCAGTCCCTATGTCTTCCCTCGCAAGGGACTGAATTCCATTCCTGACCAGAAGAGGGAGTGCAGAGAAGGTTCACCAGACTGATTCCTGGGATGTCAGGACTGTCTTATGAAGAAAGACTGGATAGACTCGGTTTATACTCTCTAGAATTTAGGAGATTGAGAGGGGATCTTATAGAAACTTACAAAATTCTTAAGGGGTTAGACAGGCTAGATGCAGGAAGATTGTTCCCGATGTTGGGGAGGTCCAGGACAAGGGGTCACAGCTTAAGGATAAGGGAGAAATCCTTTAGGACCGAGATGAGAAGGATTTTTTTCACACAGAGAGTGGTGGGTCTCTGGAACTCTCTGCCACAGAGGGTAGTGGAGGCCAGTTCATTGGCTATATTTAAGAGGGAGTTAGATGTGGCTCTTGTGGCTAAGGGGATCAGGGGGTATGGAGAGAAGGCAGGTACGGGATACTGAGTTGGATGATCAGCCATGATCATATTGAATGGCGGTGCAGGCTCGAAGGGCCGAATGGCCTACTCCTGCACCTAATTTCTATGTTTCTATGTTTCTAAGAGCTACCCCCCCCTCCTCTGCCCACCTGCCTGTCCTTTCTATAGGATGTATAACCTGAATATTAAGTTCCCAGACCCGATTCTCCTGCAGCCACGTCTCGGTAATCCCCACAATGTCAAATCTACCAACCTCTATCTGAGCCTCAAGCTCATCTACTTTACATCTTATACTTCACGCATTCAAAAACAGTACTTTTAATTCCTTATGCATCTCACCATTCACATCGATCCCAACTGCACTTGGCCATGCTCTCATATCCATTTGTGAGCTTTCTTTCTCATTAATTCTGGGGTCATTAACTATCTCTTTACTCCCTTTCCCTTTAACTCAGTGACTATCCCATTTGACAACCCCCCCCCCCCTTATTTAGTTGATAATTTTTGTTCAATTTAGTGGAATATTTTCAGTAATGTAACTTCTTTGACTCCATAAAGAGCCCTGTCTGGATATGGTTTATGTAAAGACCCAAATGGGCCTACTTAACCATATAACCATATAACAATTACCGCACGGAAACAGGCCCTCTCTGGCCCTTCCAGTCCGTGCCGACCATTTGTTTTCCCCTAGTCCCATCTACCTGCACTCAGACCATACCCCTCCATTCCCTTCACGTCCATATACCTATCCACTTTACTCTTAAATGTTAAAATCGATCCTGCCTCCACCACTTCTGCTGGAAGCTCATTCCACACAGCCACCACCCTCTGAGTAAAGAAGTTCCCCCTCACGTTACCCCGAAACTTCTGTCCCTTAATTCTCATATCATGCCCTCTTGTTTGAATCTTCCCTACCCTCAATGGGAAAAACGTATCCACGTTAACTCTGTCTATCCCTTTCATCATTTTTAAAGACCTCAATCAAGTCCCCCCTTAACCTTCTGCGCTCCAAAGAATAAAGACCTAGCTTGTTCAACCTTTCTCTGTAACATAGTTGCTGGAACCCTGGCAACATTCTAGTAAATCTCCTCTGTACTCTCTCTATTTTGTTGACATCCTTCCTATAACTAGGCGACCAAAATTGTACACCATACTCCAGAATTGGTCTTACCAATGCCTTGTACAATTTTAACATTACTTCCCTACTCCTATATTCAATGCTCTGATTTATAAAGGCCAGCACACCAAAGGCTTTCTTTACCACCCTATCTACATGCGATTCCACCTTTCAGGGAACTATGCACAGTTATTCCTAGATCCCTCTGTTCCACAGCATTCCTCAATTCCCTACCATTTACCATGTACGTCCTATTTTGATTTGTCCTGCCAAGATGTAGCACTTCACACTTAACAGCATTAAACTCCATCTGCCATCTTTCAGCCCACTTTTCCAAATGGCCCAAATCTCTCTGTAGACTTTGAAAATCTACTTCATTATCCACAACACCACCTATCTTAGTATCATCTGCATACTTACTTATCCAATTTTCCACCCCATCATCCAGATCATTGATGTACATGACAAACAACAGTGGACCCAACACAGATCCCTGAGGCACCCCACTGGTCACCGGCTTCCAACCTGACAAACAGCCATCCACCATTACTCTCTGACATCTCCCATTCAGCCACTGTTGAATCCATCTTGCTACTCCGCCATTAACACCAAAAGATTGAACCTTCTTAACCAACCTTCCATGGGAACCTTGTCAAAGGCCTTACTGAAAATCCATATAGACAACATCCACTGCTTTACCCTCATCAATTTCCCTAGTTACCGCTTCAAAAAATTCAAGAAGGTTTGTCAAACATGACCTTCCAGGCACAAATCCATGTTGACTGTTCCTGATCAGACCCTGTTTATCCAGATGCTTATATATATTATCTCTAAGTATCCTTTCCATTAATTTGCCCACCACTGACGTCAAACTAATGTCTATAATTGCTAGGTTTATTCTTTGAACCCTTTTTAAACAATGGAACAACATGCGCAGTACGCCAATCCTCCGGCACTATTCCCGTTTCTAATGACATTTCAAATATTTCTGTCATAGCTCCTGCTATTTCTACACTAACTTCCCTCAACGTCCTAGGGAATATCCCGTCAGGACCTGGAGACTTATCCACTTTTATATTTTTCAAAAGTGTCAGTACTTCCTCCTCTTTGAATCTCATAGTTTCCATAGCTACTCTACTTTTTCCCCTTAACTCACAGAGTTCAATATCCTTCTCCTTGGTGAATACCGAAGAAAAGAAATTGTTCAATATCTCCCCCATCTCTTTTGGCTCTGCAGATAGCTGTCCATTCTGGTTCTCTAATGGTCCAATTTTATCCCTCGTTATCCTTTTGCTATTAATATAGCTGTAGAAACCCTTTGGGTTTACTTTCACCTTCTTGCCAAAGCAACCTTATAGAAACATAGAAACATAGAAATTAGGTGCAGGAGTAGGCCATTCAGCCCTTCGAGCCTGCACCGCCATTCAATATGATCAGCTGATCATCCAACTCAGTATCCCGTACCTGCCTTCTCTCCATACCCTCTATCCCTTAGCCATAAGGGCCACATCCAACTCACTCTTAAATATAGCCAATTGGCCTCAACTACCCTCTGTGGCAGAGAGTTTTCACCACTCTCTGTGTGAAGAAAGTCTTTCTCATCTCGGTCTTAAAGGATTTCCCCCTTATCCTTAAGCTGTGACCCCTTGTCCTGGACTTCCCCAACATCGGGAACAATCTTCCTGCATCTAGCCTGTCCAACCCCTTAAGAATTTTGTAAGTTTCTATAAGATCCCCTCTTAATCTCCTAAATTCCAGAGAGTATAAACCGAGTCTATCCAGTCTTTCTTCATAAGACAGTCCTGACATCCCAGGAATCAGTCTGGTGAACCTTCTCTGCACTCCCTCTATGGCAATAATGTCCTTCCTCAGATATCTTCTTTTAGCCTTCCTAATTTTCTTTCTTAAGATTCTTTTTACATTCTTTATACTCCTCTAGCACCTCATTTACTCCATGCCTCCTATAATTATTGTAGATACTCTCTTTTTTCGAAACGAGTGTCCAATTTCCCTTGAAAACCATGGCTCTTTCCAATTTTTACTATTTCCTTTCAACCTAACAGGGACATAAAGATTCTGTACTCTTACAATTTCCCCTTTAAATGTCCTCCATTTCTCTTCTACATCCTTCCCATGAAACAAAGTGTCCCAATTCACTCCTTTAAAATCCTTACGCATTCCCTCAAAGTTAGCCTTTCTCCAATCAAAAATCTCCACCCTAGTTCCAGTTCTGACTCTCTCCATAATTATATTGAAACTAATGGTATTGTGATCACTGGTCCCGAAGTGCTCACCAACGCATACCTCCGTCACCTGACCTACCTCATTTCCTAACAGGAGGTCCAGCACTGCCCCTTCTCTGGTCGATACCTCTATGTACTGCTGCAAAAAACTATCCTGCACACATTTTACAAACTCCAAACCATCCAGCCCATTTACAGAATGTGTTTCCCAGTCTATTTTTGGAAAATTGAAATCTCCCACAATCACTACCTTGTGCTTACTACTAATATCTGCTATCTCCTTACATATTTGCTCTTCCAATTCTCGCTCCCCTCATTTGGCGGTCTATAATACACCCCTAAAAGTGTTGCTACACCGTTCCCACTTCTCAGTTCCACCCAGATAGCCTCCCTAGACGAGCCCTCTAATCTATCCTTCCAAAGCACTGCTGTAATATCTTCTCTGACAAGCAATGCAACACCTCCCCCTCTGGTCCCTCCAATTCTATCACACCTGAAGCAACGAAATCCTGGAATATTTAGTTTCCAATCACAGCCCTCCTGCAACCATGTTTCACTGATTGCCACAACATCATATTTCCAGGTGTCAATCCAGGCTCTAAGTTCATCCACCTTACTTACAATGCTCCTAGCATTAAAATATACACATTTTAGAAACCCACCATCCCTTATTCTCTGTCTATTATCTTTTTCATCTTTCTCGCCTACATTTTGGATCCGAGTGCTTCCCTTCTCTGCCTCTTGCCCACACCCTGACTCCTAGCCCCCTCTACCCGAGTCCCTCCCCCCAGCCTTTCTAGTTTAAAGTCTCCCCAGTAGCCTTTGCAAATCTCCCTGCCAGGATACTTGTCAAAGAGAATAGTTGTGAAACTTGGGTCTGTGCTAATGTTCTGGAGTGAGTGCATGAGTGTCCCTGGGTTTGTGAAGGGATCTACAGGTCTGTGTTGTGTTTGTGTTATAGACGGGATCTACAAGTCTGTGTTACCTCTGTCGGAGAGTGACCACAGGACATTGAGGCCTTGATGTGGAAACAAGGTGGCTGCTAATCTCAGCAGAGATGAATCAAGGAATCAACAACACCTCTCCACTCCCCAGCAACTACCAACGTTTCATGAAGAAATTGGTTAACATGCAAACTCCATGATGACAGACCTCTGAGAAATAATATGCACACATTATAGCAACAGGCTGCAAAAACCATTTAAACTTATGTTTTTACAACATAGATGAGTCTTCATGCCTGGATCTGCAGTATTCCTTCACACAATTGTTTACCATAAAACATGTTGGATAATTGGAAGACTTTTGATTTCAATACTGTGACCCCTGGTGGTGATTTTAACTCAATGCACAAACATGTCATTCTTTCAGTTTTAATCTGCAATTTGAGAAGGAGTGGCAGTGATGCAGTTGAACAAAGGGGACTATGAAGGCATGAGAGGGGAGCTGGCCAAAGTAGACTGCAAAGGGATCCTAGCAGGAATGACGGTGGAACAGCAATGGCAGGAATTTCTGGGCATAATCCAGAAGACAATTCATTCTTCCCACGCACTATTAAAGCATGGAATAATCTCCACCAAGCCACGGTTGCCCAGCCAGATGTAACTAAATTTAAAGTGGCACTTTCTTCCCAATAACCCTCTCTGGCTAAACCCCTCCCTTCACCACCTCCAGTTTAAATTCCAGTTGGAATATTTTGGAGGACCAAGTAACCAAGTAACCAAGAACCAAGACGCAGGATCATTTCATTCCAAAAAGGAAGAAAGATTCTAAGGGGAGTAACGGTTGCCTCCCCTTAGAAAGATTCTAAGGGGAGGCAACCGTGGCTGACAAGAGAAGTTAGGGATAGAATAAAACTAAAAGAAAAGATGTATAACACAACAAAGAGTAGCCAGAAGCCGGAGGATTGGGAAACTTTCATAGGGTAACAGAAGGAAACAAAACGGGCAATACGGGCTGAAAAGATGAAGTACGAGGGGAAGCTGGCCAGGAATATAAAGAAGGACAGTAAAAGCTTCTTTAGATATGTTAAGGGAAAAAAAGTAGCAAAGTCAAATGTGGGTCCCTTGAAGGCAGACACGGGAGAAATAATTATGGGCAACAAGGAAATGGCAGAAGAGTTGAATAGGTACTTCGGATCTGTCTTTACTAAGGAGAACACAAACAATCTCCCAGAAGTACTGGAGGACAGAAGATCTAAGGAGGTAGAGGAACTGAAAGAAATTTTCATTAGGCGAGAAATAGTATTGGGTAGGCTAATGGGACTGAAGGATGATAAATCCCTTGGACCTGGTGGTCTGCATCCCAGGGTCCTCAGGGAGGTGGCTCTAGAAATAGTGGATGCATTGGTGATCATTTTCCAATGTTCAATAGATTCAGGATCAGTTCCTGTGGATTGGAGGATAGCTAATGTTATCCCACTTTTCAAGAAAGGAGCGAGAGAGAAAACGGGGAATTATAGACCAGTTAGCCTGACTTCGGTGGTGGGAAAGATGCTGGAGTCAATTATTAAAGAGGTAATAATGGAGCATTTGGATAGCAGTAAAAGGATTAGTCCAAGTCGACATGAATTTATGAAAGGGAAATCATGCTTGACTAATCTTCTGGTATTTTTTGAGGATGTGACAAGTAAAATGGATGAAGGGGTGCCAGTGGATGTAGTGTATCTAGACTTTCAGAAAGCCTTTGATAAGGTCCTGCACGGGAGTGGTGACTAAAATTAGAGAACTTGGTATTGGGGGTAGGGTGATGACATGGATAGAAAATTGGTTGGCAGACCGGAAGCAAAGAGTAGGAGTGAACGGGTCCTTTTCAGAATGGCAGGCAGTGGCAAAAGGAGTGCCGCAAGGCTCGGTGTTGGGGCCGCAACTGTTTACCATATATATAAATGATTTGGAAGAGGGAATAAGGAGCAACACTAGCATGTTTGCGGATGACACAAAGCTGGGTGGCAGTGTGAACTGTGAAGAGGATGTTCGGAGGTTACAGGGGGACCTGGACAGGTTGAGTGAGTGGGCAGATGCGTGGCAGATGCAGTATAATATAGATAAATGTGAGGTTATCCACTTTGGCAGCAAAAACAAGGGGGCAGATTATTATCTCAATGGGGTTAGGTTAGGTAAGGGGGAGGTACAGCGAGACCTGGGTGACCTTGTACACCAGTCACTGAAAGTTGGCGTGCAGGTACAGCAGGCAGTGAAGAAAGCTAATGGAATGTTGGCCTTCATAACAAGAGGATTTCAGTACAGGAGTAAAGAGGTTCTTCTGCAGTTGTATAGGGCTCTGGTGAGACCACATCTGGAGTATTGTGTACAGTTTTGGACTCCTAATTTGAGGAAGGAGGTTCACGAGATTGATCCCTGGGATGGCGGGACTGTCATATGAGGAAAGATTGAAAAGACTATGCTTGTATTCACTGGAGTTTAGAAGGATGAGGGGGATCTTATAGAAAGTTATAAAATTATAAACGGACTGGACAAGCTAGATGCAGGAAAAATGTTCCTAATGTTGGGTGAGCAGAACCAGGTGCCACAGTCTTAGAATAAAGGGGAGGTCATTTAAGACTGAGGTGAGAAAAAACTTTTTTACCCAGAGAGTTGTGAATTTATGGAATTCCCTGCCACAGAGGGCAGTGGAGCCAAATCACTGGATGGATTTAAGAGAGAGTTAGATAGAGCTCTAGGGGCTAGTGGAGTCAAGGGATAGGGGGAGAAGGCAGGCACAGGTTATTGGTAGCGGACGATTAGCCATGATCACAATGAATGGCGGTGCTGGCTTGAAGGCCGAATGGCCTCCTCCTGCACCTATTTTCTATGTTTCTATGTCGTCAATCACAAGGCAATTTTTTTAACATATTGACAATATGAAGATGTCAAATAAATATGCAGTGAAATGAATTAGTAATTTCAGGAGGGAAGCTAAAAATGAATAAACAACTCACTTCAAAACATTAGAAATCTTTTACTCTAATGAAGATTACGAATTTTGTCTGAAAATTTTGTTTAAAATTGTGGGAAATTGAGTAACCATCTCTTTTATTAATTCAGTTGGGTGTGTCTATAAAATAAAATATATCCTCATCTTGGCCCCAATCTGAATCCATGTCCTGTGGTCCAAGACTCATCTGACAAGGAAACAACTTGATCTTAAGCTCTTAAAGAACTCATAAATCCTAAAGGAACTTTTACCTTTTCGATGAGATCTCTCCTCGTTCTTCCAAATGCTGAGAATATTCCAGTCTCCTCCAGCTATCCTGACATCGCCGGAATCAATCTATGAATCTTTGTCAAACTCCCTTTCTGACAACTACATCCTTCCTTTGGTAAGAAGACTGAAATTGAAAGAACACACAGACCGAGTCTTACCAAGGTCTGATACAGCTGACAAAGGGCTTCCAAGTTCCTGTGTCCCAATCCTCTCATAATAAAAGGCACGATATAACATGCCCTTGTCATTGATTGGTAAACCTGTGCCTACCAGATGAGCACATGGTAAACAAGACTGGTAACTGTGGCCATGGACAGAGGGTGCATTGATCCACTGGCTGTCCATTTACACCTCCCGTATAGAGTCAGTGTGACCAGTCTCTATGACACGGACCACTAACCTTTGAGTGTATATGTCATGGTGTTATACACTGCTGGGATCATGGCATACCAGACTGTAACCCAGTTACTGGAGGTTTCAGAATGGGTGGTAAATTTGGTCTCAACCTATGTGAAATAGATGACTTTGGAAAAGCAAAAGGAACAGGTGGCACATAAATATCTCGTTCAGCTCAGAAAAGGAGCCTGCTCAAATCAATCAGTGAGATGTCAAACCATCAAAGGGCGTGCAACTATTGCTAACATTAAAGACAACACGGCAGTTATCTTCTGGAAAACACAGTGAGAAATATAGAACTGATCAAATTTGCTGAGCTACAATTTCTTCAGTACTATTACCTGATGTAAAAAGCATTGAAGTGCCTTAGAGCTGATGCCAAGGTACCTGGGTCCACAAATTGGAGTCAGGAAGTGGTGTGGGTACAATACATCTAGGGCAACGGTGCCATTAATCCCCAACTGTGCAGTGATTGCTTGAAAGGACTGGAGGTTGTGAAGGAGAGCTGTCACACTGGGAGGCAGAATGTGGACAGCTCTCAGTTTGTGCAGAAACATCCTGATTAGGGTCTCGACCCGAAACGTCGTCTATCTCCTTCGCTCCTTAGATGCTGCTGCACCCGCTGAGTTTCTCCAGCTTTTTGTGTACCCCTGATTCAACTCTAATTGGACCCGCAGCAAGTTGCTTTTAAACCACATCCAGCATGCTTGTTCTAAGGCTCCAAACATCAATACCATTATTTTATATTTACTGCCTTTAAGGTAACTAGATTTGCCAGGATGCTTCCAAGACATCTTATTTGTAAAAATATAGCCTCAATTCCCCAGAAACCTGTTGGAAAATTGGGTTTTAGGAACAGTGTATTGATCATGGTCAGGAGAGATCAGGATCGAATCCGGGTCTCTAGCGCTGTGAGTCAGCAACGTTACCAGCTATGCCGCCTGCACCTCCCAATGTGTAGGGACTTGAACATTGTTGAACTATTTCACCATTTTGAAAACATTGTCGTGACATAAAGCCACGTCGTGGAAACAGAGTGAAGGTGGCGTTCACAATTCGGTAAGTCTGTGCGTCACTTACAACATATCTGGCTCATGCTGTGGGTGTTAATGTTGTTGCCCAATACCCATGTAATGTTGAGGTTGATCTTGAATGGAGCAGGATTCTTTAAAGTGCTCTGTACAGAATGTGATCATTAATGTATCTCCAATTCTGCTAATGAGAATCAAGCATGATTGAAGACCTTTTAAGATAAAATTGAAAGCAAAACAAGCATTTATCTCATTAGCTGTACGTGCTGCCAACATTTTAAAGCCTGACAGGTTAATTTCATCATAGTTAAACGTAGTTTTTGCTTCCCAGATACTTCACGTTTTCTCTCAGCAATGGGCATCAGGGACTGCTCTTGTTGCCATGAAGAGATCAAGTCCTGATCTGTCAGGAAAGATACTGGAGATAGGAGATAATGAATTAACACCAAAAACTGTTGTTACCTTAAAATAAGGCAATTGAAGGGAGACATTATCAGTGCACAATCATACAAAGATGGATGGGTTGGGGAGGCCACATGATTTGCATTCCTGACACCAAACTCCTGAAATAATCAGATGTAGCGGGGACTCACAGGAGTCCAGCTAAAAACTAGTTGGACACGAGTTGTGTGCACTAGATGTGTTTATTCTCTCCAATACAGCTCCCTACTCCATCCAGGTAATGGGCTTTGCCCGGCCTTAAATACCAACTCAGGTACCGACCCCGTGACTAGCGCCTCCCACACCAAGACGCCGCCCTCTAGAGCCGATGATTCGTTGTGGCCTTGGATTGCCACCAGGTGCCGCCACACAGAGACCATTTCCTCAAGTTTATTTGGGCACCAGAGAAGTAATATATTCTTCACTGTATTCTTCAGTGCATTCTTCAGTACATTCTTCACCTTAGCTCCTCTCCATCTGGCCAGAACTGTGTCACGGTAGCAGGTAGCAGGTGGGCAGAGATGAAGATTTACATAAATGTAACGCCCTCACTGAGGAAGTCTGGTCCTCGGCAGTTCCAAGTAAACAAGGAGCCTGAAGAAAGATCTCGACCCGAAGTCACCTATTCCTTTTCTCCAGAGATTCTGTCTGACCAGCTGAGTTACTCCAGCATTTTGCGTTTATCTTCAGTTTAAACTAGCACCTGCCGTTCCTTCCTCCACAAGGAGCAGCAATACAGCGTGCAGCATCTTGTCCATGCCCTGGATCCATACAGAAGCCCTCTGTCAGTACAGGAGACCCATGGCTTCATCCATCACCTGAGAACATATAAAACCAGAGTCTTCCTCAACCGTAGGAGCCTGGAGATAGGGAAGGAAGTTTAACGTAGGTCGCTGCTATGATTTCCCAAGATCAAGACTGATCAGGGAATTTAAATATAATCACTTCTGAGGGATGATTTAAACACATTGTGTGTGAAGACCTAGCAGTGAGCCCCTTGTCCCGTCACCCCTAGCCACTACATGGGGTGAACAATGGATCAGCGGAGAGTTTCATCACCTGCCGATGAGTGAATGACAGAGGAAATGAAACCAGCTCAGTGAAAGTGAAATCATCCTATGGGCAGATGCTGCTGGTAATTAGAGTCAGTGTAATTGAATAATTTCATCAATACTAGGACATTAGTGTCGATTAAAGATAATGAGAGATGTTCTTGGCTGTGCTCGGGGGCGCCCTCTGCAGCTTTCCTTTGCCACTGCGCTGTACATGAGCAGCGTGACGTTAGCAACGTTCTGGCCCGTTGCAATCTGGGCTGTTTGCAGGGCACAGACAAGGAAGCGCCTTCTTTTAAAACACACTCATTCAAATGCATCTAGCAATACCAGACATTTAGTTCAGTTTATTATTTAGTTTAGTCTAGTTTATTACTGTCACGTGTACCGAGGTACAGTGAAAAGCTTTTTTGTTGCGTGCTATCCAGTCAACAGAAAGACAATACATAATTACTATCGAGCCGTCCACAGTGTACATATACAGGATAATGGGAATAACGTTTGGTGCAAAGTAAAGTCCAGTAAAGTCCGATTAAAGATAGTCCGAGAGTCGCCAATGAGGTAGATGGTAGTGTAAGAAAGAACTGCAGATGCTGGTTTAAATCGAAAGTAGACATAAAATGCTGGGGTAACTCAGCGGGTGAGTTACTCTGCAGTCTGAAGAAGGGTCTTGACCCGAAACTTCGCCCATTCCTTCTCTCCAGAGATGCTGCCTCACCCGCGAGGTAGATGGTAGGTTAGGACCGCTCGCTAGTTGATGAGAGGATTGTCCAATTGTTATCAGACAACTGAGCCAAATAAATTAGTTCACATCTTGGCTGCCGGTGTGGCCCAGTTAGTCCCTCAGTCCCCTCACCCCTCAGTCACTCACCCTCCCACCCTTCAGATAGTCCCTCACCTTGAATAGTCACTCCCTCCCCCCCTATCTCCCTCACCCTCCCACCCCTGGGCCATCCAACACCTTAGTCCCTCAGCTTGGCCCAACCTCAGATAATCACCACACAGCTCAGTTAGTCCCCTCACCTCTCAGTTATTCCTACCCCCCAGTGATGTTCCGTGCTGTTGTCTGTTCATTCCATCCACAGACACTGACCCACCCGCTGAGTTCCTCCAGCACTGTTTTTTACAACAGACTATACTCTGAACAATACATCAATGGCTGAAAATTGCTCTTTGACATGCTGAGTTCAAAAAAGATGCACTATAAATGCAAGTCCTTTTAGATTTGGCAGCCAATAAATATCACAGTAATTCCAATCTGTGCATCGTAGGGTCACACTGCCCTCCATAATGTTTGGGACAAAGACCCATTAGTAATGTTACAAAATTTTGAGATTTAAAAAATCAAGTCTGCAATTTATCCCATCAGATAAAGCATAAAACGAAGTTTAATTTGATACCTAATTCACTTTCATATCTTCAGTATTAAAAAGGTTATGGCCATTTTCATACTCGGAAATTAGCATCTTGTTCCCCATTGCCTTTCCATTGACTTAACTCAAAAGCTGTGATCTAGGACAAAAGCCCATAACTTTCTTAAAAATTAAGAGAACGCAATGAAATTTTCAGTTATTGTAGATTGAAGCATTCTGAAACAAATATGAAACAATTTTACTTGGATGATCTGAAATTAAAGCATATAATTAGTTAGTTACCTAATTGTAGCTAATTACAAAATACAATTACTAGATCTAAACATCTATCCATTTCTTAACAAAATATAAACATTTTTAAGTTGCCTAAGTGTCCAAATAACATACACGCAATAATTCCACAATATAACATTTTCATGATTGGAAGGAATTTAAATTCGTAAATTAATCATTTTTCATGAAATTATGCAGGAGTAGGCCCATTAAGCTGCCATTTAATATGATCATGGATCATCCAACTCAGTTCCCGTACCTGCCTTCTCTCCATAGATCCCCCTAGGCCACAAGGGTTAGCAATAAATTCCCTTGTAAATTAACTCTCTGTGTGGCCATTTTTATCCTTAATCAACTTGCAAGTGGGTTTTAGTGGAACGTGGTGGATTGGAACGTTGCGGTTTGCGGTGAATTTAACCCACAGTCAGCAGGAAAAACACTGCCGGTTCATATATTTTTTTGTTCCCTTTTCACAACATGAAAATTTGATTAAAGGCTTCCTGAGAAGCACGTTTTTATGTAAAAATAAACTGTGTACCTTATTTTATCCCCTACGTAAAACCCTTCCCGTTGTTGGCGCTCACGGCTTTAGAAGATTATTTTTAAATTATTCTAGCTAATAAATGATCTAACGTAGTTTAAAAATACCTTCATAAATCAAATGTCGGAGCAATTTCTCTTTAGCGACGAAAGCCCCTGAGATGGATCAATTTGGCCTGTCTGGAGAAAAACGGCACTTTAAACCCGCCCCCCTCTGAAAGGCACCAAAGTCGCGCACACGGGGAGTGGCAGAACTGCAGCGCCGCTCAAGGTAAGTCTTAATAAAATACCTAGACCCATCATTTATTTATTTGCCTCTGTACTCCACAATTTGAGATTTGTAGTAGAAAAAAAATCACATGTGGTTAAAGTGCACATTGTCAGATTTTAACCATATAACCATATAACAATTACAGCACGGAAACAGGCCCTCTCGGCCCTTCCAGTCCGTGCCGACCATTTGTTTTCCCCTAGTCCCATCGACCTGCACTGAGACCATACCCCTCCATTCCCTTCACGTCCATATACCTATCCACTTTACTCTTAAATGTTAAAATCGATCCTGCCTCCACCACTTCTGCTGGAAGCGGATTCCACACAGCCACCACCCTGTGAGTAAAGAAGTTCCCCCTCACGTTACCCCGAAACCTCTGTCCCTTAATTCTCATGTCATGCCCTCTTGTTTGAATCTTCCCTACCCTCAATGGGAAAAACGTATCCACGTCAACTCTGTCTATCCCTTTCATCATTTTAAAGACCTCAATCAAGTCCCCCCTTAACCTTCTGCGCTCCAAAGAATAAAGACCTAACTTGTTCAACCTTTCTCTGTAACATAGTTGCTGGAACCCTGGTAACATTCTAGTAAATCTCCTCTGTACTCTCTCTAGTTTTGTTGACATCCTTCCTATAACTAGGCGACCAAAATTGTACACCATACTCCAGAATTGGTCTTACCAATGCCTTGTACAATTTTAACATTACTTCCCTACTCCTATATTCAATGCTCTGATTTATAAAGGCCAGCACACCAAAGGCTTTCTTTACCACCCTATCTACATGCGATTCCACCTTCAGGGAACTATGCACAGTTATTCCTAGATCTCTCTGTTCCACAGCATTCCTCAATTCCCTACCATTTACCATGTACGTCCTATTTTGATTTGTCCTGCCAAGATGTAGCACTTCACACTTATCAGCATTAAACTCCATCTGCCATCTTTTCAGCCCACTTTTCCAAATGGCCCAAATCTCTCTGTAGATTTTGAAAATCTACTTCATTATCCACAACACCATCTATCTTAGTATCATCTGCATACTTACTTATCCAATTTTCCACCCCATCATCCAGATCATTGATGTACATGACAAACAACAGTGGACCCAACACAGATCCCTGAGGCACCCCACTGGTCACCGGCTTCCAACCTGACAAACAGCCATCCACCATTACTCTCTGACATCTCCCATTCAGCCACTGTTGAATTTTGATTAAGGCCGTTTTTATACATTTTGGTTTCACCATGTAGAAATTACAACAATGTTTAGAAATGCATTTCAGGGCACCATAATGTTTGGGACACAGCAATGTCATGTAAATTAATGTAGTCATGTTTGAAGTCTGCGATTCATGGACATCACCAGTTACTGGGTGTCGTCTCTGGTGATGCTCTGCTAGGCCTGTATTGCAGCCATCTTTAGCTTATGCTTGTTTTGGGGGATAGTCTCCTTCAATTTTCTCTTCAGCATATAAAAGGCATGCTCAATTGGGTTCAGATCGGGTGATTGATTTGGCCACTCAAGAATTGACAATTTTCTAGCTTTGAAAAACCCCTTTGTTGCATTACAGTATGTTTGGGATCATTGTCTTGCTGTAGAATGAACTGCTGGCCAATAGGTTTTGAGGCATTTGTTTGAACTTGAGCAGATAGGAAATGTCTATACACTTCAGAATTCATTATGCTACTACCATCAGCAGTTGTATCATCAAAGAAGATAAGTGAGCCAGTACCTTCAGCAGCCATACATGCCCAGGCCATAACACCCCCACTACCCTGTTTCACAGATGAGATGGTATGTTTTGGATCTTGGGCAGTTCCTTCTCTCCTCCATACTTTGCTCTTGCCATCACTCTGATACAAGTTAATCTTCGTCTCATCTGTCCACAAGACCTTTTTCCAGAACTGTGGTTGCTCTTTTAAGAACTTCTTGGCAAACTGTAACCTGGCCATCCTATTTTTGCAGCTAACCAGTGGTTTGCATCTTGCAGTGTAGTCTCTGTATTTCTGTTCATTAAGTCTTCTGCGGACAGTGGTCATTGACAAATCCACACCTGACTCCTGAAGAGTGGTTCTGATCTGTCGGACAGGTGTTTGGGGACTTTTGTTTGTTTTAGAGAGAATTCTTCTGTCATCAGCTGTGGAGGTCTTCCTCGGCCTGCCAGTCTCTCTGCGATTAGTAAGCTCACCAGTGCTCTCTTTCTTCTTCTTAATGATGTTCCAAACAGTTGATTTTGCTAAGTCTAAGAGTTGGCTGATGTCTCTAACGGTTTTATCCTTGTTTCTCAGTCTCATAATGGCTTCTTTGACTTTCATTGGCACAACTTTGGTCCTCATGTTGATAAACAGCAATAAAAGTTTGCAAAGGTGATGGAAAGTCTGAAGGATTGACTAGGTGCTGAGAGCTCTCTTATACCCGCATTTAGGAGGCATTTAAACACACCTGAGCAATTACAAACACCTGTGAAGCCATGTGTCCCAAACATTATGGTGCCCTGAAAATGGGGGGACTATGTATAAACATAGCTGTAATTTCTACATGGTGAAACCAAAACGTATAAAAATACCCTTCAATAAAATCTGACAATGTGCACTTTAGCCACATGTGATTTTATCCATTACGAACCTCAAATTGTGGAGGACAGAGGCAAATAAATAAATGATGGGTCTTTGTCCCAAACATTATTGAGGGCACTGTATGTGGGAAGAAATATGCAAATATATTAAAATAAATTAGTTCTTTAAATGTCTAAGAAGGAACTGCAGATGCTGGTTTAAACTAAAGATAGACACAAAATGCTGGAGTAACTCAGCGGGACAGGCAGTGTCTCTGGAGAGAAGGAATGGGTGACGTTTCGTATCGAGACCCTTCTTCAGACTTGTTTAAATGTTCACTTGACATAAATCTTGTTAAGTAACGTGAGGACTGGAAAGGATAGTAACTTTGAGTGTTCCAGCTGAAATGCTTTCTAATTACATTAGTTCATGGAGCAAAATTAGACCATTCGGCCCATGAAGTCTACTCCGCCATGCAATCATGGCTGATCTATCTTTCCCTCTCAACCCCATTCTCCTGCTTTCTCCCCATAACCCCTGACACCCGTACTAATCAAATATACATTACCATTAGATGTTTTTTGTCTGATAATATAAACTTTGATGTAAATCTTTAATTGCTGACAATAATGGTGAGTACACATCACCGATATAAGCACCATACAGATATGTAAGTATGTAAGTACTGCCTAACACACGGACAGAATTTCACCTCTACCTGTTGACCACAATTGTTCAGCTTTGCTGCAATATCCCATCAATGATTCAGGTTATGTTGGTCAGGTGCAGCAATGGCATCAAAGTGTGGTACATCCCTGTTGCCAATATCACGAAGGATGTAGTCAGCCTCAACCTTCACGCCCAGCTGCCATCAACAAAATATTCTACGAGTGTTCGATGAAAATCAATATCAAGGCATGTCTTATTTTGCCGTTGGACGGAGGAGTGAATAACAAGTTACATCAGGGGTCGGCAGCCTACGGCCCATGGGCCAGATCCGGCCCGTAACCCAAAATCATCCGGCCTGCAGCCGGATTTTTTTTCAATTAGTTTTCGCGACCTGGGCACTACATCCAGTCCCGGGGCACGCAGGTGACCTGTGGGCTACAGCCAGTCCCGGGAACGCAGGTGACCTGTGGGCTACAGCCAGTCACGAGAACGCAGGTGACATCACCAAAACTAGCTCATCATTGCACAGTATTCCTGAGGATTAGTTTCCTCCCCACAGCACCAATTCACATCCACAACTCACGTTTGACAAATGGCCGTGTGTTCAGGGGACTGAGCCGCCCACCAACACATTCTTTGCCCAAAATCACCAGTGCCATTGCCCGATCGAAAAGTACAACCTAATGCCGGCTGGAAAATGTCAACATTTTACATGTGAACAGAGTCTGATGTTTAAGAATATTGTTTTAACCCCCTACTGAGAATCTGGTTACTATCTGAGACTTCTGGCGGTAAAGGACAAGTCATGGAGACATAGCTGAGTTATCTGGGATTTAGTCACCTCAAGCCAGGCACGTGCTATGAGTAATTACACAGGGTAGGCACTCAGTCGGTTTAAAAAAATTAAACTGCGCATGCGCAGGTTGTTCTCCCCATAAAAATAAAAATAAAAACAGTAACAGTTCAATTTGCCCAAGGATTCCTAGTCTCCTTTATTCTGAATTACTGAACGGGTGGGGTGGGGGTGGGTGGTGAAGGGTGATGGCAGGTGGAGAGATGGTGGGAAAAACGGGAGTATAGGGGATAGTTGGATCAGTTGTCATCTAATTGAATGACAACACATGTTCAAGGGACCAATTGGGGGGAGAGTTCCTTTCACAGCGTGTGGAGAGTCTGTGCCAGGGGTAAAGTTGCGGGGAGAGCAGGAGTGTTGAGAAGGAGGGGGTCGGGGATAATGGCAGTAACTCACTCACTCACCGCTACCGCAGCTCTCCAGGTGCGAAGCCACCGCACTGTAGCCAGGGATAGAAGCAGCTCGGGGAGCTGCGAGTGGCCGCCGAGACCTGACAGCAGAACTGGCCCCCACTTCAACGCCTTCTGCCGACCCGCTCACTTCTGGCAGTGCTCTCCGTCTGAACACCTCTTACCTGCCGCTCGCCGACTTCGCTTATGTCAGCGGCTTCCTGCAAATCCTTAAATTCCCACAGCCGAGTAGCCTCAATCGCGCTGTCGGAATTTAAGGACATGAGTGAGGCCAGCGAGCAGCAGAAGAGAGGTTTTGCACGCCTCCGTGCAAGGAGCGTCGCAAGTGGCATTTTCCCGATCCCCTCCTTCACAACATTCGTGCCCTCCCCACAACTTTACCCCAGGCCAGACTCCCCAAATGCTGTGAAAGGAGCTCTCCCCCCACCCCCACACCCCGGGAAATACGGTATTTAAAAACATCACCAAGAAATGTACTTACCACATCATTGGTACATGAGCTCCATTCTTCTCTCCCTGTTTCCTAAGATACATTTAAAATAATGCCAATCCATATTTGAAAACCCCGCCAAGAAACCAGCGCTGCGCCTGCGTAGTGCTGCAAAGGCAGACTTTCAGCTGCCTTCAGCCCCGCTTGTCATTGACGGCTTCAGGCAGCGCTGACGGCACGTGGGCTGCACAGACCTTCACGTTACAAGCGCTGCGGATGAAAGACACGGAGAATTATGCCTACCTATGAGATCGATCTCTTAGATATGCATAATTTTCCATGCCTTTACTATTTACATTTAGTAATTACTATGTTATAATTTTAGTCAGGGGAGGCAGTGCCTACCTTGCCTACCCTGACGGCACGTGCCTGCCTCAAGCCTCTCGCATTTGCGCATTGCAGTGACGGACCTTGCCTTGTGTAGATTGGTTGCTTCACTTACTCACCAATGTAGTGCTTTATTATTAGAAGCTCTGCCTACTACACTGTTCATATTATCACAACCCAATTGTGCCGGCAGTCCATGCTGCTACACAGTAGAAGCGGCACGCTGTAGTGTGATATATGTGTGTTTCAATAGATACTGTTGTACCATGTTTGTCAATCGACACCTTGGACTAAGGGTCTGCAATTTGGAAACACTTTATTTCAGGAACTTTTCAATAACATGGAGATTTTGCGAAAGAATGTGAAGACCATGGAAATGAAACATCCTGATTGCTGATGGGAGAGCTGAGCATCAGAGTAAGATCAAAGCGAAATGGAGTTACTCACTTGCGCTGGCTGATCTGCTCGCTCAGGGACTGTTGCGTGGCCTTCAGGTAACTCTGCCGTCGTGCTGCTGTCTTTGGCGATGGTTTGGGGCTCATCTCAGAGTCTTCACTGTCATCGTCTCCCATCGCCTTAATGTAGCTGCCGCTGCGCATCCGTCGACAGGGTATCTCCCCGACTCTTCCTCGTGAAAGGGTGCTATTCCAATCATCATGAAGAGGAACCTGCTCAAGATGGAGAACTTATTAGACCAGTCAACTCCTACTTCACATAGAAAGCAACAGCAGAGTGGTTCGAGAGAGTCTGGCCATGCAAAGTGACAACATTTAATGTTGCTCAAAACCTGCAGAAAAAAACGCTTGACCCTGTTAAACGATGCCGACGAGTACAGCATCCATCCACCCTACTGTCAGGTGGAATTCTTAACACCAACAAAAGCACCAATATGCTCAAAGGTCAGCCTGAAAATATCCCATCCAAAGTGAGAGTGGTCTTCTTGTGATTACAGCCTGTATTACAGATCACATATATTCTATATTACAGACCATATATATTCTATATTACAGACCATATATATTCTGCATCACGGGTCTTATATAGCCTAGATTATAGGTCATATATATTCTATATTACAGATCATATATATTCTATATTACAGGTCACACATATTATATATTACAGGTCATATATATTCTATATTACAGATCATATATATTCTATATTACAGGTCACATATATTCTATATTACGGGTCATATATATTCTATATTACAGATCATATATATTCTATATTACAGATCATATATATTCTATATTACGGGCCATATATATTCTATATTACGGGTCATATATATTCTATATTACGGGTCATATATATTCTAAAGTACATGCCATATATATTCTATATTACAGGTTGTATATATTCTATATTACAGACTATATATATATTCTATACTACAGGCCATCTATATTATATACTACAGGTCATAGATGTTCTATATGGCATGTTATATATATATATATATATATATTATACATTACAGGTTATATATATACATTATATAACAGGTTATATATCATCTCAGGTTCACAACATAGTTACTAACAATTGAAACTTTGTGGTAATTACTGACCTACAACGGATTATTTCCGTGGCTTCCTTTAATGCCAATGTCACAGTTTGATACTCGTGGCATTGGCACCTCTGCACCAACTGCTTTAAAGCCAATGTGCTTTTTACCCAAGATGAAAGACAAAATTTCAAGCTTCAGATCTGAAAATAAATAATCAGAATCTTTTCCTTTGCTTCATCAGTGTTCAGGTCTTCAAGGGATTGAAAGACTCCCGCAAGTATCTCCCACTGGGCTATTGCGCTTTGCACAAGACTGCTTCAAACATCTTACAGCTTTCATTTCCGATAGATCCACAGATAGAGCTATTTCATGTTTGAGAATATTTCCCTCTACATAAGATTCTTTGGAGACATTTTACATTTTTGAGGAAACCACAAACTAATGGTTTTGCAGATTTGTGTGCATTAGAAACAAGAGTTTTACACAATATGATTTCACAGAATGATACATCTAGTATCCACTGACAATAGCCCATTTACATGGCTCGGCGTAAAACAAGGAAGGCAGTCAGAGAAGCTGCCCACTCCAACATAATTGTGAATCGTCTACTGTTGTGATAATCATCTCTCAGCAGAAGTTTGAGACGTGACCAGAAAACCAACACAATGTTCTAGTCTGCAAATATGTCCGCTGCAGATTGGGCCCAACTTGTAAACTTCATCACCAATATCAATACAGTCAGAAGATAGACACAAAAAGCTGTAGTAACGAGTGAAGGAATGGGTGATGTTTTGAGTCGAGACCTTTCCTCAGACTCGGAAGGAGGAAGGACCTGAATTTTTTCTCGACTTTGACCCAAGTCATCTATCATTTGAAAAACTGACATCGTTTTTTTCACAAAGTGGGAGCTTCCTCCATTCTCTGTCACTTGCATTGATTATTTCTTTAAAATGAATAACATCAATAGATGAAGAACCTTCTAGCAATATGGAAGTACCACCAACATTAGATAATTGCTGGAATTATTACTCACGAGTGAGTAATCCTCCAGTCAGCCACACATCAGCGCTCATGATAGCAGTCAGCGCCAGCTTGTGCGTTACATCTGCATAGAGATTTCACAGTGCAGGTAACAGGGTTAAAATGCTTTTGTCACAAAGAAAACAACTGATTTCAAGGTTAATGTTTAAGAAAGAACTGCAGATGCTGGAAAAAATGAAGGTAGACAAAAATGCTGGAGAAATTCAGCGGGTGAGGCAGGATTTATGGAGCAACGGAATAACCTGAGGTTAAATCAATGATGGGGGGTACACAAAAAGCTGGAGAAACTCAGCGGGTGCAGCAGCATCTAAGGAGCGAAGGAGATAGGCGACGTTTCGGGTCGAGACCCTTCTTCAGACTGGTCAGGGATCAGGGAAACGAGAGATATAGACGGTGATGTGGAGAGATAAGGAACAATGAGTGAAAGATATGCAAAAAAGTATCGGTGATAAAGGGAACAAGCCATTGTAAGCTGTTTGTGGTGTGAAAATGAGAAGCTGGTGCGACTGGGGTGGGGGAGGGAGATAGAGATAGAGGGAATGCCAGGGCCCGAGGGCTGAGGGAAGGTGGGAAGGGGAGGAGACAGCAAGGTTAACAGAATTGAGAAAATTCAATATTCAAGCCCAAAGGATGCAGACTCCCCAAGCGGAATATGAGGTGCTGTTCCTCCAACTTGCGGTGTTGCTCACTCTGGCCGTGGAGGAGGCCCAGGACCGAGAGGTCGGATGTGGAATGGGAGGGGAGTTGAAGTGCTGAGCCACCGGAGGTCGGGTTGGTTATTGCGGACCGAGCGGAGGTGTTCGGCGAAGCGATCGCCAAGCCTCCGCTTGGTCTCACCGATATAGATCATCTGGCATCTGAGCAGCGGATGCAGTAGATGAGGTTGGAGAGGTGCAGGTGAACTCTGTCGGACCTGGAAGGACTGCTTGGGTCCCTGAAAGGAGTGGAGGGGGGAGGTGAAGGGACAAGTGTTGCATTTCTTGCGGTTGCAAGGGAAAGTGCCCGGGGAAGGGGTAGAGTGGGAGGGGAGGGAAGAATTGACAAGGGAGTTGCGGAGGGAGCGGTCTTTGCGGAAGGCAGACAGGGGGGGAGATGGGAAGATGTGGCGGGTGGAGGGGTCACGTTGGAGTGGCGAAACTGGCGGAGGACTATATGTTGTATTTGCCGGCTGGTGGGGTGAAAGGTGAGGACCAGGGGACTCTGCCTGTTTGCGAGTGGGGGAATGGGGAGCGAGGGCAGTGTTGCGGGGTATGGAGGAGACCCTGGTGCGAGCCTCATCAATAGTGGGGAGGGGAATCCCCGTTTCTCTGAAGAATGAGGCCATTTGTGATGACCTGGTGTGGAACACCTCATCCTGGGAGCAGATGCGGCGTAGACGGAGGAATTGGGAATAGGGGATGGAGTCCCTTACAGGAAGCGGGGTGGGAGGAAGAGTAGTCCAGGTAGCTGTGGGAGTTAGTAGGTTTGTAGTGGATGTCGGTCAGGAGCGTATCACCTGCAATAGAGATGGTGAGGTCAAGGAATGGTAGGGAAATGTCGGAAATGTCCAAGTGTATTTGAGTGCCGGATGGAAGTGGTGGTGAAATGAATGAAGTCAGTCAGTTGTGTGTGGGTGCAGGAGGTGACACCAAAGCAGTCGTCGATATAACGGAGGTAGAGGTCGGGGATGGGGCCCTGGTACGCCGCGAGACAAGGATTGTTTCGACGTAACCCAACAAAGAGGCAAGCGTAGCTGGGGCCCATGCGTGTGCCCATAGCTACGCCTTGTGTTTGGAGAAATGGGATAAATCAAAAGAGAAGTTATTGAGGGTGAGGCCCAACTCTGCTAGGCGGAGGGTGTCAGTGGACGGTATGGGTTGCTCCTCTGGTCGAGGAAGAACCGGAGGCTTTGAGACCGTCCTGGTGGGGGGGATGGAGGTGTAGAGTGACTGGACGTGTCCATGGTAAAGATGAGAGGATGGGGGCCTGGAGAATGGAATGCACGGAGCCGACGGAGAGTGTCTGAGGTGTCTTGAACATAGGTGGGGAGGGATTTAACAAAGGGGGATAGGATGGCGTCAAGGTATGTGGAAATGTGTTCGGTGGGGCACGAACAGGCAGAGACAATGGGTCTGCCAGGGCAGTCGGGTTTGTGGATTTTGGGGAGAAGGTAAAATCGGGCCGTGCGGGGCTGGGAAACGAAATGATATTTTGTTAAATCAATGATATTTTTTTGTGTTTTTGACAGTTCACACACCTTTCATCTTTCATCCCAGATTTCTAGCCCATTTGTTTGACAGGTTTTGAGAAAAGCCTCAGAGACTGAAACCTAACTGTGGATCCAGATGTTTGATTTACAGTGGGCAGTACAGTTTCTCTGACAGTCACTCTGTTGTGAATGTTCATGTCCCGAAGTCAGGGGCAGTTGTGCCCATGAATCCGTGACCGATACGGACCAGGTCGAATCGTGTCAGAATCTGCAGCCTTGCAACCATGTGTCAGGTCTCGCGTTTAATCTAGTTTCTGTTCCTTATTGGTTTTGAGTATTTGAGTTTGCATTCTTGTTTTATTTTGGTGTCTCACATCTCCTCTTGTTTCAGGTGCCATTTCCTGTCAGGTCGTTTACCCTCATGTGATTGTTGACCCCGCCCTGATGTGTTTCACCTGTGTCTCATTATCCCCTGTTAAGTCTGTATTTAAGCCTTTGTGTTTTTAGGTTTCTTTGCCAGTTTGTTGTGTATGCTACCTGGTATCACCTCTAGAAATATTGAGACTTTGTGTACTCGACCATGGCCTGTTTTTCGACCACTGATTTTTGCCTGCTCCAAGATTACTGTTGCTTCAGTGTTTGCTTACCTGTGTACTGACTTTGACCGATTAAACTCTGAATACGGATCTACCCTATGTCTGAGCCTGCATTTGTGTCCTCCTCGTTCAGTTCTGACACCATGTGGTCATTGCAGGTTGGGTCCACACCACTCAAACACAACTGGTTAAAAAGCTGTTCCTTTTTGGAGGGGAGTGTGTGGACTATTTGTCCATCAATACAAGCATTGGGGTCAGGCTTACATCAACATGAATTCTGTCTTATCAGCAGGACAGGCAGCATCTCTGGAAAGAAGGAACGGGTGACATTTCAGTTCGAGACCCTCCCTCAGACTGAAGAAAGGTCTCGACCCGGAAAGTCGCCCTTCTCACCAGAGATGCTGCCTCATCCTCTGAGTTACTCCAGCAGTTTGTGTCTACCTTTGATTTAAACCAGCATCTGCAGTTCTTTCTTACACATGAATCCTGTCTTCAATGTTAGCCAGTTTCTTGAATTAAAAATCCACATAAGCTTCCATAACAGCTTCACGGGTCGACTCTCATTTGGAACAGTATCATTACTAAATAAATGACTGCAATTTATTCTATTATAGTCTATTATATTATATGGGGAGAAGGTACTGATTGGGGGTGATCAGCCATGATCACATTGAATGGCGGTGCTGGCTTGAAGGGCCGAATGGCCTGCACCTGTTGTCTATTGTCTATAATTTAAATTACATTCACTTCCCTAAACACATCAGATTAACTGTTCATCAAGGATGTGGTAGAAGGCATTTCATACTGCCCTTCACCACAATGGTTCACCAGGTAGACATGCTTAAATATCCCTTGCTCACATTAAATCTTAATCCCCATTTAACCTTTAAAGTGAAAGATAAAATGTCTTCAGAATGAGAACAAGGCAATTCTTAAAACGACACAAGCGACAATCCAGAGGAAGTGGTGGAAGCCAAGTGGCTGAGCAGGAGAGAAATCAGGAAGTCTGTCAAAGGAGAAACTTTTAGTAAAAATGGAGAAGGGGGGGGGAAGATGCCGAGGGGAGATATAGAGGAGAGAGTGGGATTGGAAAGGAGGAGAAAAGACTCAGGGAGAGGGAGATAAGGAGATGTGTAGAGAGTGGGAGACAGGAAGTAGAGAGGGAGGTTAGGGGACATGGAGAGGAGAGGAGCAGGGAGGGAGATGGGGAGAGGAAGAATGAAGGATTATAATTCCATCTTTCCCTCTCTGACCCAGGTTAAGTGACATTGCAGGAATATCTCGAGCCATAATGAACTATGCTAAAATCCCGAAAAGTGCTTTGATCTTTAAATCCGCAATGTCCTGAAACTCAAGGGGTTCACTGCTGCAATGACCTTATCGATCTGCTGCACAGCTTTCAACAATTTGTATATTGTACATAAATACATCTGTTTTCATTCCCAAATTAATTTCTTATTTTCTCAGTTTTTAATTACCGAAATCTAATCTCTAAGTTATTTATGTTGACATTCATTTGCCAATTATTTGCAAATTTAATGAATTTGTCAATGTTTTAATTTGTTGCAGAACCCTTGATGTTAATTAAAAATGTGACAGACACAAAATGCTGGAGTAACTCAGCGGGTCAGGCAGCATCTTTGGAGAACATAGATAGGTGACATTTTGGGTTGAGATCTTTTCTGAGACATCGGAGCAGAATTTGACCATTCGGCCCATTGATTCTACTCCACCATTTAATCGTGGCTGATCTATCTTTCCCTCTCAACTCCAGTGTCCTGCCATCTCTCCGTAACCTTTGACACCCTTACTAATGAGGAATTTCTCCTGCATGAACATTAAGTTTATCACTTTGTACCACATTTCACATTTTCTCCAATGCTGTTACATTCCTTTAAGAATCACACAACTTGCACAGTGGTCCATGTGATCCAGTCAGAACTGTTCACCACTTAAGCTTCAGAGTTTTACCCCAGGAATAAGCCCACCACACTGTGGTCCCGGAACCACGTGGAACTCAGCGCCCAGCATCTCTGCCCACTTACAGAACATCTAGAATAAATAAAGCAAACAGGAGGAGGAAAATAAACTGCAATCCTTGCTCCCAATTTGTATTTCCTGAAGTGGAAGTTATTTGTGAATCACTGAGAATACATATTCATTTAGTTTAATAGTGAAGGCAGTGTAGGTCCCGGTTGTGGTGCAGGATTTATCGTGCCGGAGTGCAGCTTTATTCCCAGGGGGTTCCTGCTGGACGGTGCCATTAATGCTGATGCTCGTCTCTAATTTGCTCACATAATATCCTTCTGAAAGCCACTACGTTCAGTTACAGTATGCAGACTGATCCGCTCCACAGCTGGAACCTTCCTTCACCAGATGTGGAGGTTTGGCAGGACAGCTGTTGGCTCAGGGTCACCGGGCAACGGCAGCAGGTGCCAGTGATCGGAGAACACTGGCACCTGCTGGTAAATGGTAGGGAATTGAGGAATGCTGTGGAACAGAGGGATCTAGGAATAACTGTGCATAGTTCCCTGAAGGTGGAATCGCATGTAGATAGGGTGGTAAAGAAAGCCTTTGGTGTGCTGGCCTTTATAAATCACAGTGTTGAATATAGGAGTAGGGAAGTAATGTTAAAATTGTACAAGGCATTGGTAAGACCAATTCTGGAGTATGGTGTACAATTTTGGTCGCCTAGTTATAGGAAGGATGTCAACAAAATAGAGAGAGTACAGAGGAGTTTTACTAGAATGTTTGTCCAGGGTTCCAGACAACAATGTTACAGAGAAAGGTTGAACAAGTTAGTCTTTATTCATTTGGAGCGCAGCAAGTTAATGGGGGACTTGATTGAGGTCTTTAAAATGATGAAAGGGATAGACAGAGTTGACGTGGATACGTTTTTTTTCCCATTGAGGGTAGGGAAGATTCAAACATAGAGAGGCATGACATGAGAATTAAGGGACAGAGGTTTCGGGTTAACGTGAGGGGGAACTTCTTTACTCAGAGGGTGGTGGCTGTGTGGAATCCGCTTCCAGCAGAAGTGGTGGAGGCAGGATCGATTTTAACATTTAAGAGTAAAGTGGATAGGTATATGGACGTGAAGGGAATGGAGGGGTATGGTCTGAGTGCAGGTAGATGGGACTAGGGGAAAACAAATGGTCGGCACGGACTGGAAGGGCCGAGAGGGCCTGTTTCCGTGCTGTAATTGTTATATGGTTATTGTTATATGGTTATATGGTAACAGGTGACGGGTCCTCGCGCCTGGTGGAATGTGTCCTGAGACCGCCTGCTGAGATCTGTGGGCATTAACACTGACCACCAAATAGCCCAGCTGTGATCAACCTCCTCATCTCACACACTTGGGTCTTCCAACATCGTTCATTGGACATCATTGCATTTATGTTCAATTTTACTTTAAAATGTTCTACTGTAGAATAATAAAACTTCCAATGAAGTGTGTACTGGAGCCAGAACTTTAACCCCCTGTCCCACCCCCACCCTATCCCACCCCTCGACCTAACGGGTGGATGGTGGTCTGGGTGGTAGGGTAGGATGGGATGGATGAGCTGTGGAATGGAAGGGCTTGATGAAGAAGGTGGGTGGTGAGGGGTGGGTTGAGCAAGTGATATGAGTGAGATGGAAGGAGGTGAGGTCCATTGGATGAGATGTGGGGTATGGGTGGGGCTGGGCTGGGTGGGAGGGGGGTTGGGTGGTGTGGGTGGATGTGATGGTTGGAGGGGTGTGTAGGAGGGTGTGGTGGGTGGGTGGGTGGGGTGGGGTGGTGGGTGTGGTGTGTGTGTGATTGGGTGGTGTGGGGGAGGGGGTGGGTGGGTGTGTGGTGTGGGTGTGTGGGTGGTTGTGGTGTGGGTGGGTGGGTGTGGGTGGGGTGGGTGGGTGGAGGTGTGTGGGGTGTGGGAGGTGTGTGTGGGTGAGGGGGTGGGGTGTGGGTGGGGTGGGTGGGGGGGTGGGTGGTGGTGGGGAGGGGTCGGGTTGGGGTGGTGTGAGTGGGGTGTGGTTGGGAGGGTGTGTGGGTGGTAGTGTGGGGTGTGTGGGTGGGGTGGTGTAGGGTGGGGTGGTAGGTGTCCTTGGAGGGGGGTGGGTGTGTGGTAGGTGGGGTGGGTGATGTGTTGTAGGGGTGGGTGGGGTGGGTGGGGTGGGTGGGTGGGTGTGGGTGGGGTGAGGGGGGGGGGTGGTGGGTGGGGTGTGTGGGTGGGTGGGGTGGTGGGGGTGGGTGGTGTGTGGAAGGGGTGAGTGGGGGATGATAGTGGGCTGGGTATTATGGGTGGGCGTTCCTGTTGATGAAGGCTGGAGAGAGCCTGGAGGTTGGTGCCTACCTTCAGATACTGAGATGACAGGTCATGGTGATAGGACCTGGATTTTAGCATTGCCCTGTCCATGGTGGCTGCTGAGTTCTGGCAAACCTCTCGGGTCTGGCTTAGGGTGAGCGTGGACCAGGAGCCGCGCTTGATGTACTTGGAGTCGGTGTTGATGGGGATATTCACACATGGGGAACACTTCAGGTCGTTATTGCTTTTCGAAGCTTTGAGGGTGTGTTCACTGATAGTGTTGTAGGCATTCATCAGGTATTTAGCAGGCCCATGGTCAGGCCGCCTCCCCAGTGTCATTAAACTCATGGGGTTGCGATAGTTGTAGTTGTCGCTGTCCAGATTATCGTCCGAGCTCCACCAGCCCGAGATGTTGGTCCTCGTTCTTCGCTTTGACTCCAGCTTGCGATCCTTGCTCTTGCTCCGCTTGGTCTGCTTGGAGTCGTCGGAGCCGAACTTGCTACCGTTCAGACTCCCTTTGCCCGAGCCCTCGAGGGACTGGGACTTGGCAAAGAGCTTCTGCACGGAATGTACAAGGTGGCGGATGCGGCCAGGACTCTCGCTGCGGTGTTTATCACTCCTCTGGAACTGCAATGTGTGGAACCCATCCCGGTGCATCGGCAACTGCTTCTCAAACTGGTCCAGCAAGTTGGCGGGAAGCCGGTTGATTTTACCACCGGACGTGTTGGGGGTGAAAGCACACTCGTCGGGGAGGTCAAAGTGTGAGTTGTAGTGGATCCTGGGGAAGGTGCTGCTGGCAATCTGGTTATTGAGGGGTAGCAGACAGTCGGTCGGCATGGCAGTAGGGGAGGGGAAGCGGTGCTGCTCCATCTGGTAGTGTTCGACAGGAGTCAACAGGTAGGGGTTCCTCTCCTGCATCGGGCTGGGGTACATCTGCTCACTCGTGGGGTCGCAGTTGTCAGAGAGGTGACGGCTCCGATTAGCTCCTAAACCTTTCATTGCTGCCCAGATTCAAATATCATCTCTTGTCTTGCACACCACGTAGATTGCCAGATTAACCTGGAAAGAGAAGGCACAAAAATAAATCTATCTCGGGCTGCAAACACAATGACATTCAAAACAGTATTCTCAACATATTCTGCTGTTTTTTGTGCATGTAATTAAGTTTTGTGATAACTAAAATATTTTGACTTTGATCATTGAGGTAAGGTTCTGTCTGACTGAAGGAGAAGTATTTTATCTCAATCTACATGGAGCCAAAATCCAAAACACTATTTGATGAAGAATGTCATAATTGGCACGTTGGTGGGAGAGTGAGCTGGCTCGAGGGCTGAATGGCCTACTCCTGCACCTATTGTCTATTGAGTGATCCCTGCTTCTCATGTTGTAAACAAGCTTGATTAGTAATAAAAGGACCACTGTTAAAGCCCTGAATATATTGAGTATAAGGACCTGCATCAGTTATAATTAGGATTTAAATAAATTGTTGGAAAGATTAGAGAGGAATTGAGCAGTTCATTCAGCAAACATTGGCGGCCTGGAACTGACTAGATGACGCACACTAGATGCACAAACATTCCTTCTCTGCAGAGACCCAGAGTGAGTGAGGTGACATGTGCACAGTGATGGGAAGTGGGACTAACTTAAAGTATCCAGCAGAGATCTATGGGCCGAATGGCTGTAACCGGATTTATTGTATCAAGTAACTGTTGAACAAGATATCACCGAGGGAATGACAGCACATGTTAACATGTAGTGACACGTGTTAATCTGAGAGAGGTGGTTTCTCAAGGTCAATGTTGTGTAACGTTGTTCTATTCCACTGACATGAAGAACTTTGTGTAAATATGAAGCGCAGGTTTGTTGCATTAATGAAAATTATTCTTTGAGTAACTGCACTCCGACTGAGCTCACGTGCACCATCCAACCTGCTCTCCAGGTGAAGCGCAAGGAATTAAACACTAAACTTGGCACAAAATTCATGCTGATTCCTCATTCACAGACCACAGTCAGTTCGTATTGGTGGAAATGTGTCAGCCTCGATAACAATCAGCACGGGAGCACCTCAAGGCTGCGTGCTCAGCCCCCTGCTGTACTCACTCTATACTCATGACTGCGTAGCCGGTCATAGTGCGAACTCCATCATCAAGTTCGCTGCCGATGTCACTGTTGTGGGACGTATCACTGCGTAACAATGGGGACGAGTCGAGTATAGATTGAGTGAGGGATCGACCGACTGACCAAATGGTGCCAGCACAATAACCTGGCTCTCAACACCAGCAAAACCAAGGAACTGATTGTGGACTTTGGAAGGGGTAGGATAGAGGCCCACAATCCCGTTTATATCAACGGGTCGATGATGGAAAGGGTCAGGTGCTTCAAATTCCTGGGTGTGCATATCTCTGAAGATCTTTCCTGGTCCAAGAACACTGATGCAATCATAAAGAAAGCTCATCAGCGCCTCTACCTCCTGAGAAGATTACGGAGAGTCGGTATGTCAAGGAGGACTCTCTCTAACTTCTACAGGTGCACAGTAGAGAGCATGCTGACTGGTTTCATCATGGCTTGGCTCAGAAACTTGAGTGCCCTGGAGCGGAAAAGACTACAAAATGTAGCAAACACTGCCCAGTCCCAGTCATCTGTTCTGACCTCCATTCCATCGAGGGGATCTATCACAATCGCTGCCTCAAAAAGGCTGGCAGCATCATCAAGGACCCACACCATCCGGGCCATACATTCATCTCCCCACTACCTTCAGGTAGAAGGTACAGGAGCCTGAAGACGGCAATGTCCAGGTTCAGAAATAGCTACTTCCCCACAGCCATCAGGCTATTAAACTTGACAAAACACTGAACATTAATAGCCAATTATCTGCTTATTTGCACTTTATCGGTTTATTTATTCATGTGTGTATATATTTATACAATGGTATATGGACACACTGATCTGTTCTGTATTCGTGCCTACTATGTTCTGGTGTGCTAAAGCAAAGCAATTGTCATTGTCCTATCAGTGACACATGACAATAAACTCTCTTGAACTTGAGTGCCTCGGAATCTGTGTTGGAAACGTCTTCCATTGTTATTACCAGGTCACTGTCATCAGTGCCCCCTCAATGTTGCCCCCCTCAATGTTGCCCCCCCCTCAATGCTGGCCCCCTCAATGCTTTGCCCCCCTCAATGCTGGCCCCCCCCCCAATGCTGTCCCCCCGGCCCCCCCTCAAGTGCTGCCCCCCTCAATGCTGGCCCCCTCAATGCTGGCCCCCTCAATGCATGGCCCCCTCATGCTGCCCCCTCACAATGCTGCCCCCTCAATGCTGGCCCCCTCAATGTTGCCCCCCCCTCAATGCTGCCCCCTCCCCCCTCAATGCTGCCCCCCTCAATGTTGCCCCCCTCAATGCTGGCCCCCTCAATGTGGCCCCCCCTCAATGTTGCCCCCCCTCAATGTTGCCCCTCAATGCCCCTCAATGCTGCCCCCTCAATGCTGCCCCCCCAATGCTGCCCCCCCTCAATGCCCCTCAATGCTGCCTCCTGGGCCCCTCAATGCTGGGGCCCCTCAATGCTGCCCCCCTCAATGTTGCCCCCCTCAATGCTGGCCCCCTCAATGCTGGCCCCCTCAATGCTGGGCCCCTCAATGCTGCCCCCCTCAATGCTGGGGCCCCTCAATGTTGCCCCCCCCTCAATGTTGCCCCCCTCAATGCTGGCCCCCTCAATGGGCTGGCCCTCTCAATGCTGGCCCCCCTCAATGCTGGGCCCCTCAATGCTGCCCCCCTCAATGCTGGGCCCCTCAATGCTGCCCCCCCCCCAATGCTGCCCCGCTCAATGCTGGGCCCCTCAATGCTGCCCCCCTCAATGCTGGGCCCCTCAATGCAGCCCCCCCCCCCAATGCTGCCCCGCTCAATGCTGGGCCCCTCAATGCTGCCCCCTCAATGCTGGCCCCCTCAATGCTGGCCCCCTCAATGCTGCCCCCCATGCACCTCTAGAGTGGACCAGAGTTCCAGGGAATCATCCAGTGAAAATGTAGAAACAAAGAACTGCAGATACTGGTTCATACACAACAGGCGGAACCCCTGACCAACAGGTAGACGTTTTTGGAAGAGTAGGGGGCCCACCTACCGTCCACAGCAGCTTGGCACAGTCGCCCAGCGTGTGGGGGAGAAAGGAGGAATGTCATAGTGGTGGGTGCTGGCAGTCTGGGGAACAGATGCAGCTCTCTGAGCAAAGTCATGGAGACCTGAAGGCTCTGTTGCCCATCTCACGCCAGGTTAAGAACATCTACTGGGCTGGAAAGGAAGTGGAGGATCTAATTGTCATTGGGCATTTGGTGGAGAGTTTATGTCTGAGATAAGGGCCTGAAACAGCTGATCAGAATGAAGCAATGATTGCGACTGGTTGGCTCATTACACACCAATAATTGCCCCTTCATCATGAACAGCTGACCTGCAAAGTTACACCAGTTGCCTTTAACTTTAAGATGAGACCATGCAGTTAATGTCACACGATGCATATCTGCCAAATCCCTCATAGGATCCATGCAAGCTCTCACTTGCCAACTGACCTCAGCCAATTGCAAATAATTTATCCACATATTTCAAATCTAATGCATTCAGAATTGGCCGTGTAAATGTTTTGATTTACTCAGTAAATTTCATTTTCCTTTAAATAGCTTCTCCAAACAGAGAGTACTGGAACACAGTGACACAGCAGCCACATTGTTATTGAAGTGGTGCCAGAGGAGGTAGTTGAGGCTGGGGCTATCCCACCGTTTAAGAAACAGTTAGAAAGATACATGGATAGGGCAGGTTTGGAGGAATATGGACCAAGCGCAGGCAGGTGGGACTAGCGTAGCTGGGACATTGTTGGCCGGTGTGGATGAGTTGGGCCGAAGGGCCTGTTTCCACACTGTATCACTCTATGGTCATGGATTCACAGGAAGTTCCCAGGAGGTGCTGAGGAAACATTTTGGTGAATGCCAAAGTAGTTCTCAAAGACTTCACTTGACTTTGTTTGCATTCGATTGCAGGGAAATGATGAAGAAACACAAAAACAATCTGCTGTTCTTTAGTGGAGAAGATCTTGTTAGGATGCAAAAATGATTTTTTTTTACCGAATCTTGCAAATTCTTTGTGAAACCTACAACATTGTAAGAGTAGTTTCTAGTAACAACTTTGGCCAAGGGTGATGCCTGGTTTGTTGTTATGTTTTTATTCTGATTGAATCCCTATACAACTTTGATGCAGAAGGAAACACCTTCTAATCCCGAGGAATAATATCAATCCACGATTAGCTGATCAAAATGGCGGATAAACTCCCAAAAACAGGTGTGTAGAACATGACCAAGGAATTGGGGGAAGTTAGCAAGATTGAAACCTACATGGGCAGCGACAATGAGCTTCTTGTAGAGTTCTGGGCATCCCTGTGCAGTGAGGCAATGTTATCAAGGTTTCTATAGCCCGTTGGAACACAAGGCATGGTGGACCATATAACCATATAACCATATAACAATTACAGCACGGAGACAGGCCCTCTCGGCCCTTCCAGTCCGTGCCGACCATTTGTTTTCCCCTAGTCCCATCTACCTGCACTCAGACCATACCCCTCCATTCCCTTCACGTCCATATACCTATCCACTTTACTTTTAAATGTTAAAATCGATCCTGCCTCCACCACCTCTGCTGGAAGCTCATTCCACACAGCCACCACCCTCTGAGTAAAGAAGTTGCCCCCTCACGTTACCCCTAAAACTTTTGTCCCTTAATTCTCATGTTATGCCCTCTTGTTTGAATCTTTCCCTACCCCTCAATGGGAAAAGCTTATCCACGTCAAATCTCTGTCTATCTATACCTTTCATCATTTTTAAAGACCTCAATCAAGTCCCCCCTTAACCTTCTGCGCTCCAAAGAATAAAGACCTAACTTGTTCAACCTTTCTCTGTAACATAGTTGCTGGAACCTGGCAACATTCTAGTAAATCTCTGTACTCTCTCTATTTTGTTGACAATCCTTCCTATAACTAGGCGACCAAAATTGTACACCATACTCCAGAATTGGTCTTACCAATGCCTTGTACAATTTTAACATTACTTCCCTACTCCTATATTCAATGCTCTGATTTATAAAGGCCAGCACACCAAAGGCTTTCTTTAACCACCCTAATCTACATGCGATTCCACCTTCAGGGAACTATGCACAGTTTATCCCTAGATCCCTCTGTTCCACAGCATTCCTCAATTCCCTACCATTTACCATGTACGTCCTATTTTGATTTGTCCTGCCAAGATGTATCACTTCACACTTATCAGCATTAAACTCCATCTGCCATCTTTCAGCCCACTTTTCCAAATGGCCCAAATCTCTCTGTAGACTTTGAGAATCTACTTCATTATCCACAATACCACCTATCTTAGTATCATCTGCATACTTATTTATCCAATTTTCCCCCCATCATCCAGATCATTGATGTACATGACAAACAACAGTGGACCCAACACAGATCCCTGAGGCACCCCACTGGTCACCGGCTTCCAACCTGACAAACAGCCATCCACCATTACTCTCTGACATCTCCCATTCAGCCACTGTTGAATCCATCTTGCTACTCCGCCATTAACACCCAAAGATTGAAACCTTCTTAACCAACCTTCCATGGGGAACCTTGTCAAAGGCCTTACTGAAATCCATATAGACAACATCCACTGCTTTACCCTCATCAATTTCCCTAGTTACCGCTTCAAAAAATTCAAGAAGGTTTGTCAAACATGACCTTCCAGGCACAAATCCATGTTGACTGTTCCTGATCAGACCCTGTTTATCCAGATGCTTATATATATTATCTCTAAGTATCCTTTCCATTAATTTGCCCACCACTGACGTCAAACTAATAGGTCTATAATTGCTAGGTTTATTCTTTGAACCCTTTTTAGACCTTTAGTTCTCCGAGCCCCTCCGCAGAGCAGCAACGTTGGCAAGGGTGACATCAAACAGGAGACAACCTATGACAGGCAGCAGTGACACATTTCAGCCACTGAGCAGATGCTAGTGTTATTGAAAGGAACATCTGACAAAATGTGATAGCTTTTTATTATCTGACAGGCGTACAGACAAATCCAGGCTGCAGAGATGCCAACTGGTACGGATTTCCCGTAATTTCTACGGAAAATTGGCCAATTACGGGCGGTACGATTTTCATATCGTAAATCCCGGATTTTGCCGATTTTAAGTTAGCACATACTTGTTGTGTGTGTTTGGGAGTGTGTGAGTGAGTGTGTGTGTGTGAGTGTGTGAGTGCCAGTGATGGAAATGGGGGGGTACGCAGAGGGACGACGTTCTCCTACGTTCCAGTTTCCAGTTTCCATCCTGTGCATGAATTCCCAGCTTTATCCTGCGTACTTAATCCAAGGACGAGCGAGACAATCGGACAGACTGGGCAAAAGGAACAATGATCATAGATGACATTTCGGATTGAGACCCTTCTTCGGACCGTCAGGGGAAAGAGGAACAATATGATATAGATGGCACTAAGGACAAACGAATGGAAGATATGCCTCCCGTTTCCTTTCCCTTGATTGTCAGTCTGAAGAAGGGTCTCTGCCCAAAATGTCACCTATTGCGCTCTACGATGGGTTGCTTTCGTCCGTCTGTCCACGCATTCACTCACTCTTGGTGCCGCGCTTCTCCGCTCAGACTCTGACACACACACACGCACACACGCAGATCGGCGCGGCCGGGACCAGGAGCAGGGTGCAGGATGACATCAAATGGGTGGCAGCTATAGAAAAAGTACGGAAATTATAAGGGGGGTGGGGGGGCTGGGGTGGCTCAGTGGGACGGCGCCCGGCTCTGGGGAGTGGATGACTTTTCTGGTCGAGATCCTTCTGCAGATAATCACAAGTACTCTCACCGACTAGAGGAGGAGTTCAGTTCAGTCTGAAAAAGCGTCTTCTCTCTCAGTCGCTGCCTGTCCCGTTGAGTACTCCAGCGTATGTCTAACTTAAATTTCAAGAGTTAAATTAAAAAAACACAGAGTGCTGGAGGAACTCAGCGGCTTCGCGCATCTGTGGAGGGAATGGATTACGAGTTGTTTCGGGCCAGGGTTCTTCTTCAATAGGAAGGAACTGCAGATCAAAGATACTAGAGCGGATACTAGTATTTTGCTGCAGATCAGGCATGATATATTCTTCCGATTTAAATCGTAATTTCGATTTTATTGTTCATTTCTATTTTTATTTTTTCGCGCCCGAATTATTTGGTGGCCAATCAACGACTGTCTCTAAGGGGGGTTGCGTCCAATCACCGACCAGGCTACCCTTAACATTCCCGTCCAATCAATAAATCGGTCTCCTCCCGCCCAATCAGCCGCCGTCTCCAAGGGCATGTGTCCAATCACATAATGCGCTGGTCACTTGGCAGCCAATCAGACAGTCTCACCATGGGCCTTTTGATCAATCACCGAGCCTGCTTCCCTCACTCAAAGCAGACGATGGCTGCAGCCAACACACACACACAGACAGAGACAGAGTGGCCTCCCCCCCCCCCCCCTCCTTCCCAACCTCAGCTTCACGGACCCAGAGTACCCTTATTTCCTAAACCCATTTCCATCACTGGGAGTGTGTGTGAGTGTGTCTGTGTGTGTGAGTGTGTCTGTGTGTGTGAGTGTGTCGTGTGTGTCTGTGTGTGTGAGTGTGTCTGTGTGTGTGAGTGTGTCTGTGTGTGTGATGTGTCTGTGTGTCGTGAGTGTGTCTGTGTGTGTGCGCGTATATATGTGTGAGTGTGTGTGTATAAACATATCAAGACATATTGATAATGAACTCGTTCATCCAGTCTTTCAATAGAGCATTTTCAATGGTGAGTTAATACATGTTTATGTAATACCAACTAATGAACATACAGGTATGTTAATGTTAACATTATACGCTATCGCTTGCCTGTGGGAGCCGCGCTTGCCATCATGCAGAAAAAAAATTGCTTCGCGCAAAAAATTACTGATTTTGTTTCCAAATTACTGATTTTTAGCCTTATGATTACTGATTTGTGCTCTGGAAGGTTGGCATCTCTGAGGCTGATGTGCAATGAGGAGGTGTTGCATCTTATCCACTGATTAAAGTAATTGCCCTGGATGCTGCAGCCAACAAAATGGAAGAAAACTTATAGGATCCGTTTACTCGAGAAATACGTGAGTTACGTCATTCAGAAAACGCGTTCACTTTCTGCTCATTTCTTTTACATAATTGGAATTTCTCGACTTGAATCGAAACAAATTAAGTTCTAAATCCAGGCTTGCGGCAACTTTCTCCATGTAACGAGAACAATGTTTGTGATTTGAAATTCACATTATCCCAGGAACCATCAGTGTAAACATTAATTGGATGACTGTGAGCTGTAACTTTACAGGAGACAAGGCCCATTAGGCTCGTTTGTCTAATTAACTAGTAGTCAAGGCAGATTTGTATTACCCTGCAACCTGAGTCCCTACCATCCTTTGTCCTGGATATAACTCTTCATGTGCCAGCAAAGTCTTTATAATGATCTTGGTCGGAACTACAACCACGAATTGTCACAACGAAACAATGAACAAGAAAACCAGAAGGAATTCTGGCTGTGGGTGGTGTCGATACAAGCCGGAGGGGGGGGGGGGTGCTCACTGTGGGTTGTGTCGATACAAGCCGGGAGGGGGGGGGGTGCTCACTGTGGGTGGTGTCGACACAAGCCGGGGGGGGGGGGGAGGGGGTGCTCACTGTGGGTGGTGTCGACACAAGCCGGGGGGGGGGGGGAGGGGGTGCTCACTGTGGGTGGTGTCGACACAAGCCGGAGGGGGGGGGGGTGCTCACTGTGGGTGGTGTCGACACAAGCCGGGGGGGGGAGGGGGTGCTCACTGTGGGTGGTGTCGATACAAGCCGGGGAGGGGGGGGGGGGTGCTCACTGTGGGTGGTGTCGATACAAGCCGGGGGGGGGGGGGGGAGGGGGGGTTGCTCACTGTGGGTGGTGTCGACACAAGCCGGGGGGGGGGGGGTGCTCACTGTGGGTGGTGTCGACACAAGCCGGGGGGGGGGGCACAATGAATGTCACACATTCAACCTACTAGCTAATTCAGATTTCTGAACTGTTCCGCTACACTGTGGTACCTCCTTGTCCCACCAGAACTCGTAAGCCCCAGAAGATGTCACACTGCAGATGGTAGATGTCTGTGGCTTTATGTTGGACAGACTGAGCTGTATTTGCCATTACCTGCCGTCCATGGATTCCACACGACGCTGACTCGCCATCTTGCCTTGTGATGGGGGCTGCAATGTGCAGAGTTAGAGCAGTGGAGAGAGTGGAGCAGGGACAGAGCTCGGGGCAATAGTCAGGTGGAATGGGAAGGACAGAGAAGGATCCGTGGGCTGAAAGACAAGGAGAAAATGAAGACCATTCATTGGCACAACCTGGGGCATGATCACATGGCTGTGACCAATGAGTGCTGGCTCCATGGGAGAGATGGAAGGGGAAATAACCGGAAGAAGGGATGAGAGGTGGAAGGAAAGACCAGTTGACAAGGAACAGTCGGGGGAGGGGTAAATAAAGACATTTCCTATCCTAAATAAAAATAAAGATTTGAAGGAAAGAATGTTTTTTGTAGCATCATGTACCATTGAGAGGGAGTTACCCAGACTACCGTGGAGCGTTTTTCTAACTATGTTTTGGCACCAACGCAAGTCTTATCTCACTGCAGGATATAGGCTGAGGTTTTGTGCCTTACAGTGAGCCAGTCAGCCTGGGCTAAACGTATCAGGCACAACTTATCATCTCTGGAACCCCTCGCCAGCTGGGTCAGACGCTAGACCAGGGAAACAGAAAACACCTTAAAACACCTTCAGCTTCAAAGAAAGGAGAGTACGTCTGGACATGAACAACTAGATTAAACCCAAGCACAGATGCAGCAAAACTATAGATTAGGAAAACATTGTTGCATAAATCAGCCTTTATGGGAGTAATTTGAAAATTCACTGGATAATTTCATTAAATTGCTCTTTTTGATACATTTCCTAATCATTTTGAATTAAAATCCACATTTGTTGAAAAGGGTTTGTTTCTGGCACGTATCTGCACCTCTGATAGATTCTGTCAGAGAGACGGTTATTTTTATAACACAGGATTGTCATTTGTTGTTTCCACTCAACCTCGAATAATCGACGTTCCAGGAAATCCTCTCTCCTTCAAATGTTCTTGTGAAATGTTATCTGTTTCATCATGTATTCCTAGCCTGGCTGTACAGACAGCATTGTGATGAATGATTGACATCCATGCAATTGCTTCTCTTTAGAAAAACACTGAAAAGGATATGATCAGTGGTACATGCACTTTGACAGGCTCTCGTGGCGACCAGTATTAGAGGGGTGATATCTAGAATGATAATTAAAAGACCTTTGCTAACATGTCACATTTGAGCCAATGCATGGTCTAAGCATTAGCAGTAAGTGGATCAGTTTCCCAGGACAGGATTACATTGTCCACTTTCAGTGACAGTAAAGATCTAGCTCCGACCCAGATACACAGTGACTAAATAATACAGGCTGTACACAAGGGAGTTCTAATTTAATTAACATGATCTGCTTCTCTCTGCAAATGTCACCTCCTTCTAATTCCTCCCGGTCGGGCAATAATCAAATTATGAACAGGAAGAACCCTCTAATGACATGAACCAATGTCGGAAAAGAATAAATTAATCTCACGTTCACAAGACGCTAATGAAACGCAGTAACAAGGGCTTGTTTTGAGGAAATTGTAAGAATCACCAACAACAAGGTTGACATCCCAAGTGAAGGACAGTCACACAGAGGGTCTTGGCATGAGACTACGGACTGAGAGCAAGATGGAATAATGACTGTACATTCACTGCTCATCACTCACCACCCATCGTTTAACATTCTCATTACATCTCCAGCTAAAATAATTGACTTCATAAAGTTGAGGAAATATATATTTTTAATTTGAGTTATTTTGAATAGTTCAGCACAAGGCAGTACAATATTCATGTAATTTGTCTGAGTTTGGAACCTGAAGATAAGTAGTACTTTGCATTGATTTAGAAGGATTTACTTTCAAAAGCAATACATTATCTTTTTTTATTGTATCAGTTCTTTTAATACAGCAGCTCATGGTAATTTAATGGCTCATTTTAAATGATCCGTCCGATTCAATTAAACGTACAGATTGCCACCACTGTTCCAGTTTGATAACTCCATTAGGAGGCATTCAGCATGCCAGAACTGAGGATTAACATGCTTGTGTGCTGTAGTTCGAAATGTTGTAAACCTTATCTGTGGAGCTTGAAACAGATTCAAGTCACTGCCTTACTGAAGCAGCTCTTATTGCCTGACCTGCTGAGTACTTCCAGCATGTTGTTTATCTGGTTAGTAATGATCCATAGGAGCGGCTGGACAATGACTTAACCAATCTTAGTGCTGCATTATACTGCACCTGGAGGCAGAAAAATATCTATCAAGGTCAATGAAAAAATGCTGATAGCCGAGTTCAATCAGTCTGAGGAAGGGTCCCGACCAGGAAAGTTTTCTATCTCCTTCCTGTACTCCACCTTGTCATACTTTGTGATTCATCCCACCACAGCGGTGTAAATAGAGTTAGAGGTGAATTTGATCGCACAGTCATGAATGTATTGGGAGTAGTAAGGAGTTGAGAACGCATCTCTGTGGGTGAAGGCGTTGAGAATCTTCTTCGTCTTCTTCTTCTTCTTGCGTTCGGCGTGCACAGCCTAAAGTTGTGGGACAACTTGTTCTATTTGATCTTATTTGATTGTGTGCGCCAGGTTGATTACATTCGTTGAAACAGGGCGGACCACGTGAAGGTTGCAATCTCCCACCCCAAGGGTGTAGAGAATGATTGGGGAGGAGGTGTTGTCACCAATGCTCATTGGTCGTGGTGTGTGGGTCAGAGGTCCTGTGGGTGAGCAGTGATACTGTGGAACGTCAACAACATTGGAGAATCCAGAGCTCCACGATGAACTGCTGCTAGAAATAGAGAAACAAGGAACTGCAGCTCTGAAGATGGGTCCCGACCCAAAAGATCACCCATTATTTTTCCCCAGAGATGCTGCCTAACGTTGTGTCTTCCAATATGTTGGAGTAACTTAGTGGGTCAGGCAGCATCTCTGGAGAGAAAGGATAGGGAATTGAGGAATGCTGTGGAACAGAGGGATCTATGAATAACTGTGCACAGTTCCCTGAAGGTGGAATCGCATGTAGATAGGGTTGTAAAGAAAGCTTTTGGTGTGCTGGCCTTTATAAATAAGAGCATTGAATATAGGAGTAGGGAAGTAATGTTAAAATTGTACAAGGCATTGGTAAGACCAATTCTGGAGTATGGTGTACAATTTTGGTCGCCTAATTATAGGAAGGATGTCAACAAAATAGAGAGAGTACAGAGGAGATTTACTAGAATGTTGCCTGGGTTCCAGCAACTAAGTTACAGAGAAATGTTGAACAAGTTAGGTCTTTATTCTTTGGAGCGCAGAAGGTTAAGGGGGGACTTGATTGAGGTCTTTAAAATGATGAAAGGGATAGACAGAGTTTACGTGGATAAGCTTTTCCCATTGAGGGTAGGGAAGATTCAAACAAGAGGGCATGACATGAGAATAAAGGGACAGAAGTTTAGGGGTAACATGAGGGGGAACTTCTTTACTCAGAGGGTGGTGGCTGTGTGGAATGAGCTTCCAGCAGAAGTGGTGGAGGCAGGATCGATTTTAACATTGAAAAGTAGAGTGGATAGGTATATGGATGGGAAGGGAATGGAGGGGTATGGTCTGAGTGCAGGTAGATGGGACTAGGGGAAAATAAATGGTCGGCACTGGAAGGGCCGAGAGGGCCTGTTTCCGTGCTGTAATTGTTATATGGTTATATGGTTATATGATAGGTGATGTTTCTGGTCAGGACCAATCTTTAGACTCAGGTCTTTCTAACTGCAGATGAGTGGTCACCATCGTAAGCATGTCAACACTCCACCATTACCGCACCATGCCTCCCACCCCACCATCATTCACCTGGCTACTCTGGCGCACATTCCAAAGCTGTGACTTTCAGGGTTGAAGGCATCTCCCCTGTCCATTCCCTTCATGTTTCAGCCCACCCTCACTTGGATAAATCTTGCTGTTGTGCGATATTTGCCATGGAGTGAAGAGTGGAGACCCAGGTCACTGCAATGATTGAGAATGAATGTGACATCCACAGCAATGTTTGGAATAGTTTGCCGTCAATTAAGCTTCAATTGAGGCAATTTAGATTAATCTTGTGTAACGTGCGATGGTATTAGTCTCTCTCACACATGCAGGAGCCAAGTGAGGGGCAAGTAGCCTGAAGCACAAACTGCCTCAGCATCTCTGCTGTGCTGCCACTGACTATCTCTGTTAATTGGGCCTTTACAATACTTTACATTGGTAATTTTACATGAACTGTTGTCAATTGTACATCTCCGAGCACATTTTTCACTTGGAAAAGCAAAGTACTCAAGAAAATATCACCGCCAAACGTAACGTAACAGTAACTGCGCGAAACGTAACAGTAACTGGCGTTCAGGAGATCCTCTGATCTGCGTGACCAAGAATCATATAACATGTAAAAACATTTCAATGGCCTAATGTGGAAACATACAAACCATGTCCCTGTTCAAAGGAGCCTCTCGTACCAGAAGCAGCATATTTTCTCTTGGTGACAATGCAATGTCAAAAGTCTACAGTACACTGACGGGTAATATGTAATACCATGCAGTACCATGCAGTACAGTATGCGGACCATGCAATACAGTACATTACCATGCAGTACCATGCAGTACAGTACACTACCATGCAGTACCATGCAGTACAGTACACTACCATGCAGTACCATGCAGTACAGTATGCGACCATGCAGTACAGTACATTACCATACACTACCATGCAGTACCATGCAGTACAGTACATTACCATACACTACCATGCAGTACCATGCAGTACCGTGTAGTACCACGCAGTACCATGCAATACAGTACACTACCATGCAGTACCATGCAGTCCAGTACACTACCACCAAAACAGTACACTACAATGCAGTAACATGCTGTACAGTGCACTACCATGAAGTGCCATGCAGTATCATGCAGTAACATGCAGTACCATGCTGTACAGTATGCTACCATGCAGCACAGTACACTACCATACACAACTATGCAGTACCATCCACTGCCATGCAGTATTATGCTGTACAGTATGCAATCCGCAGTGCATATATTATCCTTCTTTGTCAAAACAAATTATCATTAAGAGCTTGTTCTGAATATCCTGCATAGTTTGTGCTAGATTGCCTCGCTATTTTAGGCTACAATTAGACCACAACTAAACTCCTCCATCTTGAACTGATACTAAAGGTCTAATTAATTTGCAGCTTCAGATTCCAGTTCATTTTTTAGTTGAATTCTAAGGATTAGCGAATTTATAGATGTATTTTAAAGCATCCTGAATAAAATACTGGAACTTTTTAATGCAAAAATGTAATTTTGACAACTATTATTTTTATTATTTTTATCATTTTGTAAAATGATAAATCTCTTGTTTCACCATAGCACTAAATCAATAGTTCTTCACAGGCCTTATTTTTATCATTTTGTAAAATAGTTCTTCACAGGCCTGGTCACAATACTTGATGTTAGTTTTGGCCACTCAGTGTCAGTGACAAGGCTTGCCAACATGACAGCGGTACACTGGATGTGTGACAGGGTTTGGATACACCCAGCACTGGGATCATCCAATCCAGATCACAATGCAAATACAAACCAGCTTCAGCAAGCAAATGCCAATAGCAAGATGGGACCTGGATCTTCTAGAGTTCTGTAGGTTTAGGTTCAGGGTAATTATGGTCACTGGTAACGAGGTAAACAGATCACACCATACTGTTGTGAGGGATAAAGTGATTAAACCCCATTAAAGTAAGGAGTTTTAAAGAGAATCCGAACTGAGAGGAGCTGGAGAGAGGATTCTGACACAGCTGTGTCTGAAGGTTGCCAGACCCATCCTTAAGTCCTTGAGTAAGAAGTAATAGCATTGTATAGCAGTAGAAGGGAGTGATGTAGAGAGATCCCTATCAAGGGAGTGATAGATGGGACCCTTGTCACTATAGCTTAGCTTTAGTACTGATATAGGTGAACTGAGAGGGTTCACTAGGAGGTGAGTAAAACTAGGGTAGGTCATGAGCAACTGAGCATGCTTAATAGAATAAATGAATATTACAACACACCCCTGGTCAAGAAACTGCTCATTACCATGAACATGTTTGAACATGCGATGTATGATATGGGAGGTGCGAGGGGATGTACGGTGGGATGTACCTACAGATTGTGCACCTCAGACCCTGATTGGAGAAGGGTCCAGAGGGGAGGTTGAATGTAAAATTCTGTGTATAAAGGGGGATGACTTCTTTGGCTTCGGCGTGTCTCGATTTGGAGAGGCACCCGGGTCTGCAGAGTCGAGAGGAGTAAAGAACTCTTGCTTCCAAGATTTAGTCTTTGAGCATTAATTGTGAGCGCAAAGCGTATCTCACAAATTGGGGGCTCGTCCGGGATCGCCACTCCGGCTGCTTGGTGGAGGCAAAGAAGGAGGGGAAGGTGCACCCTGCTGATTTCAGCAGTCTCCGATCTCCTTGCTTGCCATCAGCAGTTTGAGCGAGTGATATTCGGTGGGAAAGACTCGGGAAGCAAGAGGGGGTGTAAGGTAAATACGTACGGGACGGTCGAGCGATTCTTGTGCACAGGACCCAGGTAAGAAAAGCGACTATTAAGTATTGCCTGGGCGACTGGGGTCTGTCGGACGGGAATAGTCCGACGAGACGATGGGAAACCGGAACGGGAAAAGTAAGGGTCCGGGGAACCAGGATGAGGCTCATACTGATATGGAGCCTAACATTCCGCCCGATAGTCCGTTGGGGCGAATGTTGTATGGATGGGGTGAAGGAAACATCCGGGGTAAGAGTAAGGAAACTATGATAAAGTTTTGTTACTTTGAGTGGCCAAAGGAGCCTATTCGAGGGAGCGCAGTGTGGTGGCCGCGGTTGGGTTCAAATGAGGACTGGGTGGGACAGGCGTTGAATGTTTTTGTGAATGAAAGACAAACGCCGAATCAAATAGAAAAGGAATATGCCCAGTGCTGGAAACCCAATAATGGGATGTTTCCGTTAAAGACGGAAAGAGAGCAGGATGAACCTGACTGGCCACCAATTGGTGATGATCACCTACGGAGACTGCCCCCGCCATATGAATCCCAGCCCCCAAATATATCCCCATCAGCGCCGGCTGCATCTGCCCAGGAGGTCCCACTAAGCCAGAGCGGATCGGCAGTAAACCTGTCCGCTCTTGTCTCAGAAGAGACAGATAATAGAGAATTACAGAAAGTAGAATGTGAAGGAGAGAGCCAGTCAGATAAGGGAAAATAAAAAGTGAGCACAAGGATGGGACGGGTGTCCCAGGCAGTAGTCGGAGGACGCGATCTCAAACGAGGGAAGCGGAACAGAGGTTAGACCGATCTGTTCAAATGAAGCCCCTCAGGGAGGTCCCGTTAGGGGGAAACGCCGGGGGGATGGGATTTGTAAATGTGCCTCTCACCAGTATGGAGGTGAGGAACTTTAAAAAGGAGATGAAAAGTTTATTGGAAGACCCCTTGGGACTGGCTGAACAAATAGATCAGTTCCTAGGGCCAAAAATGTTTTTTTGAAAAATATTGAGTTGTTTCAAACAATCTCATTGAAGTAAGAATGGAACTAATGTGATGTGTGTGTAAAAAACGGTTTTGTATGAATGAGGAAGTTTGTATATGTGATAAGTTTGTTTGCTGTGGGCCACATGTTGTAAGGGTATGTGTGTGTGTTCCTTTAAGAAATTGTAAGCAATGGGGGAGGTTATTGTAAGGTAACGGACAACGCTTTGTATCATCGCAACTTAAAAAGGGGAAATTGGAAAATGTAGGTTGCTTGGCTTCTATAGATTTCTTTTCAGTAAAGTTAATTTGGAAAATTGTTAGTCGTATGTATTTAAAACTAGGAATTGGAATTTGGGAATTGTAGGGGAGAATGGTTTGAACAAAATTAGAAATAAGTTAATTGCTGAACAACAAGCAGCTTTTATGGTTTGTTTAGATAAACATTCTGGTTGGAGAAGGGTAATAAATTAATGGGGCCCAGGAAAAAAAAAAGGAGGTTGGCAGACAATGATGTCAATAATGGGAAGTTTGTTTACTTCAGAAGAAAGACAGATGGTCAGACAGGCAGGAGAAGGGGTTGCCGGCTGACCACGGGAGCAGCAGAGGTGGGGAGCAGTAAACATATCCCATTACTGCGCCGGATTGGAGTAACCAAACAGGGGAAGGAAGAAACAGTATGAGAAATCTCAGGGAAATAATAATTAAGGGAATCAGAGAGGCCGTTCCCAAGGGACAAAATTTTGAACGGGCTTTTGAAAATCAGCAGAACAAGGACGAACCTCCGACAGTGTTCTTACAAAGGTTAAGGAGGAATGTCCAGCAGTATTCGGGGATAGACCCTGATACCGCCGCAGGTCAGTAGGTCAGTAGTTGTTAAAGGCTGATCATTCCCAATCAGTACCCCGATCCTGCCTTCTCCCCATATCCCCCAGACTCTGCTATCTTTAAGAGCCCTATCTAGCTCTCTCTTGAAAGTATCCAGAGAACCAGCCTCCACCGCCCTCTAAGGCAGAGAATTCCACAGACTCACAACTCTCTGTGAGGAAAAGTGTTTCCTCGTCTCCGTTCTAAAAGGCTTACCCTTTATTCTTAAACTGTGGGCCCTGGTTCTGGACTCCCCCAACATCGGGAACATGTTTCCTGCCTCTAGCATGTCTAAACCCTTAATAATCTCATATGTTTCAATAAGATCCCGCTCATCCTTCGAAACTCCAGAGTATACAAGCCCAGCTGCTCCATTCCCTCAGCATTTGATAGTCCCGCCATCCCGGGAATTAACCTTGTAAACCTACACTGCACTCCTTCAATAGCAAGAATGTCCTTCCTTAAATTTGGAGATCAAAACTGCAGACAATACTCCAGGTGTGGTCTCACTAGGGCCCTGTACAACTGCAGAAGGACCTCTTTGCTCCTATACTCAACTCCTCTTGTTATGAATTGAGTTGTGGAGAGGTGCAGCGTAGAACAGCTGAAGTGTGCAGTTACACACTCCTGGGGTGAAAGGACCGGAGTGATGATGATGATGAGGTGAAAAGGTTCTGTCGATCGCTGAGCTGACAGACGGCTGTTTCACCAGTCGAAAGGAACGTTCAAAATCAAAGTAGGGTTTAATTTCCTGCTCATTTACATTAATGTTGGCTGTGTGTCAGCAAAAGGTCATAAACTCACCTTTCTAATGTGCTTTTATTTTAGTTTAACTTATAGAGTCATAGAGTGATACAGTGGGAAACAGGCCCTTTGGCCCAACTTGCCCACACTGGCCAAGAAAGTCCCAGCTTCGCTAGTTCCACCTGCCTGGGCTTGGTCCATATCCCTCCAAACTTGTCCTATCCATGCATCCAGCTTATATTGTGACTGGTGCTAAGGTACAATGGAAATCCTTTCTGTTGCCACGTGACACAATATAGTCTGATACAAAGACAATATAAACTATAATGCAAATATATATTTATTACATGGAGCGGGATGAAGAGTGTGTATACAACTTCCTTATAATCTGACTTTATGTTCTTTAATTGATTAAAGTTAGAGTAATTTCCCAGAGGAGTTGTAAACTATTTTAACTATAATATTAATGTTGATCTCATATTCTGTCGGTGTAGTTAATTTATGGCCCTTGTGCAATGGTGATAAGGAGCAAGACACGGCACCTCCTGCCATAATCTAGCTCAAGTTGCCTCAACTCCATTTACAGCTCATCACACAGACAATTCTGGCAACGAGTGCATTTAATGTGCTGGACTCGAGCCTGATCTGAATGTTCATCAAAACCAGCAGGTAACAAAGGAGCCAGCTGAAACTGCAGACACCTGAAAAACTGTTGTCACTCAGTCAGGTTTTCACATTTGGAATTATTCAGAAGGAAGATCAGCAAGAACAAGATTTATTCGGAAATAATTGTCCGTTTCTGACACGTTTTATGAACAGGATGCTTGTGACGACTGCTGAGCTCGTCTACAAAGTGTATAAGACTGGATCTCAGCTTGGGGACCCTAAAATGTCCACTTCACCAACTCAACACCCATTGGGCAGGAGCCTTCTGCACTAAACGTGGTTCATAATCACCCCAGTTTCCTTAGCAACAGATACTGATACAACCAACATCCAACCACAGAGGAGCTCAAAATCATTGTCTGATTTAATACAAATGCAGGAAGTTCAGCCACCTTTTCCTCTGGTCATCCCCAGAGCTCCAACCCACTCCTGCCTGTACCACTCCTGCCTGTACCACTCCTGCCTGTACCACTCCTGCCTGTGCCACTCCTGCCTGTACCACTCCTGCCTGTGCCACTCCTGCCTGTGCCACTCCTGCCTGTGCCATCCCTGACTGTACCACTCCTGCCTGTGCCACTCCTGCCTGTACCACTCCTGCCTGTACCACTCCTGCCTGTGCCACTCCTGCCTGTGCCACTCCTGCCTGTACCACTCCTGCCTGTACCACTCCTGCCTGTGCCACTCCTGCCTGTGCCACTCCTGCCTGTACCACTCCTGCCTGTGCCACTCCTGCCTGTACCACTCCTGCCTGTACCACTCCTGCTGTGCCACTCCTGCCTGTGCCACTCCTGCCTGTGCCACTCCTGCCTGTGCCACTCCTGCCTGTGCCACTCCTGCCTGTGCCACTCCTGCCTGTACCACTTACTTCATTCTAACGGAGATCCATCTTTTTTGTCCTCTCTTTTCCCATTTATACCTTCTGGGCTTGATGTTCAGTTCCACTTGCCTCACAGCCCCATTGTAGCCAAGGACATACACTTCCACGCTGACGTGGAAAGTTGGGTGCCTCAGCTCCCTCATTGCGCTGGAGAATAGAGTCAATGACAGCATGGAAACAGGCCCTTCGGCCCAACTTGCCCACACCGGCCAACATGTCCCATCTACACTAGTCCCACCTGCCTGCATTTGGTCCATGTGTAATAGTTCATCATTTTCATGGGCAGCAGCTTAATGCTGGATTATTCAGCTGCAACCTCCCCTCACAAGATGATTTAAGGACGGTGGTAAAGATGCTAATTTAAAATAGGCACCTTGCCACATTTTTATTTTCAGTTTTAAAATCAAGAATCCCGAATTTGTAAAATGGCTTTTAGCAGAAACACATAAATATTCTACAGTAAAGTGGAATTCTGAAGGTGTCACAGAATAGGCTTATTCCAACAGTCTGTAGAACTTGGCTCCACCTCTTTACAAATCACCTGTTTGACCTTTCCTTACCGACGATCGCCATCGCGACTCTAATCCCTGTGTCAGCAGCTTCAGGCTGGTGCCCATTTTACCCACTGCTATCTCCATATGGCAAATAACAAAACGTATTCCGATGCCAACATAGACTGACTGTAGAAGGGTCTCCACCTGAAATGTCATCCATTCCTTCTCTCCAAAGATGCTGCCTGTCCCGCTGAGTGACTCCAGCTTTTTGTGTCTATCTTCGGTTTAAAGCAACATCTGCAGTTCCTTCCAAGATATTTAGTCTGACAAGTGTTTGATTCCAATTTAAAGTCAACGTGATGTCCGGCTCTAACTAGGAAACCCACATGCCCGTCCAAACACGAGACCTGGCAGATAGGGACCAAACATCGGCACGACACGCAAAAACCAGACTTCAAGTCATCAGGGAATGTTTAAAAACATCTGCAGTGGGATTAAAACCCAAACTCCTAGCTTCCCTGCCACCTAGTCCAGCAACTCATTCCCACATTTATGACTGGTGGGGCCGTCAGCGATGGCAGCATCGCCAACAGTCTGTCTGTCTTTTGGTTTTCTTTGTTATTTTTATTGTGTTTTAAAAGTTTGTGTTAATGTTCTCTGGTTTGTTTATGTGGTGGATGGGGGGGGAGGGGGTTGGAGGAAACTTTTTTCAATCTCTTACCTTGCCGGAGATGCGATTGTTTTCCGGATTGTATCTCCGGTCGCTCTGCAGCCTAACATCGTGGCGCTGCCGACCTTGCTCAGGACTGACTTTGAGCCCCACCGCGGGGACGTGGACTTACCATGGGAACCTGGGATCGACACTCCAACCATGGCCTGCGGATTTCACCATCGAGGAGCTCGCAGTCTCGGGTAGAGACTGATATCGGGAAGCTCCAAGCCACAGGAGGTTCGACTAGCCCCGACCCGGGGTCCGATCGCCCGTCGCAGGGAGCTGAGATCCCCCCCCAATTCGGGAGCTTGATCGTCCCGATGCGGAGGGCTCGACCGCCGGCTAAGATCGCCCCGAGAACGGAAAGCTCAAGGCCCCCAACCGTGGGAGAACAAAGAAGGGAAGAGATTGAACTTTTTTTACCTTCCATCACAGTGAGGAATGTGGGAGAGTCGCTGTGGTGGATTGTCATGTTAAAATATTATTTAGGTGTCTTGTTGCTCTTTGTGTGACTGCACGGCAAATCAAATTCCTCGTATGTTGCAAAACATACTTGGCTAATAAAGTGTTATTATGATTATGATTATGATTAAGATTTCACTTCGGAGTCACGTGAGTGACTACGTGAAGACCCCGCCAGCACGCATGCGCGACATATCGTCGAACGCATTGCGGAAGCGACAGTCAGGAGGAGCGCCGCTCCTCCAGCGCAAGTTTTGAAAAATTACTGAAGGTAAGTCTTACCTTTTCTGGTGAGCGTGGCGACTCGGGGTAATTTCTTTTTCAGGAGGAAGCGCAAGGGAGAGCAGCAGCTGATACCGCTGCTGTGGAAGCAGCCAGCAGCGTGCCGTCTCTCCAGAGCTGCAGGTGCTGCCAGCAGCTGCCGGCTTCTCGCCGCTACAGACCGCAGGTGCGCCGCGGGCGGCGGCAAAACCACCCGGAAGTCGGACAGGTCCGTTGACTCGGCTGGGTCCGGACCTGAAGACACCCCGTTCACGGATAGCGACGGCGGGCGTGTTTCCCGTGGGAGCGGATGGGGAGCAGTGCTCCAGCGTGACCTGCTTATGCAGGGGCAGAGTCGCAGTGGGTCTCCTCGCAGACCCACGGCAGGATCCTTTCAAGGACTGCCAAATGTCTCACCCTCTTCGCAGGGGAGCATTAGGGGTCAGAGCTGGGCTGACCCTGAAGAAGGGGCAATGGCTGAACAGTCAACTGTGAGGGGTGCCAGAAGAGAGAGCAGCAGAAGATTTGTGGGAACACATGCTGTATCAACTCAAGAAGGACTACCTATACAAAGCTGCAAGCCAGTACAAAATACATGGCTACAAACCAGCTACAGGAGCAAGCCATTAACTTTATGGCTGGGAAGTACATTGCTCCAGAGAACTCCATTCTCTTAAAGTACCAGCAGTCTATGACCCCATCTGGGGCAACAGGAGCCCATCTATAAGGAGCCAGGATGGGAAGCTCCAGAGGAAACTGCTGGCTGCTAAAATCACAGCAGTACCAGGACAACTGATGGGGTTGATTTGCCTGAAGAGTTACGTGATGCTCTAGCAGACTGTGTAATACTCAGTGGAGATTTACAGTTACAGGAAGAGCATCATCAAGAAGTGCGGAATTATGCAAGACAAGTAGCACACAGGCGCCAAAATTGCTGTTGGGGGACCTCCCGAAGCAGGTGAAAGACCTGCATGAGGAAGCCAAGGCTATAGGCCTGATCAAGGTGCCAAGCACCTCTAAAACCCACTATCAACAGCGGCAGCACCCCTACACACCCACCAGACATCGGTGCTATGGAAGACCATCTGGTGGTGAAAGCTCGAAGGCCGGCCCACCTGCACAGCGGTCTTTCAGACCATGGCCCAGCCCGGCCTTCATGGAAAATGCGCCAACCCCACAACGCAGCAACACAATACCAGAAGAAACAACTGCGGAGACAACCCACACAACACCGGTAACCATGGAGGTAGGTGGGTCTGTTTGTTTTAAAAAACATTGCATGTCCGATTCATCAAAAGTTGGGGGACGGTTGCACTTGTTTCATCATGTGTGCTGCACTTTTACCTCTGAACTTTTACATACTCGGAAGTATTCAGAATTACAAAATTGAATTTGTATACGAACTACCGTCCCAGTTCAGCATACGCCTAGCAGGAAGTTCATACTTCACAAAAAGAGAGAACAGCAGGCCATGCTGAACTGTTAAGACTAAACACAAAAGGGATTGAGAAAACAATCAGAGAATTTCAAGAGTTCGTATAAAATATATTTATAAAAAACTAAAAAGATGGTGGTTGCCGTATCATTACAGATTTGACCGAACTAAATACTTCCGTTCAGTATGCCCATTTCAAAATAGACACGTTTGTCACACACAGGGTCATCGTAAATACCTGAAATTTATCTGGATGGGACAGCTATGGGAGTATGCCTTATCCAATGGGTTGTCATCAGCACCCAGGCTATTACAAATTTATTAAAACCAGCTTTAGCATACTTAAAGAAACATAACCATATCGTCATGGCTTACCTTGATGATATTCTCATTGTAGGTGAAAATTGGAGCTGGCTACATTGGTGGTATCAGCCACAACACAGAGATTTAACGTACATCCAGATAAATCAAAATTGGACTCTGTTCATATGTCTATCACCTTGCCACCAAACAAAGTGACAGACTTGATGGGAGTATGCAAAAGCCTCACTGGCATCAGGGAACCATCCATTCGGCAAGGAGCAAGAGTGATTGGGAAATTGGTGGCTGCGTTCCCAGCAGCACAATTGGACCACTCCATTATTAAAACCTGGAAGAGAGAAATTTTAGCTCTCAAAAATCATGCAGGCCATTTCAATAGGCCTATGCAACTACCAGGGAAAGTAAATCAGAATTAAACTGGTGGATAGAAATGTTCAACATTATCCTAACCCCATCACCCCATTCTATATCCCTAGGGTACATTACAGACTGATGCCAGTGCTAAAGGTTGGGGAGCAACTAATACCACCACAAGTTGTGGTGGCAGATGAGTGCACAAAAATTATTCTGTTTAAAGCACTAGGAATTAATTATCTAGAAATGCTGGGAGCGTTTCATGGACTCAGGGCCTACTGCTCAGATGAGCACCAGTTGCATGTACGGTACAAATTGATACCACACTGGGGGCCTATGTATAATCATATGGGTGAAATAAAGTGATATCATGTGATGAATTGGCTAATAATATCTGGCACTGGTGTCTGGGAGAGAGATTTGGATCTCAACCACTTACCTTCCAGGTAAGCTAAATACAGTGGCAGACACCAGGTCACGTAAATTCAACGACAACATTAAATGGATGTTGGATTGGAAAGTGTTTACAGATATTATAGACTGGTATGGGACACCAGATATCGACCTTTTTTTCCATCCGGACTAATTCACCAACTACCAACATATGTTGCTTGGGAACCAGACCCAGGGGCAGCAGCGATGGACGATTTCTCGCTGCATTGGGGGGGGGGGATTTGTTTTGCTATGCATTTATCCCCTTCTGCCTCATCAGGCGAGTCTTACAATAATTAAACAAGACACCGCAACGGGTACCATGGTTCCCAACAGTACAAAGATGGTCTCAGAACCCTGCATCTGGATCAACAACGGCCAAGGAGGTTGGCGCACCCCGTGCGGGAAAGTATCCGTGCCATGACTGTATGAACTTGTTGATTTGCAGTTTCTGAACAGGCCATTTCTGGGATACGGACTCTCCGACAGGACGATCAATGCCATCTCAGCGTCGTGCAGGGAGTCCACGAGAAGACAGTACCTGACATATGTCAGGAAATGGGAAGTGTTCTGCACCAGGACGAACACTACATATGACTCAGCCACCAACACTGAAGTGCTGGAGTTCTGGCCACCCTTCATTTCGATGAAGGATTGAGTTACAGTGCCATTATTGTGCAAGGAGTGCCCTATCTAATATCTGGGCAGAGGGAGTGATCACCTGGCTATAGGATCACACCCACTAGTACCTAAACGAATGAGGGGTATTTGTACTCTATCCCCCCAGGCCCAGATTACACCCATATATGGGACATAGGTAGTACACCATGTTACGAGGATGGACACCAATATCGGGGCTCACTCTGGACAAACTAATATCCTAGATGGGAATGATTATGGCACTTGGATCAGCACAACGGGTCCAGTCCTTACACAAGCTAGTATAGGACGTCATGTCTGTCACAAATGGCAGATAACCTGCTACATACAGGGGTACTTAAACAAGACTGACCCGGTTCCTCTGGCCAATATTAGTTCTGGCCTATCCTGCAGATAGTCGGCCCTGCATAGTGACACATATTTTCCAATATATAGTCACCAAGACACTTATGGGCACGGAGAGAGCTTTCTCATTAGCCATAAATGCCCTCACCTAAGGTCACAGTGCAAACCATATCCAGATGGTTAGGGTGGTATTATGTGCAGTGGTGGATACTAATGTTTCAAATCTCACTCCAACAGGGCTGCATCTACATCGGACACTAGGATGATGGGAGTTCCTATGGACCACATCCTTGCCACAGCGGGGTGGAGCAATGAACGCATTCAATGCTTTATAATAAACCCGTGGCCGATCCTGAGACGTTTGCAGGGAAAAATTAAGTTCTGTAAAATAAATTACCCAATGTGGGGCATATTATTTTAGGTATGAATAATACCTTTATTGTTTTTCAGCACATTGTCGTGTGTGAAATACGTTTCATCCTCCTTCCCAGAATGGCAGTGTGTGAGCATGGTCTCGTTCCAGGGCATGAAATCACAGAGCTTTGAAATCTTCACGTAGTCACTCACGTGACTCCGAAGTAAAATAGTAAGATTAAATGAGAACTTACCAGTTTGAAGTTTGATCTTTATTTTATGAGGAGTTACGATGAGGGATTACGTGCCCTCCGCTCCCAAAACCCTCTATTATAAAGTTCAACTGGTATGGAAGTTCTCTCTTATCTTACTATATTAGTCTACTCTGGTATCTGTGATTTCACACCACTGCTTTGAAGAATGTCGCGCATGTGTGCTGGCGGGGTCTTCACGTAATCCCTCATCGTAACTCCTCATAGAATAAAGATCAAACTTCAAACTGGTAAGTTCTCATTTAATCTTACTATTTATCTTCAGATTACTTTTTGTGGATAAATTAGTGAACAAGTAGCCCGGAGGCCTCAACTAATAATAGAGCTGCGAGCCTAAACCTAAAACATACTATTGTGACGGTGCAGTGAAATTCAACTGAATAATCTGGAAATTGATAAAAATCGCTTTTTCAATGGTGATGACAAATTTACTGAATTGTGCAAGAACCCATCTGGCTTGTTGGTTCTTGTGAAGGCCTCCAGCAGCCAGTGAACAAGCCCACCCCACAGATGTTGTTGAGACTCAGGATGGTCCAGCAAGTGTTCCCTGTTGTGGTGCCCACTGTGTTTAAACAGAGAGAGCTCGGCACTGGATCGGTAGCAAGACTCACAGAATCACACGCTGCAGAAACAGGCCCTTCAGCCCACTGAGTCCATTCTACACCTATCCCATCGTAGGTGTCAACTCTGCCCCGGTTCTGCCAGCCACCTACACAGAAGGGATAACTTACAGCTTTCCATTCTCCCAGCACCCCGCACGTCTTTGAGACGAGGGAGCAATTGAGAGGAAGCCAGGAGAACGTACAAAGCCCGCATGTAGAGTGGCTGGGAGGAGGCAGCTCCACTGGCCCTGACATTGTGCTCTATGTGGAGTGCTGTGTAGAGTACGATGAATACTGGCCTTGCACACAATGCCCACACCCGCAAGATGAATGAAGAACAGAGCAAGGGCTTACCAGGAGGAGGTACTTGATCAGCTTATCGCAAAGCATCTTTCAACTGCTCATTCGGGTGTGTGCAGACCCACCAAGGCCATTTCTTCCAAGGTGGTGTGTGGAGGCGGGAGCTCTTTCTGAATGATTCCAGTCTCTGCAGTATCCTTTGTAGTGCAGTATTCTGTTGAACCGACTGAATCACTCCACTGATTCATTGACATTCACTGGACAAGACTGGACTTGGAGTCACGTACAAACCCACTATGGACAAAGCATTTCCTTCTTCACAGGATAGGAGTGAAGGGATTGAGATTTCACAATCATTTGACAATTTCAAGGTCAGGTTTTGTTTCCAGTTCTCCCGTGTCTAACGCAAGGGTGAAGCGAATGAAAGATTTTTTACAGCACAGGTCCTTATTTTTCATCAGTGTTTTCAGAGCTAAAATCTCCTACCCCCAGCAGTTAGCTTCAGCTTTGGTTACATCGCCTCTAATGAATGAATATTCTGCTCTTAATCCCGGTCACGGTTGACAGATCAATAAAATCCATTTTGTCAGCGAATGCAGACTGTGCCCAAAATGATATTGTTGTGAGTCTGGTAGAAGTGTCAGGTGTTACAAATAAATGTATCTTGTATCTAGGTGTGTTGATACATATAAATGCAAGAGTGTGAGAGCTTGCAGGTCTCCTAGGTCTGATCAAAGTGGCATCATAGTTGATCAGTGGGATGTTTTTCGGTCTGAGCTGACTGGTAAAAGGAGAGGTCACATGGAAACTGCAGAGTGACCAGCATCCTTGCAGAGAGGTTTGGTGATGCCACTCAGGAATGTTTGAACAGGTGAAGCAGGGAGGCGGGATGTGAATAGGGTGCAGGAGGTGGGGAGAGTCACCTATGATCAGTAGGGAGGGTAGAGGCAGGCGGGGGGGCATATCAGGCGTGCCGATGGGATAGCTGCACTCACTCCCATGCAAGTGGCACCACAAGCGGACGAATGTGCTGAGAGCACGGATTAGCACGAGATTGCCAGGAGACTCGAGAGACAGCAGAAGCTGGAATCTGGAGCAACAACAATCTGGAGGAACTCAGCGGAACGAGCAGCATCTGTGTTGGAAAAGGAGGGGTGCGGTTCGTGGTGAATCCCCGAATTACCGATTATCGTAATTATTTGCACATTTACTACAGATTGCTACAACCACGGAAATACATGTGAGGGAATGGCAGGACTGGCAGCTCAATATTCTGGCGTTAAAATGCTCCAGGCATGACAGAGGGGTGCAACACTGCTGAACTCGGAACTCTGTAAGTATTCATGGACTATCTCCTGGAGGCTACAAGGGCACCGTTAAATCCTGTTACATCCTGTTACATTCCCGTTACATCCCCATTACATCCCGTTACACCCCCGTTATATACCATTACATCCTGGTTACAGCCCTGTTACATCCCCATTACATCCCGTTACACCCCGTTAAATCCCCGTTACATCCCGGTTACATCCCCGGTACACCCCCATTAATCCCCATTACATCTCCATTACATCCCCGTTAATCCCCATTACATCCCCGTTAATCCCTCTTACATCCCCGTTACATCCCAGTTACATCCCAGTCACATCCCAGTTAAATCCCGTTACATCCCCGTTACATCCCGGTTACATCCCGTTACATCCCGTTACACTCTCAGTTACATCCCGTTACATCCCGGTTACATCCCAGTTACATCCCATTACATTCCTGTTACATCCCGTTACATTCCCGTTACATCCTGTTACAGCCCCCGTTACATTCCCGTTACACTCCCCGTTACATCCCGTTACACTCCCCGTTACATCCCGTTACATTCGCGTTACACCCCCGCTACACAGATGTTTTGCAAGGATGTCCACTGCAGAGTTCTACAAGAGATTCTAATTGGCTAAACAGTGGTTTGTTTAGAAGCATTGGACCTAGTTTACACAGAGAGTAAACGTTGCTCAGGATCTCATTGATCACTAACATTGGGATCACTGGAACCATTGGACACAGTTTACATATCTTGCAACTATCTCACATTGCAGCAGACACCATCAATGCCAGTTTCTTCACACACCCTCTACATTACAACTGCACATTTTTAAATACTGTGGTCTGGGTGAATTTGTAGCACTGTTGAAATTACTGAACAAATCGCAGTTTAATACAACGTGGCAGCAACATAGGGGCTGTGGGTGATGGGTGACCAGGGAGTACTTGCTTTTGAAAAGAGTAGAAATGGGCCCATCAAAACTCACACTATCCTTCATTTTCATGACAATAAAAGTCACTAATGTAGTAAAGCTGATCCGTTGAGGCACATCAAGCACAAGTGAACGTTGCGAGATCGTCAGATTTACATAAATATAATCAGGCTCTTCCCATCACTCCAGATTTATTTCTTCATTCTCCTCCAAACTAGATTAGAGTCACACCGACAGAATACATTGTGGCAACGCCGAGGGCTGGCACCGCACTTCATGAGGCCACGACTCTTCACCTGGATGGGGCAGTGCTGTGGGCTTTACCGTCTATACCACCCCCACCCCCTCCGTGGGCTCCCCCCCTCCCCCCCTTCACTATATACCCACCCCTCGTGGGCTCACTATAAAGCCCCCCCCCCCCCCCCCCCCCCCCCCCCCCGTGGGCTCACTATAAAGCCCCCCCCCAGGTTCACTATATACCCCCCCCTGTGGGATTATGGGATTACTATATACCCCCCCCCCCCCCCCCCCGTGGGTTTCACTATATACCCCCCCTCGTGGGCTCACTATAAAGCCCCCCCCCAGGTTCACTATATACCCCCCCTGTGGGATTATGGGATTACTATATCCCCCCCCCGTGGGCTCACTATATACCCCCCCCATCCCCCCCCCCCGTGGGCTCACTATAAAGCCCCCCCCCCCCACCCAGTTTCACTATATACCCCCCCTGTGGGATTATGGGATTACTATATCCCCCCCACCTGTGGGCTCAATATATACTCTATATACCCCCACCTCCCCAGCAAATACTCCAAGTCAAGCAGCGACCCGCCATGGAGACACATCACTCTGAGGAGACCCGACCACGCCCCAGGTGGCGTGACGGACCTCTGACCTGCCCATTGACCAGTGGTCCAGCATCCGTCCATTGCCGGAGACCAGGGGTCGTGGCCAAACTCCCACACGCGCTGGGTTAACAAGTGATTGGTGGGGACATGGCAGCCAATGAATGATTCTATGGATCATGGAGCTCAGACAGACAATCTAAAACATACAACCTCCAACCTCTGTCAATATGCAGCAATATTAATGCCGCTCTCTTGAAGCTTGCACTGTGCCCATGATTACTGTGCTGGCAATGATCTAACATGCGGCCCCTCCACTGTGATCATTCAGCTAATCCGCTAATCCTTCACACGTTTCGTGACACTTATGTAGTTTCTCTGTCTTTCTCTTTCATTTCGTGGTTTATCAGCCCTTTAGAATTTCCTTGAGTCGGAAATGAAGATTTGGTTGGGAATGAAGAATCCTGCAGATTCATCAAAAATTGTTAAAGTTTAAAAAAATGTATCTTGGGCCAAGAAATGATGAAAAGTCCTCAGTACCTCTGCGTGTCCTGGCTCTCACTCATCCCCAGTTGGTAATCGCCTTGGGAACTCTCACAGACCTTAGGGTCAGGTTATCATTTATTGGACAGTGGGACAAAATGCCTTCTGGTGTTCGGTGATGTCCACCCGGAGATTCCTTCTCACCATGTACTACCACTTGGATCTGGCCCACGGTCTCATCACCCTCGTCCAAACCTACTCGCCTTTACACTTGCCCTCTGTAGATTTGTAGGAATCAGTCAGGGTCCACTCTAGGATGGAGTTTATGCTAGATTAAGGCCATTAGACTCTCACGTCTGTAACACTTCCATCCACATCCTCTCTGCCCTCTTCCTATAGCTGCATGACCAATTTATGTTTGTTTCTAGGCCCATGATCTCCAAGGCCTGGGTCCCATGTTGCTGGAAGTGTCGGCTAATGGGTTTGGACTGGTCTCCCCTTGTGATGTTGCTGCCGGGTTAGGGTGAGGGTTAGGGTCAGGGTTAGGGTGAGGGTTAGGGTGAGGGTGAGGGTGAGGGTGAGGGTGAGGGTTAGGGTGAGGGTCAGGGTGAGGGTCAGGGTGAGGGTTACGGTGAGAGTCAGGGTGAGGGTCATGGTGAGGGTGAGGGTCAGGGTTAGGGTGAGGGTGAGGGTGAGGGTGAGGGTGAGGGTATGGGTGAGGGTCAGGGTGAGGGTCAGCTGGGGCAGGATGGTGAGAATGGGGGCAGATGAATGGTGATCATGTCATTTCTTAGAGACGGGAGATTCATTCACCCGCCTGCCTTGGACCTGACAGAGAAACCATTTCATCTGCAATGTGAATGCTCAGCTCTGTGGAGGTCAGTCTCCTGGTGATTAAGGGCTTGATGCCAGTGAACAGCTTATCATGGAGTCAAGACACACATGATTCACTTTAATACTGAAGTGAGCATCCATTCAGCCGGCGAGATGGAACCCTGACCTCTGAGGACACATTCTGAAGCTGATTTTTTGAAAACTTTGAAAACTAGACCAAGTGGAGAGGGGGAGGTGAGAGGAGAGGGGTGGCGGAGAAGAGGGGAGGAAGGGGAGAGGAGAGGGGGAGGAAGAGGGGGAAGAAGTGGGGGAGGGGAGAGGTGGAGAGAGAGTGGAGGGGGAGAGAGAGGAGAGTGGAAGGGGAGAGAGAGAGAGAAAGGGGAGGGAGAGAGGTGGGGAGGGGGAAGGGGAGGGGAAGAGTGGGGAGTGAGCGAGGGGTGGGGGGAGGGGGGAGAGAGGGGGTGGGAGGGGTGAGGGGAGAGGGAGATGGAGGGGGAGAGAGTGGGGAAGAGGAGGAGGGGTGGGGAGGGGGTGAGAGAGGGGTTTGGGGAGGGGGTGAGAGAGGGGTGGGGGAGGTGGGAGAGGGAGGAGGGGGGAGGGAGGAGGAGGAGGAGGGGAAGGGGAGAGAGGGGGAAGAGTGTGGAGAGGGGTAGGGAGAGGGATGGGGAGAGAGAGTGTGGAGGGAGGGGGAGAGTGGTAGGGTGGGGGGGGGAGGGGGAAGAGTGGGGAGGGAGGGGAAGGGAGGGGGAGAAAGAGGGGTGGGGAAGGGGTGGGGGATGGGGGAGAGAAGTGGAAGAATGGGGAGGGAGGGGGAGAGGGGTAGGGGGAGTGGTGAAAGTTGGAGAGAGGGAGGGGGCGGTTAGGGGGGAGTGGTAGAAGAGGGAGAGAGGTGCAGGGAAAAGGGGGTGGGGGAGAGGGAAGGGGGGTGGGGAGAGAGGGGTGGGGGTGGGGGTGAGGGGGGGGGAGAGGGAGAGGGGGAGGAGAGAGGTGTGAGAGAGGGGAGGGAGAGAAAGGTGTGGGGGAAGGGGAGGGGGGAGATGGGTAGGGGAGGGAGGGGGAAGAGAGGGTGGTGGGAGAGAGGGAATGGGGGTGGGGGAGAGGGAAGGGGGGTGTGGGAGAGAGGGATGGGGTGGGAGGAGGAGGGGGAGGAGAGGGAGAGGGTGAGGAGAGGGAGATGGAGAGGGGGAGGAGAGAGGGATGGGGAAGGGTGAGAGAGGTGTGGGGAGGGGGAGGGAGGGGAGGAGGGCGATGGGGTAGGGGAGGGAGGGGAAAGAGTGTGGAGGTAGTGGGGGGGTGGGGGGGGAGAGAGGGGTAGTGGAGAGGGGTGGGGGGAGAGAGGGGAAAGAGTGGGGAGGTAGTGAGGGAGGGGGGTAGGGGCAGTCCATCCCCAATCCTCTTTCTCTATTCCCACACATGTGACCACGCGCTTGGACACAGGCTGCGGCGGGGGGGGGGGGGGGGGGGGGGGGGGGGAGGGGCTGCGGGGGGGGGGGGGGGGAGCGGCAAGGGCAGATGTAAATGAGATCCGTTCTGATTGGACATCTGTGAGCATTGGGCATTGTGACATCACACGACGGAACGTTCGCCAACATTCTGTGGGTGCGAGCAGTTTGATTGTTTTAAGATTTTAAAAAATTGGGGGGGGGGGGGAAGGATTTTATTAAAAATTGTGTACGTAAAATGTCTAAACGTAATGAGGAGCGCCTTTGTGAATGTACAAGCGTAACGTCTGGCGAAATGGAAAAAATGGCGGCGTCTGAGGGTCCGGTTTTGGTGGAGCAGGAAATCAAAGGGCGAAAATCTTATCTGAAAAAAAAAACGGAATGTGACAGCCAGCCGGCCGGACGGTGGTCGGCAGACACGCACACAGATAAACAAATGTGATCTGGAGATGAGGAGTAAGCAGCAATGAGCTGGGTTTGTGAATAGCCACTGAAACAGACAGTGTTGTCCTCAGCGCACTGATTCACCATACCTGTACAGTGTACTGATGGCATCAGGTAAGGATGGGAAGCACAGCCTCTGTGGAGGGGTTGCTGGCTGCACTGACATTTTATCCAACAGATTTCACCTCAGCATATCTGTCAAAATATTCTTTAGAAAAACACAGTGACTGCAAACAACAAATACCAGTCAGTCTTTCTTCTGTCGGCCTAGATCAGCAAGATGGCCAAGATGTAACCATCTCATTCATTACACTAGCTATACATAATGCTTACCATGAGATTTCTCTCCAGCTGTTTGTATAATACAACTACAAAAGAGAGACAGAGTGGAAGGAGACAGAGAGTGGAGCCACAGGACATAAATTGTGCAGAAATACAAAAGATTAGCACTGCAAATCTAAAAAGACCTGGCATTTTGAAACGTCGAGCAGTTTGGCAAAATCAACCTTTAAGTTATTATAAAGCTGCAATTTGAATAAAATGTCATTTATAATACTTAGATGAGAAACCAATGGGACAAATGGATTTGAATCAAATTGTATGTGAATGATTGGGCTGCACTTTCATTCAAATTCCTTTTTGTGAATTGGATAAGGAAACATTATTGTCGCTTGCTTGCCAAAGACCAGATGGATTCTGCTGCAAAATGCTAAATCATATTGTGACCAGATGGGCCTGACTATTTGTGATTTTCATTGAAGTAAATTGCAACTGACATTTTTAAATCTCTAATTGTTACAGATATTTTCATGCAAGTGTTTACCAGAAATGTGCATGATGTGTGTGGAACTGGGATGGGATTCAGTAAACAACTGCAATGTTAAATGGTGAAGCTGTGAGTAATCTGCCCTGCTGCTGCAGCTGCACAACTCCTGTTTCTGGGACATTCTGTTCCCCAACTCATCCTGCACGCAGTCCTAGCTATAAATGGCATCAACATCCATCCACACTTCATCTTTAATGTGCCGACAATCTGTCTCCTGCGCAACAGTGAGAACAAACACACTCTGACACACTTAATGGCCACTCTCTAAGTTTCACCATAACATGAAAGTTTAGTGCCGTGTACCTGTTGCCCATAACCTATTGTCAGTTTGTGACGTGAACCTGCCTCTGAACCTTCCACCATCACCAACGTTGAACATAAAACTGCATCTGGATGATACGCAAAATCCGGGATGCCCCAAACATCTGGGCATTTCTTCAATTAGCTTCTGTCTCCTCAAAATCCGCCCTTTTTCAGAAGTTGTAGTGTGTTGCTTTTGTATAAATTTAATGACTGTAGATTGGCTATTGCATGTTAGCCAATCAGAATGCTTAGTAATTATACGTGCACCTGTAAGAACTCGCTTGCTGTCTGGCAGTACCTGCAGCAGACTGAACATGTGATGTACTGCTTATGTGATGATGAACTAGACAATAAAGATGCTGGTGCTTCAACCTGTGTGAGACTAAGGTTATTTACATGGTGTCAGAAAATTGGGTCTAGCCCGCGTCTGTTTACCGCAATTTATTTTGTTTATCAGTTTTTATTTGTGAGTGATTTTGACGACATGGCTAACTCCTGTCGAAAGCCAAGCCCGTTTGTATTTGATTCTGATATAACCAAGCGCTAGCGAATGTTTGAGCGAGACTATGCCCACTATATCCGCATAGTTCACCGAAACGACCCCGATGACCTAAAGTCATCGCTACTGTTAAATCTAGCAGGTCCTGAAGCAATGATCCGTGCAGACATCTTTGAATTTGCACCAGCACACCTTGTTGCGAACAGTCTGGTACTGGTGCCAGCTGAAACTATCAACAACCCAACGGTCCTACTGAGAAAGTTTAGAGAACTGTGCGACCTGCCATCGAATCGTATACTCAAGAGAACAAGACTTTTTGCCTGACAGCAACAGGCTGACAACCCCGTCGAATGATTTATCAGCGACCTACGACACATGAGTTTACGGTGCCGCTTCAGCGAGTTGACAAGCAAGTTTGTGCGTGATAACATTGTGGGAGGATTGAGCGACCGCAAGCTAAGAGCTGAATTGCTTTGGAACGCTGAACTGAATTTAGAGCAAGCCATTCAGGCATGTCGAATGGCAGAAACTGTAGCCCCACTGGCTGATTTTGACCCCACAGTCCTCAACAGCAACATAACGTAAATTTAGCTAACCACTCCCCGCAGAAATTTTAAAACGCGTCCCGCAAAGGTCCGAACATGCCTGCCATGAGATGCCCAAACTGCAACTATTTCCAGTCTAGGGGGCGCCAATTCTGCGTTGCCCATGGGAACGTTTGTCACAAGTGCAAGAAACTCAACCATTTTGCTACTTGTTGTCGGACGCGTGGGAACACTGCTTCAAGGACAAATCTGCACCTGATTCAACAAGAGCCGTCTGATTCTGATTCCCAAGAACAAGACGATGTTTCCCATGGGACCGGTTCCGATAACACAGACACTGACTCAACTGTACTTTCCCTTAACCTGCGCTCCTCAAGCAAACTGATGGATCCTGCGGTGACAATGATAATCAATAACAAGGCTTTGAATGCCAAAGTCGACAGTGGCACCAGAGTGAACGTAATGTCACTCAAAGAGTTCAACAAGATAAGAACCACTGAACTAATGAAAAATACTCCTCCACCCTACATGCTTACAGGGGGGAAGTTCTTCACCCGTTGGGTAAAGCTGATTTAAAATGCACTGTTAATGAGCAGACAAAAAACCTGATCTTCTACATTGTCCAACCACACACAGAAACCTTGCTTGGTATCAATGCATGCCATGATCTAGATCTGGTTTATTTCGGGCGTGCTGTCCACAAACTCCGTTTGACAGAGGAACCAACACAACAGATGCTATCCAACTATAAAGACTTATTTGTTGACAAACTTGGCAAATTGCCTACGATATACAAGATCACATGTAGATCATGCTGTCACCCCAATAGTTTGCGCACCTCACTGCGTTCCCCATGGCATGCGGGAGAGAATACACGCCAAACTCAAGCGTATGATCTCCATTGGAGTCATTGCCGAGGTCAGCAAACCCTCGGACTGGGTCTCCACTATGGTCACCACAAAAAAAAGACAAGAAAGAATTACGGATCTGCATCAACCCTAAAGATTTAAACACAGCAATCAAATGGCAACACTATCCAATGAGAACCACTGACGATGTCGTGGCACAGATTGGCAATGCAACGGTATTCTCAGTCCTTGATGCCAAAAGCTCTTTCTGGCAAATACCGCTGGACCGAGCATTGTCTGCAATAGTCAATTACCGCATCAGCAGAAGCAGCCCCTCTTACCCTAGCCAGCTCCCTCTCTACCATGGTCATCACTGGCTGCCGATATATTCGAATGGCACGGGAAACACTACCTTGTTTTAGTGGACTCATTCTAACTAGTTTGAACTTGACTTTCTGCCAACAATCACTTCAGAAACAGTGATTTTACTTTGGAGTCACGTGAGCCTACGCATGGCGCCACAACTGGCTGGCAGGTGCGTCGCGCCTCCAGCGGGTAAGTTAAAAAGACTGACAGGTAAGTTCTTGAACTTAGTCTGAGGCTGTGTGTTCTATAATTCTTGTTTGCAGCATTGCTACAAGTTAGAACACCAATGGACAAGTCGAGAGTGAAGTCCAGACGAGCCGCGGGGAGACCTGCTACAGAAGATCGCGGGGCCGCGGGTAGCGGGCGGCCGTCGATTTCACCATCCTAGTCGCTGACGGTTTTATCAGCGACTTCAGACTTGGTGTCTCTGGAGAGCACCGTGGCTACCCCGAGAGGTGGGAAAGCTAAACAGAAGTCTGTGAGGCCTATCGACTTGGATGAGTCAGGCCAGGAGGGTGCACCTCCTACAATAGACAGCATCTTCGGACGTCTGTCCCGCATGGAGCACCTCATGGAGAGGATGCTCCACCGAGATATACTTCTAGACATGGAGTCATATCAGGGCAGGTCTCCTCGTGAGCCCGCGGCAGTGCCTGGTTTAGGACTGCATGATGTCTCCCTCTCTGAGGAGGGGAGCATCCAGAGTCAGCTTTGGGCTGGCTCTGAGTTCGGTGGTATGTCCGGGGAGCATACCCCAATGCACGGGCTGAGCCAAGCAGAATTACTCGCATTAGCATCGAAATTTGTGATACCTCAGCAAATTGGGGAGCCGCTCGATGAAGAATTGGCGGCCAGTATAAACTACCTGGCTTCACACCAGCTCAAAGAGCAAGTAATGGTGGATATGGCCATGAGGTACCACACGCCTGTTAACTGTGCGTCTCTAAAAGTGCCGGCTGTAAAAGCTCGATATGGAATTATATCGGTGGAGGCATCAGAAACCAGGAGGTAAAATTCCAGAGAATTCTGAGCCTGCTGGCTTCAGGCATCGCGGCCTTTGCCAGGTCGGTGGATGGAGGTCCTCTGTCGGATGGACAACAAGATGCGCTGACATTGTTCTGCAATGCGCACGTTGAAATAAATTGCTACCGTAAAAACGCCATCCGCCCGGCCCTGAATCCGAAGTTCGTGGGTTTATGCAGGGCCAGCATTGTGCAGCCGCCAAATTATCTGTTTGGGGAAGATCTGCCGAAGCAGGTCAAAGACCTAGATGACGAGGCAAAAGCCATGGGGCTAATCCAAGCTCCATCAACGGCAGCAACACCCCTACGCTTCTACCAGCAGTAAGAGGTTCCCTGTAGCTGGTAGCAACATGAAGGCCGAACGTCTTGGGCCAAGGTCTTTTTTAGGGCTTGGCCCAGGCCGGCCCACATCGAAGATGCGCAGTTCGTGCACTCCAGCAGCTCTACCCCCCAAACCTCGTGACGGAAATAAACATAAATCAACCAGTAACCATGGAGGTAGGTGGGTCTGGTTCTTCCTGTAACGTAAGGTGTATGGATCACTCACAAGTTGGGGGGAGATTACGCTGGTTTTTGAGTGAATGATGTTGGATAACATCAGATTTGTTTATACTGCACAGTGTACAAGGGTTCCAAATTGAATTCCTTTCTGATTCATTTCCACCTTCACAGCATACACCAAACCGGTCCTTTATTCATTCACAACAGGAAGGTTTGGATGTACAAGCTGAAATTCAGTCGTTATATGCAAAAGGAGTAATTGAGAAGTCGAGTCATGAACCTCAACAATTTGTATCCAATATTTTTACTAGACCAAAGAGGGATAGGGGATACTGAATCATCCTTGACTTGACTCGACTTAACTCCTTTGTGCAGTACAGACATTTCAAAATGGAAAACCTTGTTACTGCCAATCAACTGGTTTCCAAAGGATGTTACATGGCATGCATCGACCTCCAAGATGCATGCTATTGGGATCACCGGAAATATTTAAAGTTTAGTTGGATGGGGCAACTATGGCAGTTTAAAGCATTGCCTAATGGGTTAACCTCAGCTCCCAGATTATTTACAAAATTGTTAAAACCAGCTCTTGCGTTATTGCGAGCACAAGGTCATATTGTGATGGCTTATTTGGATGATATTCTGATCATAGGAAAAACTCTAAAAATAAATTAGCTATTTCAGCCACCAGACTCTTGTTTTAGAGATTGGGGTTTCTCATCCATCCAATTAAATCCAAATTGACACCATCTAGGGTGATTGATTACTTGGGATTTACCATTAACTCAAATCACATGTCTGTGACTCTGCCTTTGGGCAAGAGATTGGAATTAATAGAAGCTTGTAATTATCTCATTTTAAAACAGCAACCTTCTATTCGACAAGTAGCCAGTATAATTGGCAAATTAGTGGCTGCTTTTCCAGCTGCAAAGTTTGGACCTATGCATTACCAAAATTTACAACGTGCTAATTTAATGATATTATCTATCAGTATTGATTGCCAGATATTGATTTGTTTGCATCCAGACTGAATCACCAGTTACCAAAGTATGTTGCATGGGAACCAGACCCAGGGGCAGTGGCAGTGGATGCATTCTCGCTACATTGGGGAGGAATGTTCTTTTATGCATTCCCCCCATTCTGCCTCGTCAGTCGTTGCTTGCTGAAGATCAGGCAAGACGCTGCCTCAGGCATTCTGGTAGTGCCTGACTGGCCTACACAGCCATGTCCGATCATCTTGCCCAATCATACTGGGAATGATCACATGGCCGTTGCCAAAGGCAATAATCTGCTAGTCAAAGTGTTAACGAAGAAACTGCAGATGCTGGAGAATCGAGGGTTACACAAAAAGCTGGAGAAACTCAGCGGGTGCAGCAGCATCTAAGGAGCGAAGGAGATAGGCGACGTTTCGGGTCGAGATCCTTCCTCAGACTGGTCAGGGATCAGGGAAATGAGAGATATAGACGGTGATGTGGAGAGATAAAGAACAATGAATGAAAGATATGCAAAAAAGTATAGATGATAAAGGGAACAAGCCATTGTAAGCTGTTTGTGGTGTGAAAATGAGAAGCTAGTGCGACTAGGGTGGGGGAGGGAGATAGAGGGAATGCCAGGGCCCGAGGGCTGAGGGAGAGGTGGGAAGGGGAGGAGACAGCAGGGGTTAACAGAATTGATAAAATTCAATGTTCAAGCCCAAAAGGATGCAGACTCCCCAAGCGGAATATGAGGTGCTGTTCCTCCAACTTGCGGTGTTGCTCACTCTGGCCATGGAGGAGGCCCAGGACCGAGAGGTCGGATACGGAATGGGAGGGGGAGTTGAAGTGCTGAGCGACCGGGAGGTCGGGTTGGTTAACCCTGTAACTGTCTGCTAATAGTCTCACATTTTATGTGCATGATCTAGTCAAGCAGAGTAGACCAGGTACTTCCAGCCTCAAAGTACATTTTGTTGCATACCCCTTAGACCTTCGGTTATGTGTGGTCACACACATCCAACAATGTATTAAGGTCACTAAGAGCCTCAGGGGCTCAGAACTAGCACTACTTGTTAGTTTCAAGAAACCTCACAAAAAGGTTTCAGTCCAGACCATCTCCAGATGGGTAAAACTGGTTCTGGCTTATGCAGGAGTAGATACTGACATTTTTTAATTTCACTCCACCAGGGCTGCATCTACGTCAGCAGCAAAGGTTATGGATGTCCCGCTGGACCATATCCAAGCGACTGCAGGATGGTCCATGGAGCGCACTTTCCAGACTTTCTATAATAAACCTATCGCTAGGCCAGGGGTATTTGCTGACTCCATTTTAAGTTCTGTTTTATAATTTCCCTTGGATGAGACGGTTCATTATTGTTATAATTTGTCCATTAAAGCATCAGCATGTTTTAAAAATCTGTCATGATTGAATGCATTATTCTCTCATCTTTGGTCAACCAATACAGTGTGTGGCTTGGACTTGAGTCCACGGCATGAAATCAGAGCTTTAAAATCTTCACAAAGTCACTCACGTGACTCCAAAGTAAAATAGTAAGATTAAATGAAAACTTACCAGTTTGAAGTTTGATCTTTATTTTATGAGGAGTTACGATGAGGGATTACGTGCCCTCCACTCCCAACCCTCTTAAAAGGTCAGCTGGTAGTTCTAGTTTCTCGAATCTTACTATATTCAGTTCAACAACTGTTATTCTGTGATTTCACACCACTGCTTTGAAGGTTGACGTGCATGCAGGCGGGCGGGCTTCTTCACGTAATCCCTCATCGTAACTCCTCATAAATTAAAGATCAAACTTCAAACTGGTAAGTTCTAATTTAATCTTACTATTCAAAAGCTGAAAAGACATATTTCCGTGCATGGGGTACCGGTTCGTCTTCAGACTGACAATGGAACTCAATTCACCAGCCAAAAGTTTAAGGACTTTGTAAAATGGTGGAACTTCCAACACGTCACCAGCAGCCCAGAATAGCCACAGTCTAATGGACTTGCCGAGCGTGCTGTCCAGAACGCAAAACAACTCATGGAGCGCTTCTATGACAAAAACAGCAAACCACTTAAACCACTTATACGAGGTCAAGTGGTACGACTGCAAACAGATAAAGGACATACCAAACTGGGACACATTCATGGCCCCTCTAAGGAACCACGCTCCTACCTGGTCGAAGTCGATGGTTTCCTCTATAGACGCAACAGTCAACATCTCCTTCCTGTGAAGGAACCCCATCCGGCGTCCCAGGGTCCTGATGCCCACCGCTCAAGTTTAAACCAACACCTGTTGCAGCTGTTTCAGCACCTGCCGCTACCAGGTCCGCCCGCTCCCTGCGTCGGTCTGTCCCTGCATCCCCTGTTGTAACTGGCACCCTGGGGTTCATGCGCCAGTCCACCCCAGGTTCACCCGCGGCGGTCTCCCCCCACAGACCCAGTGGGTCCCCTGCGGTTCTACCTACCCCAACCCTCATCTTTTCGTTGGAAAAGGTTGATGAGGCAGCCCCATACCGTACGAGGACCGGGCAGGTTAGCAGGCCACCTATTAGATATGGCGATTATGTTTAACCCCCATTATTATTTACTCGTTATAGTTTGAAATGCCTTAGTTGCTTTTTCAATTCTACAAGATGAGATGTAGATTGGCTATTCCATGTTAGCCAATCAGAATGCTTAGTAAATATAACTCTGCCTAATGATATGATTTATAGTGTAAGAGCTCGCCCACTGCCTGGCAGTAGCTGCAGTAGACTGAACGTGTGATGTGCGGCGTATGTGATGATCAACTAAACAATAAAGATGCTTGTGCTTCAACCTGTGTGAGACTAAGGTATTTACAATGACCAAGGCACCAGCAATGGATGACATAGTTATCATCTTTTGTTGCTGGAGAGGCTGGCTTTGGTTTCAACATCACAACATTGGGGGTTAGGAGGGAGAGATAGATCAGCCATGATTGAATGATGGCCTGATTCTGCTCCTATTCCATCTGACCTTAGCTGCAATTCATTTATGTCCAGCTGTCATCAGTGGCACATTTTACATCAAAACTTTAATTAGCTTAAAAAAATACGGATCAAATCTTTACAAAGTACAATTTGATGATGAACTGCTATATTGAAACTGTTATTTCAAATGAAGTAGGATTACTGATACCAATCCAATTCCTCAATTGAGGAACCACCCAGCACCACAGGTTCAGGAGGTTATATATAGCCACACAATAAACCACTTGCAAAGGATTAGGATCTATTCCATTGGCTCTGTGTTTCTGCTGCACCTTGTTCCCATTTGCTAAACCTGGCAGTTTCCTTCCCAGTGCCTGCCTATATACAGTATATCTCTGTTCACGTGGCCTTAACACAGTTACATGTGGAACTGCCCCTCACCCTCCTCAACCCCATCTCTCTTTCATTTAAAACATTTCTGCAAATCTCCTCAGTTTTCTTTTCAGAGAACTCTAACAACACAAATGCCTACATTTTCTGCAATATTCTCATGCGCTTCAATATTTTCCATAATGTAGAGGCAATAAATATGTATGTGCTCTCCAAGTGTGGTCTAAGCGAGGTTCTAAAGATTCACAACCACTGCAGTCTGAAGAAGGGTCTTGACCCGAAACGTCACCCATTCCTTCTCTCCATAGATGCTGCCTCACCCGCTGTTTCCCCAGCATTTCACTTAATACTTTTAAAAAATGAATTTCCATGCCTTGCTGTGTTGTATTTTTATTGAGTTATAGTCCAATATTTGAGATCTTTTTATTATTTAACCCAATTTCTTATCTGCCAAGGCATAAATATTCTTCTAAATAAAATTAAGCACCTTATATTTCACTATTTAAATTTAATTTATTATTTGACATTGTTGCCACAAGCTTTACAGCATTTGCAATATCTTAAGCCTTATTTACTATAAATAACCTTCTAATTTATGACATTAATTCACCAAAATCCATTTTGTAACATTTGAGTATTGGAAATAATGCTAAGTAAAACACGTTTTCAAGATTGAAAAGGTTTAATCAAGGACATGATTTCAGGAAACTTCAGCAACACTCATCTGTTTCAAATAAAAGTGTTGGAATATCAGGGAAAAATCTTTTGAAGAACAAAACTGAAACTTTGGAAGGAAGGTAAATAAAACTGAAGCAGTGAGAATGAAGGTGTGAATATAACAGGAGCCGGAGCTGGGAATTCGTTCCCTCGAGATCTCTCGATTTCCATCAGTAGGATCAAGGCTGATCTGAGGGGAACCTCAACTCTGCACCCCATCACCAAGAGGAACCTCCCCCTCTCTACTTCTTGTCAACCTCTGCATGTGAAGTATTTTAACATGCTGCTTCCATTGCCCTCTGAGGAAGAAAAGTCCAAAGACTCACAATCTTCATGTGCGGATGAAGCAAGTCGACTGCTATGAATATACAAGATTCTCTTTTATACACAAAACCAAAGATCAAACGCTAGGTGCTAAAACACATGACATTTACACAGATATATTTGTGAATGCAGAATTTAGTAGAATCAGATGTATGGCCCTTATAATTGCAGATTTATCTCAACACAAAGACATTAATTATGCTTCTTCCAGCAATGAAAACCATGCCATTTAATACCTAACATGACTACAATTGTCCTTTCCCACCTCAGCAAGCTCATATTTGTTTTAAAAATATAATTCCAAAAGTGTGCTCCCTGATACAAACTGCACATTGACACAGAATGAGAGAGTTTGTTGTTGCCTGGGGTTTTACTGCTGTTTGTATTAGTGCAGTCACAAGGACTGCAGTGAAATACCGCAACTGCCTGAGCTGTTCACATCTCCATCCAGAAAAACAATTGCAGCAGATCTTCTCAATTCTGATTCTAAAAGGCTGTGGAGGCATTTGCTGCGAGTTGTTTTTGCTTGTTATTTTTAATTTTATCAAGGCACATAATATTTCCGTGTCCCTCATCAGTAGATTCTCAAATAACACGTGCTATTTATCCCGCTGACTTACTCCAGCATTTTGTGTCTACCGTGATATTTATTATCAGAACAAGGGAAACACTGGGGGTACTCAGCAGGTCAGGCAGCATCTGCTGCAGGAAGAGAAGGTGTATAAAATCATGAGATGAATATATTGAGTAGACGCACAGAGACTCTTGCCCAGAGTATGTGAATCGAGGACCAGAGGACATAAGTTTGAGGTGAAGGGGAAAAGATCCAATAGGAATCTGAGGGGTAACTTTTTCATACAGAGGGTGATGGGTGTATGGAACAAGTTGTCGGAGGAGGTAGTTGAGGCTGGGACTATCCCAACGTTTAAGAAACAGTTAGACAGGTACATGGATAGGACAGGTTTGGAGGGATATGGACCAAATACGGGCAGGTGGGACTGGTGTAGCTGAGACATGTTGACCAGTGTGGGCAAGTTGGGCCAAAGGGCCTGGTTCCACACTGTATCACTCTGTGATTCTATGATGCTCGATGAGAAGAATGTTGCTGACCATTCCCCACATTTACGATTTTTATTTCCAAATTCATGGCACCTGCAATTTATTGTCTTTCAATTTATAATGTTGCTGTTTTATAATGCACCAGTGCTGACTTCAATGCTAGCCAGACGTTTACCACAGACACTGGTTTCAAATTGATCTGAAACATGAACTGGAATGAGAAAAACCATTGTTGATTTGATGACTCTGGCCTCTTGCCCTGCATCACTCATTTTCACCTTTGGCAAAACATAGTTTAGATTGTTAGTGCTGTACATCATGTTGTGATGAGGTGGAGCCCGTGCTAACCACAATGGCATTCTGGCTCGTCCCATTTACCTGCATTTGGTGCTCAGCCCTCTAATATAAATCCTTCCCAGCTGTCCAAATGTCCATTGTAAGTTGTAATTGTTTAGATTGGACAACCAGAACTGCACACGGTGCTCCCACTGTGACCTCACCAACGACAGGTGCAGCTGCATCATGGTGTCTGCTTTATACACTCAGTGTGAAGAATCACAGCAGAATACTTTAGAGTGGAATAATGCCTATGTGTAATATAAATTCTGAATTTAATTTTCATATCTAACTACGTGGTTTTAAAATGTAATGAAAACATGTTGGAATGTAACATTTATTATAAATATAGCAAAGGTCATTTTTTGCAGGTTTACTGTATAAAGACTGCGAGCTGAAATGTTAATTGCAAAATAAATTTAATTCTACTCATTTTAATTCTTATTTCCAAGGCAATAAAGCAGAATATGAGATTATAGGTCTCAACTGGCTATAATACCATTAGATTTAATAAAATATTTCCTTAGGCAGACGTGTAGGATTCACACATCATTACAACAACTCTAATGGATACTGCAGTAATAGGCAGCGATATCATAATTTCAGTTCCAGTGCACTCATTTCCAGATACGGATGCTCTTGGCAATGCCAACCCAATCCAAGATAATTTAGCAGCCACAAAAAAAAAAGGACAACTCACACACCCGTTATTCTGTCTTCTCCCCTTTACTTTTGGTAGAAGATACATAGAAACATAGAAAATAGGTGCAGGAGTAGGCCATTTGGCCCTTCGAGCCAGCACCGCCATTCATTATGATCATGGCTGATCATCCCCAATCAATAACCCGTGCCTGCCTTCTCCCCATATCCCTTGATTCCATTAGCCCCTGGAGCTCTATCTAACTCAATTTTAAATTAATCCAGTGAATTGGCCACACCTGCCTTCTGTGGCAGGGAATTCCACAAATTCACAACTTTCTGCATAAAAAATATTTTTTCTCATCTCAGTTTTAAATGGCCTCCCCTTTATTCTTAGACTGTGGCCCCTGGCTCAGGACTCCCCCATCATTGGGAACATTTTTCCTGCATCTAGCTTGTCCAGTCCTTTTATAATTTTACATGTTTCTATAAGATTCCCTCTCATCCTTGTATTCCAGTGAATACAAGTCCAGTCTTTCCAATCTTTCCTCATATGACAGTCCCGCCACCCCGGGGATTAACCTCATGAACCATGAACCTACGCTGCACTCCCTCAATAGCAAGAATGTCCTTACTCAAATTAGGAGACCAAAACTGCACACAATACTCCAGATGTGATCCCACCAGGGCCCTGTACAACTGCAGAAGGACCTCTTTACTCCTACACTCAAATCGTCTCGTTCTGAAGGCCAACATGCCATTAGCTTTCTTCACTGCCTGCTGTACCTGCATGTTTCAGTGACTGGTGTACAAGGACACCCAGGTCTCGTTGCACTTCCCTTTTTCCTAATCTGACACCATTGAGATAATAATCTGCCTCCTTGTTCTTGCCGCCAAAGTGGATAACCTCACATTTATCTAGATTATACTGCATCTGCCATGCATCTGCCCACTCACTCAACCTGTCCAAGCCACCCTGCAATCTCCTAGCATCCTCTTCGCAGTTCACACTGCCACCTAGCTTTGTGTAATCTGCAAATTTGCTAGTGTTACTTTTAATCCCATCATCTAAATCGTTAATATATATTGAAAATAGTTGCAGTCCCAGCACCGAGGCTTGTGGCACTCCACTCGCCACTGCCTGCCATTCTGACAGGGACCCGTTTATTCCTACTCTTTGTTTCCTGTTTGCCAACCAATTCTCTATCCATGTCAATATCCTACCCCCAATGCCATATGCTCTAATTTTGCCCACTAATCTCCAATGCCATAGATGATATGTGCAAGAATTTCATTGTCCTATCTGGGACACATGACAATAAACTCTCTTGACTTGACTTGTTTTCCAGGGATGCTGCCTGACTGCTAAGTTACTCCAGCATTTTGAGTCCATACAAAAGCTTGAAAGGATTACCACGACCTTCAAGAACACCTCTTTCCCTGCTGTTATCAGTCACTTGAACAGACATCTCATATGCTAAGGGTGAATTCCTGATATTCCAATCCACCTTGTTACGGACCTTGCACTTTTTTCTCATCTGCATTTTTACTATAGCTGTAATACTGTTTTCTGCACACAAAAAAACAGCGCTGGAGGAACTCAATGGGTCAGGCAGCATCCGTGGAGGGAAATGGAAAGAAAATGTTTTGGGTCAGGACCCTTCTTCAGACTGATTGTCTGTCATTAGTTTGAAAAAGGGTCCTGACACAAAATTTCCAGCCCATTTCCCTGCACAGATGCTGCCTGACCCGCTGAGTTACTCCAACACTCTGTGAAACGTCACCTATCCATGTTCTCCACAGATGCTGCCTGACCCGCTGAGTTACTCCAGCACTCGTGTTTTGGTCATAATTCCAGCAAGTGAAGTCTCTGATGTTCCCATACTCCACCCTCTGTTAATCTCCTCCCTTGCACCACCTCTATATGTATGTATGTTCTTTGTACAATCAGGGCATTTCCGCAGTACTTTGGTACCAGCGACTATAACAAAGCAAGATCGATGATCACCGGTGGCAATGATGACCATCTCCTCAGAGCCGGGACCTCCGGCTGCTGGTGGGGACCACGTTAGTATCAGGGGGCCGCCTGGATCATTTTCAGCCCGACACAAGAGAACGTCCTGTCTAACAACTCCACACGGCAGCGACATTCCCATCTACACACACCGGCCACATCAGCCCCTCCCACAACGGGAATTAGTGGGATTTTAAACCATCTTGGTAATTTCACTGGCGTTTCTCTGCAAATAATGTAATGAATTAATTTGAATTCCCCATCCCTCGTGTAGAATGTTAACACATCACCTCACCGATCAGAGCCGATTAATGAAACATGGAATAACAGGGAGGATAGTTGGGCAGCATCTGACGTGGCCAGAATAGGTGAGTCTTCCCCTCCACCGCAGCACTCCACAACATGCTGTTTATTTCCAGTATTTTATGCCTTTATTTAAGGTTTCCAAAGTGTACAGTTTTGGTTGAATTCCAAACTTGTCCCCAAACTATTGGATTGTTTTCCACAGACATCGCCCTTCCCCACAGAACCAAACAACCTGTAGATCTGCCATACACATTACCCTACCTCACTGTATCACCCAGACATGGCTGAAAGATTCAAGACCTAGTAAATATCACCCACAACTTGTCCTGGACCAGACATATCAAATCAATGTCTGAGAAAGCACATCTACTTCCTTACAAGTTTTGGAAGTTTGACATGTCCCCAACAACACTCACAAAGGGTGTGCCGTAGAAAGCATTTTATCGGGATGCATCACAGCACGGTTTGGGAACGGCTCCAACCAAGACAACAAGAAATCGCAGAGAGGTGTGGTTGCAGCCCAGACCATCACACAAACCAACCTCTCTTCCATTGACTCCATCTCCACCTCACGCTGCCTGAGCAAGGCCTGCAGCATAATCAAGGACCAGTCTCACCCTGGCCACTCCCTCTTCCCCCCTCTCCCATCAGTCAAGAGGTAGAGAAGTGTGAAAACGCACACCTCCAGATTCAGGGACAGTTTCTTCCCAGCTGTTATCAGGCAACTGAACCACCATCAACTGGAGAGCGGTACCCACCTCCCATCTACTAAACGTTATTCCCTTTATCCTGTATCTGTACACTGTGACAGCTCAATTGTAATCACATGTAGTCTTTCCACTGACTGGATAGCACGCAACAAAAATGTTTTTCACTGCACCTCGGCACATGTGACAATAAACTAAACTAAACTAAACCAATATGTGTACACTCCACACACACTGTCTGCCCCACAGTACAATACTGTATGTTCCACACACACTGTCCGCCCCACAGTACAATACTGTATGTTCCACACACACTGTCTGCCCCACAGTACAATACTGTATGTTTCACACACACTGTCCGCCCCACAGTACAATACTGTACACTCCACACACACTGTCTGCCCCACAGTACAATACTGTATGTTTCACACACACTGTCCGCCCCACAGTACAATACTGTATGTTCCACACACACTGTCTGCCCCACAGTACAATACTGTATGTTCCACACACACTGTCTGCCCCACAGTACAATACTGTATGTTCCACACACACTGTCCGCCCCACAGTACAATACTGTATGTTCCACACACACTGTCCTCCCCACAGACCCCACAGAACCTTGTGTATAACCTGCGTACGTTCTACTATAATTCTCATTCCCATACAGACCTTTCTGTCCTCAGTCTCCTCCATTGTCAGAGTGAGGGTAAACACATGTTGGAGGAACAGCATCTCATATTTCGCTTGGGCAGCTTACAGCCCAGTGGTATGAATATCTCTCACTTTAGGTAGTCCCGGCATTCCCTCTCTCTCTATCCCTCCCCCACCCAAGTCACACTAGCTTCTCATTTTCACCCTACAAACAGCTTACAAATGGCCTGTTTCCGTTACTTTTTTGCATATCATTCATTCATTGTTCTTTATCTCTCCACATCACCATCTATATCTCTCGTTTCCCTTATCCCTAACCAGTCTGAAGAAGGGTCTCGACCCGAAACGTCACCCATTCCTTCTCCCTAGAGATGCTGCCCGTCTCGCTGAGTTACTCCAGCTTTTTGTGTCCATTTTACGTACTATGCACACTGTCCTTCCTACAGTATAATCCATGGATAACCCTATTCCATGCAAATGAGTGCAAGGAACAGTGAGAACAACAGCCAACCTTTCGTCAGTGAACTCTCATGGGGTCAACAGTGCTGAGGCTGATATATTTATGATGTTTCTACATTTGGTTTGAAAATGATCCAAAGATCATAAATTATAATGTTCAACAGGAATGTAGCCAAAGTACGTCCGGGAAAATGATCAATTATGTAGGTGACAATGAATATTGTTGATGGCACATATGCAGTGATCTTTGCAGCAGAATGAATGTAAACCCAGGTGGGAATTTGTTCAAGAATTCATCATCTCCGTTCATTCTGCCCACGTGGGTCGCTCTTGCGGGTTCCGGTCGAACAATATATCATTGCCATTGTTTACCACAAGCCTTAGAGAATATTGATCACTATTCTGTCTCATCCTTCCGTTCGAGAATATGTTTCATTTAAAATTCACCTTTAATGCTAAACGTGCTTGGATAAGAAATTATTTACTCTTGACTGTCAAAAAGCTGCGGGTTACAGAAATTTGAAATTAAAATTAAAAATGCTAGAAACACTCAGTGGGTCAGGCAGCATCTGTGGAGAACATGGATAGGTGACGCTTCACAGAGTGCTGGAATAACTCAGCGGGCCAGGCAGCCTCTGTGGGGAGAGAAACAGTCTCAAGGCATCAGGTCAAAGCTCCTCTGGGGAAAGTCTGAAGATTCCGATCTAAATCGTCACCTATCCTAGAGAGGGGGGTGGGGGCTGGGGAACTAGAGAGGGGGGAGAGTGGGGAACGAGAGAGGGGGGAGAGGACTGGGGAACTAGAGAGGGGAGGAGACTGGGGAACTAGAGGGGGGGTGACTGGGGAATGGGGGGGGGGGAGAGTGGGAAACTAGAGAGGGGGGTAGACTGGGGAACGAGAGAGGGGGAGGGTGGGTGTGGGGGACTGGGGAACTGGAGAGGGAGAGGGGGGTGTGCGGAACTAGGGGGTTTGGGGAAGTAGAGAGGGGGAGGGGGGTGTGGGGAACTGGGGGGGAGAGTGGGGAACGAGAGGGGGGGCTGGGGAACTAGAGGGGGGTAGACTGGGGAACTAGCGTGGGGGAGGGGGGGTGTGGGGAACTGGGGAACTGGACAGGCAGCAACTGCAATATGCTGGACAGAGCTGCAATATTTCCCTGTCTCTCTCCCATCCTCTCGCCAACTGACAGCAGAATTATTTTCAGTTGTTCCCAGTTCTGATGAAGAGTCTTTGACCTGAGACGTTAACTCAGTTTCTCTCCTGACAGATGTCGCTGAATCAGCTGAATGTTTGCAGCGGTTTCTGACATTATTGTTTGTTTTGCTACATTTCTGACGCAACAAATTGGCCTCAATACAACCGGTTTTTACCGGCGCAGGTGTTGCCTTGTGCATGTAACACAAACTATATTTGATCTCATTCTTTTAGCTACATTTTGTTGCCAACTAAGCAACTCTGACAAGCAGGAGGACTTGTACTAGAGTCACAGTGACAGTGTGGAAACCGGCCCCTCAGCCCAACTCGCCCCCACCGGCCAACAATGTCCCAGCTACACTAGTCCCACCTGCCTGCGATTGGTCCATAACCCTCCAAACCTGTCCTATCCATGTACCTGTCTAACTGTTTTTTAAACAATGGGATAGTCCCAGCCTCAACTACCTCCTCTGGCAGCGTGTTCCATACGCCCACCACCCTCTGTGTGAAAAAGTTACCCCTTGGATTCCTATTAAATCTTTTCCCCTATTGAACCTATGTCTTCTGGTCCTTGATCCCATACTCTGGGTAAAAGACTCTGGTCATCTACCCGATCTATTCCTCTCATGATTTTATACACGTCTATAAGATCTCCCCTCATCCTCCTGCACTCTATGGAATAGGGACCCAGCCTGCTCAACCTCTCTCTGTAGCTCACACCCTCTAGTCCTGGCAACATCCTCATAAATCTTCTCTGAGCTCATTCAAGCTTGACAACATCTTTCCCATAACACGGTGCCCAGAACTGAACACAAAATTCTAAATGCAGTCTCACCAACGTCTTATACAACTGCAACATAACCTCACAACTTCTATACTCAATACTCTGACTGATGAAGGTCAAAGTGCCAAAAGTCTTTTTGACCACCTTATCTACCTGCGACTCGACCTTCAAGGAACCATGCACCTGTACTCTTAGATCCCTCTGTTCTACAACACTACCCAGAGGTCTTCCATTTACTGTGTAGGTCCTGCCCTTGTTCAGTTTAGAGATACAGTGTGGAATCAGGCCCTTCAGCCCACAGGGTCGGCGCCGACCAGCGATCCCCACACATTACACTATCCTACACCCACTGGGGACAATGTTTACATTTACCAAGCCAATTAACCCACAAACCTCTACATCTTTGGAGTGTGGGAGTAAAGCGAAGATCTCGGCGAAAACCCACGCAGATCATGGGAAGGACGTACAAACTCTGCACAGACAAACTCTTATTCGTCGCCCCAAAATGCAACACCTCACACTTCTCCATATTAAATTCCATCAACCATTCCTCTGAGCACCTGGCCAATCGATCCAGATCCTGCTGAAATCTTTCACAACCATCTTCACTTCCTGCAAAACCACTAACTTTTGTATCATCACCAAACTTGCTAATCTTGCCCTGTATGTTCTCATCCAAATCACTGATGTAGATGACAAACAGTAATGGGCCCAGCACCGAACCCTGAGGCACACCACTAGTCACAGGCATCCAGTCTGAGAAGCAACCTTCCACCATTACCCTCTGCTTCCTTCCATGGAGCCAATTTGCTATTCATTCAGCTATCTCTCCGTGGATCCCATGCGATCTAACCTTCCTGAGCAGCCTACCCATGCGGAACCTCGTCGAACGTTTTACTGAAGTCCATGTACACAACATCTACAGCTCTGTCCTCATCAACCTTTTTGGTCACGTCTTCAAAAACTCAATCAGATTTGTGAGACACGACCGCCCACGTACAAAACCATGCTATCCGAATCAGCCCTTGCCCATCCAAATGCCTGTATATCCTATCTCTCAGGATACTCTCCAGTAACTTACCAACTACAGATGTTAAGTTCACCGACCTATAGTTCCCAACATTTTCCCTGCTGCCCTCTTGAAAAGAGGCACAACATTTGGCAGCCTCCAATCCTCTTGTCAACTGGGCCGCGGTTTATTTGTGTGTTGTCGTGTTCAGGTAGTGAGGGTGTTACGTTCACACAGAGAGTTGTGAGTCTGTGGGATTCTCTGCCTCAGAGAGCGGTGGAGGTCGGTTCTCTGGATACTCGCAAAAGAGAGCTAGATAGGGCTCTTAAAGATAGTGGAGTCAGGGGATGTGGGGAGAAGGCAGGAACGGGGTGCTGATTGGGAATGATCAGCCATGATCACATTGAATGGTGGTGCTGGCTCCTGCACCTATTGCCTATTGTCTATCGTTATTCACTGTGTAAGAAAGAACTGCAGATGCTGGTAAATTCAAAGGTAGATACAAAATGCTGGAGTAACTTAGCGGCGGAGACAGCATCCATGGAGAGAAGGAATGGGTGACGTTTCGGGTCCAGACCCTTCTTCAGACTGAGTAGTTGTGACGATCTGTGAGGAGATTTAATCACGTACATTTCAAGTGGAACAACCTTAGTTGGTGTCATAAAGAAGACTTAAGTAAAGTGACCGTTGATATAAATGATCCCCAGGAGAGGCCAGGGCAAGACCAGCTGGTAGGTAACAGAGTCAGAGCAATAAGAATCTTAATGGAACTGCACCTTCAGCAGGAGGTTTAATGCAGCAGGACCACTATTGATGGCCACACTATGGATGGCCACACTATGGATGGTCACTCTATGGATGGCCACACTATGGATGGCCACACTATGGATGGTCACACTATGGATGGCCACACTATGGATGGTCACTCTATGGATGGTAACACTATGGATGGTCACATCATGGATGGCCACACTATGGATGGCCACACTATGGATGGCCACACTATGGATGGCCACACTATGGATGGTCACTCTATGGATGGCCACTCTATGGATGGTCACTCTATGGATGGTAACACTATGGATGGTCACATCATGGATGGCCACACTATGGATGGCCACACTATGGATGGTCACACTATGGATGGCCACACTATGGATGGTCACTCTATGGATGGTCACACTATGGATGGTCACATCATGGATGGCCACTCTATGGATGGTCACTCTATGGATGGTCACTCTATGGATGGTCACACTATGGATGGCCACTCTATGGATGGTCACATCATGGATGGTCACTCTATGGATGGTCACTCTATGGATGGTCACTCTATGGATGGTAACACTATGGATGGTCACACTATGGATGGTCACATCATGGATGGCCACTCTATGGATGGTCACACTATGGATGGCCACTCTATGGATGGTCACATCATGGATGGTCACTCTATGGATGGTCACTCTATGGATGGTCACACTATGGATGGTCACACTATGGATGGTCACACTATGGATGGTCACACTATGGATGGTCACACTATGGATGGTCACTCTATGGATGGTCACACTATGGATGGTGACATCATGGATGGTCACTCTATGGATGGTCACTCTATGATGGTCACACTATGGATGGTCACACTATGGATGGTCACATTATGGATGGTCACACTATGGATGACCACAACTTGGATGACCACATGGCTAACACAGTGATCTGGATGTTTCCCGTCATGAGGGTCATTGGGAGGTCACCGTGAAAGGATCAATGTCACGTCACCGGGCAGCTCGGAGCAGTCAGGCCATGTGGGACAGGTCGTTACTCTGGGCTAGCCCCCCTCTCGCTCCCCCAGAATGGCCCAGTGCTGAACGACACACTCTATTTGTTGATAGTAGAAACCACGAAGTGCAGATGTTCAAAAAAGAACACAAAGTACTGGAGTAACTCAGCATCTCTGAAGAACTGTAGTCTGAAGAAGGGTCCCGACCCGAAACATCACCTACCCATGTCCTCCAGAGATGCTGCCTGACCCGCTGAGTTACTCCAACACTCTGTGAAACGTCACCTATCCATGTTCTCCACAGATGCTGCCTGACCCGCTGAGTTAACATCAGTAGAAGCACAGACCTTTTTGGACCCATCTTTCAATGAGAGCCACAAACAGAACAGGTTCAACTAAACTGTCTGACAAGCACCAGAGCTTTTCACTGTACCTCGGCAAACGTGACAATAAACTAAACTCAACATAGCCAGATCACGATCACAGTGGAGCAGACAGTTCTGTGAATGTACCTTCACGTACACTGATGGAGCTCAATTACAGATTTATTTATGACTCCTACAGGCACAACATTTCCTGCGTCTCCATCTAGCCTCTATACATGGAAGCGTAACAGCAGCTTTAAAAGGCTTTCAGTCACTCACATCACAATGCATCTATAGCTCGCTGGACCATCACTAAGTGACATGGCCCACACTGCAGGTCATCATCTGCCCACATCTGGGTGTTGCCTCAGGCGATGTCTTGCCTGCGGTAAAACGTTAAAAAGACATTTCCAGGTGAGTGCTCATCGCATGTACCTGACAGGTGACCACGCTGGTGGCAAGTCCTTGTGGCTCCACTGTGTAACAGCCAGGCAGAGCTGAGCGGAACGTCACCTCCTGAAGTGGTCGGCAGAACAAGCTATCAATGCAAAACGAGGCCAAGGGCTGCAACATAAACCAGTAAATAAAGATGTAAACGACAGCTCACCATGGCAACACGAACACTTTACTTTTTAAAGCTAATATTCTTAACGCATCTCATTTTCAAGTTTCAGGAAAAACAGAGGACGGATTTACATTGATAATGGGCGATCTGCAGATGTTGCACATCTGGAATAGAACCTGTAGGAGCAGAGCTTATATATGAGGAAATAACCTTGCATCAGGGAGTTTCAGGTCACAGACTTGAAACATCAACTTTATCTCTCTCCACAGATGCTGCCTGACCTGCTGAATATTCCCAGCACTTTCTGTTTTTTTACAAAGAACAATCTTTGTGTTTTGTGTTTGTTAAAATGAATTTAAATAATTTCTTTGTTAAAACTATCACAGGATAGATTTTCTCGCTGATTCATAGAAACATAGAAAATAGGTGCAGGAGGAGGCCATTCGGCCCTTCGAGCCAGCACCGGCATTCATTGTGATCATGGATGATCGTCCCCTATCAATAACCTGTGCCTGCCTTCTCCCCATATCCCTTGACTCCACTAGCCCCTAGAGCATTTTTTTTTTCAGTTTAGGCTACAGTATTAGCATTAAGAAATCCAATTATACAAAAGTCGAATCAGCTACATCTATAAACATTGATGGCAAACTCATTTCTTAGTTTGGTTCTATGTCAAGAAATACAAGCTGACAAGAGTGCATTATTCTACCAGTAAGGCTGCACCTACTGACCATGTAAAGTGGATAGGTTTTTAAAAAAAAGCTACGGTAATGTTAAACCAACGTTTAGATGGATACATGCATACTGTAAAAATGACCATAGCTACAAATCAGTACATCACTGTACTAGAAATAAAAAACAGCCTTTATTGGCTTTTAAATATTGGTAGCAAACAGAGATGTCAGGAACAATATAGAGATCAAACGAGAGGCCGGAATAATCAATCACTATCTTACTCGGTTTAGCAACCAGTTCAAGGTTGCTTTTTCAAATCAATTGACAGTAAATATAGGGTAGGGTGACTGGTCTTGCGTTTGTGCCTTATAGAAAAAAAATCAAGGCTTTCAATTAATATTTTGCATCTTTACTGTGTTAAATATTTCAAAATACAATAACTTAATTGCAAATGACAATCTGGAATAATTCACTTCAGTGCTGACAACAACTGTTTGAGTTTGCTGTAGTTTAGAGCAGTGAATGTCTCTGGTTGCAATGTCACTGGTGGCTTTTGTGACTGAACAAATGGAGCCAGCCTCCAGAGCAGGAAGCAAATGGAACCGGAAATGGAAATTTTCCAACGTGATCCCTCCACCCGCCACATCTTCCCATCTCCCCCCCTGTCTGCCTTCCGCAAAGACCGCTCCCTCCGCAACTCCCTTGTCAATTCTTCCCTCCCCTCCCGCTCTACTCCTTCCCCGGGCACTTTCCCTTGCAACCGCAAGAAATGCAACACTTGTCCCTTCACCTCCCCCCTCCACTCCTTTCAGGGACCCAAGCAGTCCTTCCAGGTCCGACAGAGGTTCACCTGCACCTCCTCCAACCTCATCTACTGCATTCGCTGCTCCAGATGCCAGATGATCTATATCGGAGAGACCAAGCGGAGGCTTGGCGATCGTTTCGCCGAACACCTCCGCTCGGTCCGCAAAAACCAACCCGACCTCCCGGTTGCTCAGCACTTCAACTCCCCCTCCCATTCCGTATCCGACCTCTCGGGCCTGGGCCTCCTCCATGGCCAGAGTGAGCAACACTGCAAGTTGGAGGAACAGCACCTCATATTCCGCTTGGGGAATCTGCATCCTTTGGGCTTGAACATTGAATTTTCTCAATTCTGTTAACCCCTGCTGTCTCCTCCCCTTCCCACCTCTCCCTCAGCCCTCGGGCCCTGGCATTTCCTCTATCTCTATCTCCCTCCCCCACCCTAGTCGCACTAGCTGCTCATTTTCACACCACAAACAGCTTACAATGGCTTGTTCCCTTTATCATCGATACTTTTTTGCATATCTTTCATTCATTGTTCTTTATCTCTCCACATCACCGTCTATATCTCTCGTTTCCCTGATCCCTGACCAGTCTGAAGAAGGGTCTCGACCCGAAACGTCGCCTATCTCCTTCGCTCCTTAGATGCTGCTGCACCCGCTGAGTTTCTCCAGCTTTTTGTGTAACCCTCGATTTTCCAGCATCTGCAGTTTCTTCGTTAACAGCAAATGGAACCGGGTTGGATCATTTGGAACACCAAGGCTAACCTGTCAGCTGGTGCCAACATTTAAATTCTAACCCTCTGTCTTTTCTCCAATTAACGTTCCTGTTGAAAGAAATGGAGTGAGAGTTTCAGCTGAAATACCCGTAAAGAATTGGTCGTGAGGCAGAAGCAGCTGGTTTGGCTGAGTTTGATCACTTATTTCTAGAAAGCAGAATGCTCCAAGAGCACTATTGGCAGTATGGGCTCATACAGACATTTTAAACAAAGCTAAACATGGAACAGTCCAGCACAGGAAAAGGCCCTTCAGCCCACGACGTCCATGCCGAACATGATGCCGTCTCGACCCGAAAGGTCGGATATTCCTTCTCTCCATCTATGCTGTCTCACCCGCTGAGTTTCTCCAGCATTTTTGTTTACCCAAGTTAAACTAATCTCCTCTGTCTGCATGCGATCCATATCCCTCCATTCCCCGTCTGTGCATGTCTAAAAGCCTCTTAAATGCCCAGCTTGTACCTGCCTCCACCACCACTCCCAGGCGTGTTCCAGGCATTTACCATCCTCTCTTAAAATACTTCAACACACACCTCCTTTAAACTTTGCCCCTCTCACCTAAACACTCTGCCCTCTGGTCTTTGAAATAAAAACAGAAAAAGTTCCTAGGAGGCAATATCACCAACAACGTCTCCTGGACCATCCATGTTGCAGCAACGACCAAGGAAGCACACCAACGCCTCTACTTCCTCAGAAGGCTTCGGAAGTTCGACAAGTCCCCTACAACTCTCACCAACTTCTACAGATGCGCCACAGAAAGCATTTTATCAGGATGCATCACAGCACAGTTTGGGAACAGCTCCATCCAAGACCGCAGGAAACTGCAGAGAATTGTGGACGCAGCCCAGACCATCACACAAACCAACCTCCCTTCTATTGACTCCATCTACACCTCACGCTGCCTCGGCAAGGCCAGCAGCATCATCAAGGACCAGTCTCACCCTGGTTACGTTTCTTCCCAGCTGTTATCAGGCAACTGAACCATCCTATCAACAACTAGAGAGCGGTCATAAACTACTATCTACCTCTCTAATCGGACTTTACTGGGCTTTATATCTTACACTAAACGTTATTCCCATCATGCTGTATGTGTACAACGTGGACAGTTTGATTGTAATCGTATGTTGACTTTCCGCTGACAGGATAGCACGTAACAAAAAGCTTTTCACTGTAACTCGGTACATGTGACAATAAACTCAACTGAAGTTATCATGTCACTTGCTAACTTACTCTTTTCCGAATTTACAATTGTGAAAAGTATTTAAACATTTGTGGAATTGTAGCAGCAGATGGGAGAAACCAGTCAACAATTAAACTGAGAATAGTTAATACTCATTCTACACCATGTTAGTCATGTTTGTGGGAGGAAGGCTGTGTTATTGGGGTCAGGTCAGACAGAATCTTACAGGGATCTTATTGAAACATACAAGATTATTAAGGGTTTGGACACGCTAGAGACAGGAAATATGTTCCCGATGTTGGGGGAGTCCAGAAACAGGGGCCACAGTTTAAGAATAAGGGGTAAGGCGTTTAGAACGGAGACGAGGAAACAGTTTTTCACACAGAGAGTTGTGAGTTTGTGGAATTCTCAGATGGTGCCTCAGATGGTGGTGGAGGCTGGTTCTCTGGATACTTTCAAGAGAGACCTAGATAGCGTTCTTAAAGATCGCTATCTCAGGGGATATGGGGAGAAGGCAGGAACGGAGGTACTGATCGTGGATGATCAGTCATGATCACATTGAATGGCGGTGCTGGCTCGAAGGGCCGAATAGCCTACGCCTGCACCTATTGTCAATTGTCTAAATAAGGGCAAGGATTGCGTTGAGCATCAACAGGCTGACATGGTCATCGTGATGACCACCGTGCAGGGTGTTGCCGAGCCACAGGTGTACAACTGGTGCAGAGCAGGCACGTGCCGTCAGGGTAGGCAAGGTAGGCACTGCCTACCCTGACTAAAATTATAACATGGTAATTACTAAATATAAATAGTAAAGGCATGGAAAATTATGCATATCTAAGAGATCGATCTCATAGGTAGGCATAATTCTCCGTGTCTTTCATCCGCAGCGCTTGTAACGTGAAGGTCTGTGCAGCCCACGTGCCGTCAGCTCTGCCTGAAGCCGTCAATGACAAGCGGGGCTGAAGGCAGCTGAAAGTCTGCCTTTGCAGCACTACGCAGGCGCAGCGCTGGTTTCTTGGCGGGGTTTTCAAATATGGATTGGCATTATTTTAAATGTATCTTAGGAAACAGGGAGAGAAGAATGGAGCTCATGTACCAATGATGTGGTAAGTACATTTCTTGGTGATGTTTTTAAATACCGTATTTCCCGGGGTGTGGGGGTGGGGGGAGAGCTCCTTTCACAGCATTTGGGGAGTCTGGCCTGGGGTAAAGTTGTGGGGAGGGCACGAATGTTGTGAAGGAGGGGATCGGGAAAATGCCACTTGCGACGCTCCTTGCACGGAGACGTGCAAAACCTCTCTTCTGCCGCTCGCTGGCCTCACTCATGTCCTTAAATTCCGACAGCGCGATTGAGGTTACTCGGCTGTGGGAATTTAAGGATTTGCAGGAAGCGGCTTACATGAGCGAAGTCGGTGAGCGGCAGGTAAGAGGTGTTCAGACGGAGAGCACTGCCAGAAGTGAGCGGGTCGGCAGAAGGCGTTGAAGTGGGGGCCAGTTCTGCTGTCGGGTTCAACACTCCTGCTCTCCCCGCAACTTTACCCCTGGCACAGACTCTCCACACGCTGTGAAAGGAACTCTCCCCCCAATTGGTCCCTTGAACATGTGTTGTCATTCAAGTAGATGACGACTGATCCAACTATTCCCTGCACTCCCGTTTTTCCCACCATCTCTCCACCTGCCATCACCCTTCACCACCCACCCCCACCCCACCCAGAATAAAGGAGACTAGGAATCCTTGGGCAAATTGAATTGTTACTGTTGCGCGGTTTAATTAATTGTTTTAACCGACTGAGTGCCTACCCTGAGTAATTACTCACGGCACGTGCCTGGGTGCAGGTAACACACCTGAGCTGCTCCAACAACCTCATTCCAGCCGCACATTTCACTGTCACCACTGGAGGGAGCTGACGAGAGCGAGCAGATTTTTAAATATTATTATTCAAAAAATGTATTAAATTATTAAAAAAATAATAATACACTACAATAAAAAAAAACAGAACCCACCACCATAATACAATCCAAACAATTATCCTTAATAAACTACTGTACAATTATCCTACACCATTTGTCAAGGATGCATTCACCACCCTGCGGAGGCCAGCGGTCCCGGAACTCCCCCAGGGTGCCCGTGGACAGGGCATATTCCCTTTCTAACCTCACCCGGGCATGGACGTAACCCCGGAAAAGGGGCAGGCAGCCGGCTTGGGTAAAGCCCTCCACCGTCTGGCGCCGTGACTCGCGGATGGCCAGCTTGGCCAGGCCCAGGAGCAAACCCAACCAGGACATCTTCAGCCCTACCCTCTCCCCTATGCACAGGGTGTCCAAAGATGAGGATGGTGGGTTAAAAGTGCCGCCAGAAGGCAAGCAGCAGCCCCTTTAGGTATTCAAACAGTAGCTGTAGCCTCACGCACTCCATACACACGTGGTACACAGACTCTTCCAGCCCGCAAAAGTGACAGGCAGCTGGCGAGTCTGTGAACCACGAGAGAAACAGGTTGCAGGGAACTACTCGGTGCAATACCCTCCACCCCAGGTCCCCAACGTAGAGGGGGAGAGAGAGCGAGCAGGTTGCTGGGACTTGAATCAACATAGAACATAGAAGAGTAGGGCACCGGAACATTCCAGAACCTTGGAATATTCCATCACCGGGCCCAGCATCACCCGGCCCAGGCCCACTACTACTGGGCCCACCAGTGACAGGCCCAGCACCACCGGACCCATTACTACTCATTGTGTTAAAGCTCAGAGAGCAATACGTGTAAACACACGTATACACACACACACATACACGTACACACACACACATCTCAGAGGATCTGAGATGGACATCGCACGCTGCAGCACTGGTGAGTAACGCAAGGCAGCGCCTTAACCACCTCAGGCAATTGAGGAAATTCAGAGTGTCTCTGAGGATCCTCCAGTGCTTCTACTCAGCGGCTGTGGAAAGCATCTTGTCCGGAAACATCACGATGTTTAGGAACTGCTCTGCCCAGGACAAGAAGGCTCTGCAGAGAGTAGTGTGTTCGGCCGAACGTACTATGGGCACTACACTTGCCCCGCTGCAGGAACTATACATCAGAATGAGCCAACAAGATCATGGGGGACCCCTTCCACCCCAGCAACAGACTGTTCCAGCTGCTCAGGTCAGGCAAACGCCTCCGTTGCCGTGCTGTGAAAACGGAGAGGATGAGAAGGAGATTCTTCCCAGAGGCCATTAGGACTGTAAACTCCTATCACACCAGGGACTAACTTTACTGGACCAATTTACTGTTGTGTGGAGTCTTTTGAAAATAGCTGTTTTTTTCTTTTTTTTCCTCCCACAAATATGTAATATGTGAATATGTGATTCTGTTCCATTCTGTTTTGTCGTTTTTTTGCACAATCTGCAGGCATTGCCACTTTTCATTTCACTGCGCATCTCGTATGTGTATGTGACGAATAAACTTGACGTGACTTGACTTGACTTGACACACACACTGAGACACACAAACACTCACACTGAGACACACACTGAGACACACACACTGAGACACACACACTGAGACACACACACTGAGACACACACACTGAGACAACACACACACACACACTGAGACACACACACACACACACACACACACACACACACACACACACACACACACACTGAGACACACACACACACTGAGACACACACTGAGACACACACACTGAGACACACACTGAGACACACACACTGAGACACACACACACACACACACAAAGACACACACACACTGAGACACACACTGAGACACACACACACACACTGACACACACACTGAGACACACACTGAGACACACACACACTGAGACATACACACACACACTGACACACACACACTGAGACATACACACACACACTGACACACAACACACACACTGACACACACACACACTGACACACACACACTGAGACACACACTCACACACTCACACTGAGACACACACACACACTGACACACACACACGCACGCACTGACACACACACACTGAGACACACACACAGACATACACACACACACACACTGAGACACACACACACACACACACACACACACACACACTGAGACACACACACACTGAGACACACACACACACACATACACTGAGACACACACACACACACACACACACACACTGTGCCACTGGGCTGGGCTGGGCTGGCGTATCTGGACAGTACATCACGAGCTGCTCATTGTCGCTGTCTCTGCTCTCACCAATGACAACAGACAGGCAGTGCTCGCTGGACAGGCAGAGAGGATAGTGGTGCAGAGAGAGACCGTGTTGTGCATTGCGGTAGATGGGTTATTTTTAAAAAGGGGTTTGAATCACTTGAGAGTCTAATGAGATATTTTGAAATAAAAGAGGGTCAGAAAACAAACTGACACTAGGAACAATCTCAGGCAGGAGAAAGAAACTCAGCATTGAAACTACTTTCCATATTGTGCATTCTTTAAACAAGGGGAAGCGATGGAAATGGCGAGTGTTTGATAAGGACAGGTTCTGGCCTTTAACCCTGAAAAGCAGCATTTAGTTTGTTTATCCTCACCTTCACGAGGTTCAGCAGATTCACCATTGGGAAGATAGTGCTGGAATAGCCAATGATAAAGGTGGATGGACAATTTAAAAACGGACTGAAAATCTACTGTGTAGATGGGAGGTAGACAAAAATGCTGAAGGAACTCAGCAGGTGAGGCAGCATCTATGGAGATAAGATATAGGCGACGATTCTGGTCAAGACCCTTCTTCAGACTGATCAATGATCAGAGATATTTTCACTCTTCGCTTTCATAGTATAAGTTGACTTTGAATCAAAAACCCAGCAGAGAGATTTTGGAAATGGAAAGACTGGAAAGCCTTTCAACTTTAACACTTGACCTCTTTAAAGAAGCCTGCACTTGGTATGCATCTAGAGTATCTATAATATGTCCAAGCAGCTACTGACAGGTGACACATTAACTAGCTGATATCAGCCTGTTTTGAAGATTTTATTAGGACGTTGTCACATGTGAACCAATAACTGGGAGGGCAACTGGAATTGGAAAGACAGGAATTGATCAAGTCAAGTCAATTTTATATAGCACATTTAAAAACTCTCGTTGACCAAAGTGCTTTACCAATGACAACAGGAGGGTGGACTATTACCTGAATGGTGGCCGATTAGGAAAAGGGGAGATGCAACGAGACCTGGGTGTCATGGTACACCAGTCATTGAAAGTAGGCATGCAGGTGCAGCAGGCAGTGAAGAAAGCGAATGGTATGTTGGCATTCATAGCAAAAAGATTTGAGTACAAGAGCAGGGAGGTTCTACTGCAGTTGTACAGGTTCTTGGTGAGGCCACACCTGGAGTATTGTGTACAGTTTTGGTCTCCTAATCTGAGGAAAGACATTCTTGCCATAGAGGGAGTACAGAGAAGGTTCACCAGACTGATTCCTGGGATGGCAGGACTTCCATATGAAGAAAGACTGGATAGACTCGGCTTGTGATCGCTGGAATTTAGAAGATTGAGGGGGGATCTTATAGAGACTTACAAAATTCTTAAGGGGTTGGACAGGCTAGATGCAGGAAGATTGTTCCCGATGTTGGGGAACTCCAGGACAACGGGTCACAGTTTAAGGATAAGGGGGAAGTCTTTTAGGACCGAGATGAGAAAATCGTCTTTCACACAGAGGGTGGTGAATCTGTGGAATTCTCTGCCACAGAAGGTAGTTGAGGCCAGTTCATTGGCTATATTTAAGAGGGTGTTAGTGGCCCTTGTGGCTAAAGGGATCAGGGGGTATGGAGAGAAGGCAGGTACAGGATACTGAGTTGGATGATCAGCCATGCTCATATTGAATGGCGGTGCAGGCTCGAAGGGCCGAATGGCCTCCTCCTGCACCTATTTTCTGTGTTTCTATATTTACATCAGTGCAGGTACTAACGTGCTCCAAACAGTGGTACATGGATCAACAATACATACATAGATACACACATACAGCCCTCCCTCAGAGGACCTCAAGAAAGGCTTGAGAGTAGAAATAAGTTTTAAATCTTAGTTAGACTTAAAAGAGTCGATGGAGGGGGCAGTTCTGATGGGAAGAGGGATGCTGTTCCACAGTCTAGGAGCTGCAACCGCAAAAGCGCGGTCGCCCCTGAGCTTATGCCTAGACCGCGGGATGGTCAGTAGCCCCAAGTCGGCCGATCTGAGGGACCTGGAGGTGGTGTGGTGGGAAAGCAGATTTTTGATGCAAGCTTTGTATACATAAAGAAGGAGCTTGAAATTGATTCGGAACCGCACTTAAGGATTGAGGATTGTCAGAATGGTTTTGTACAGGGAGATCGTGCAGATAGGTATGAGGTGTTACATTTTGGGAAGTCAAATCAGAGCAAGACCTTCAGAGTAAATGGTAGGGCCCTTGTGTTGTGGACAGAGGAATATAGAACTAATGGCTTTATTGTTCACGTTTAAAAATCTTCACACATCTTTCACACTGCAGGGAACAATATATTTTCTCTATGAGAATTTATTAACAGATTTGTTAAATGCAGCAATTTTATTTGAGATGCAAGAACCTGCAGATGCAGGTATCATGACCAAAGAACACAGTGCTGGAGGAACTCAGCAGGTCAGGCAGCTTCTATGGAGGGAATGGACAGATGACGTTTCGGGTTGAGAGCTTTCTTCAGAGTTTATTGGCTTCAGATCTTAGTGGCGAGATGATTACATACACAGTGAGAGACAGAAAGAGGCTGTGACAGAAGTCACAACAAGCCACTGAAAGTAAGCATGCAGGTACAGCAGGCAGTGAAGAAAGCTAATGGCAAGTTGGCCTTCATTGCGAGAGGATTTGAGTTTAGGAGCAAGGGGTGTGCACTAGGGGCGCTGCATTGAAGGCGCCTCTGCCAACAGCCTGTCTGTTTTTTCCTATCTTTTTTTAAATTTTAGTTTGCCTAAACAGTTTTGTTTTGGGGATACTTTAGTTTTTCTACGTGGGGGAGGGGTAAGGGGGAAACCGCTTCCTGGCGAGGATGCGACTATTTTTCCGAGTCGCGTCTCGGAAAGAACATCAAGAACATCGGAGGAAGATGACTGACTTGGGTGCCTTCCCTCACACTGGGAAACTTTGATTCTGCTGTGTGGGGATGTTTTATGTTGGACCCTATCGTGTGTTGTGTTCTTTATTTTATTGTGTGGCTGTATGGTGATCACATTTCACTGTACCAACTGGCACACGTGACAAATAAATGTATCTTGTATCTTGTAAGAGGTCCTTCTGCAGTTGTACGGGGCCCTGGTGAGGCCGCACCTGGAGTATTGTATGCAGTTTTGGTCTCCTAATTTGACGAAGGACATTGTTGCTATTTAGGGAATGCAGCGTAGGTTCACCAGGTTAATTCCTGGGATGGTGGGACTGTCATATGATGACAGAATGGGCCGACTGAGCTTGTATTCACTGGAATTTAGAAGGATGAGAGGGGATCTTGTAAAAACATATGAAATTCTTGGAGGATTGGACAGGCTTGATGCAGAACAAAGGTTCCCGATGTTGGGGGAGTTCAGAACTAGGGGTCACAGTTTAAGAAGAAGGGTTAGGCCATTTAGGACTGAGTTGAGGAAAAACCTCTTCACCCAGAGCGTTGTGAATGTGTGGAATTCTCTGCCACAGAAACAAGGAATATGGTGAAAAAAGCAGGAACGGAGTACTGATTCTGGTTGATCAGCCATGATCATATTGAATGGCGGTGCTGGCTTGAAGGGCTGAATGGCCTACGTCTGCACATATTTCTCTATGTTTTCCATAAGCAAAGCACAACAGACTCAGTTCCGACACATCACGTTATTTTAAAGACCCACTTTTACATTTGATGAATCGGAGTAACTTTTAAAGTGGAACTCTTACATCATCGCCCTGCCTCTGCTGCTGCTCTGACAACTTGTTCCCATTCTGTTTGTGCTGCTTTAGCATTCTAATAATACAGCGCGGTTTAACAAAGTGCAACTACAGGGCATACACACAAAATGCTGGAGTAACTCAGCATCTCTGGAGAGAAAGAATGGGTGACGTTTCACGTCGAGACCCTTCCAGCTTACTACAGAGCATTCAGGACAAGATTAATTGAATCTCATCACTAGAACAAGCTTCTTCAGATTGGGATGTTTGCAGGTGTGAAGGCAATATCTACAAACCCTCACTGGCTCAACAGCAGGGGGAGGATGGGGCTCGTTATCTAGACCTGGGCACAACATAGAACAGCACACGTACAGGCCCTTTGGCCCACAATGTCTGCCCTGAACTTGATGCCAAGACCATCACATCTACCTGCTCAGAACCCCTATCCCTCCATTCCCTGCCTATCCATATGCCAATCTAAAATGTTGATCTTGGGAAAAAGGTTGTGCCTGTCTACCCTATCTACGCCTCTCATTATTTTATGCACTTCTACCAGGTCTCCCCGCAACCTCTAGTGTTCCAACCTCTCCCTGTAGCTGAAACCCTCTAGGCAGCATTCTAGTTAGCCTCCCCTGCACCCTCTGCAAAGCCCCCACATCCTTCCTGTAATGGGGGCGACCACAGCACTCCAAATGCAGCCTGACCAAAGTCCCAAAAAGCTGCATCGCAACTTCTCGATTCTTATACTCAATGCCCTGGACCTACGTAGGCAAGCATACCATGTCTTCTTTACAACTCTCTCGCCGTGTTGCCAGGGGTGGAAGATTGCAACCTTCACGTGGCCCGCCCTGTTTCGACTAATGCAATCAACTCGACGTGCACAAACAGAAGATCAAATAGAACAAGTTGACCTACAACGTTAGGCTGCGCACGCCACACGCAAGAAGATGTGTTGCCACTTTCAGGGAGTTATAGACTTGGGTTCTTGAGCATTGTAGAGAAGCTTTGCATAGCCAGCAGTTCCACGCTTTGTAATCTGGCCGCCGCCACCTTCTGATCACGGCCCTAACCTCCACACAATTTGGCCGTTTCCTACTTGAAGTTAATCGCATGACGTTGCTGATGGAAGCTCAGACACAAGGGATGATATTGAAGTTGTCTTGGTTTGAAGGTGGTTGTTGGTATGGAGGGAGGCAGACCCACCCTGACCACAAGCCCACCCTGACCCACCCTGTCCACAGTGAATGATGAGTTTAGTTTTAGAGATACAGCAAGGAAAGAGGTCCTTCGGCCCACCGAGTCTACGCCGACCAGCGATCGTCCATTCACACTAGTTCTATGTTATCCCACTTTCTCATCCACTCCCAACACACTAGGAGCCGTTTTACAGAGGCCAATTAATTTACAAACCTGCATATCTTTGGGATGTGAAAGGAAACCGGAACACCTGGAAAAAACCCACATGGTCACAGGGAGAACATGCACACTCAACACAGACAGTAGGAGTCAGGATCGACCCCGTATCTCCAGGACTGTGAGACAGCGGTTCTACCAGCTGCACTGTGCCGCCCCTTCAGTATGTTGGTAAACTATTTCATCATCCTACAATTGTACAGAGTTGATAAATCAGTGACTCTGCGCTGACCCTGGTGTGTCTGGATGTGGTGAAGATGATATGGTCTTCCAGTGTTGCTTCTGAAATATTACCAGTCTGAAGAAGGGCCTCGACCTGAAACGTCACCCACTCCTTCTCTCCAGAGATGCTGCCTGTCCCGCTGAGTTGCTCCAGTATTTTGTGTCTATCTTCCATCAATAAATAGTTCAACAGATTCCAAATTGGGAGGATTGGTGCCTGAGGATCCTGATACTAAGTTATAATTTTCACGGATCAGCCATCCCCTTAACCTGAAACCACTCTGCACATTCACAATGATTAGTGATGTGCAGTCAGGGGAGGCTCGGGAGGCAGAGCCTCACCTGTCATACTCCCAATGAAAATAACTGTTAAGAAAAGTAAAGAAAAATAATAATAAAATAATAAAACCTCACCGCACGTCACTGCAAATGATGTCTAACACAGAGGAGGACATTTATCAGTCAGCATAGGAGCCCTGGCCTTGTTTAGCTTCATGGATTCTAAGCACAAGCATCAACGCGTCAGCCTGTGAGCGCTGTGCTGGAGAAACGTTCGCCTCCCCTGACACACAGTGGAACCTTCGTGTGAAGCTGACTGGTTCTACAGTTAACTCACAGAGCACATGCACAAAGATGTCTTTGGTTCTCCCTCATCAAAGGCCATAGCCTGAAGGAGCCATGAATAATTCAGTCTGACTTTCACCAGCACAAGTCTAGTGATAACAAGTTAAAACATCTTCCAGCAGGAGTAGCTCAGAAGATTTCCCTTCACTGAGCACAATAACAATTAACAATAGGTCAATATATTTTCAATTATAAAGTGCCTCCTAAAGGAATCTGTCATGATCTTGCAGCAAATACTACAACCTCAGCCAACCTCCAGACACACAGTCTGAGGAAATGAGGAGCTACAAGAGGAATGGTCGCCTCATTCCCACCCAAATAATAATGTCCCAGGACTGTGACTTCATGACTTCAGCCTGAGATGAGCAATGGGGTGGAGACGCCATGAAGATAGACACAAAATGCTGGAGTAACTCAGCGGGACAGGCAGCATCTCTGGAGAGAAGGAATGGGTGACGTTTCGGGTCGAGACGCTTCTTCAGAATGTTATAATGTCCCCCATACCCATCTCCTGATAAAGGGGGATATAGTTCGTCACCCTGAAATGAAACCTTTAGTGTTTTGCAATTAGATATTTCTCATCCTCGAAGCAGCAATTTCTTAATAAACAAAGAATATTTGCAGCCTTTGAATACAAATGATTACATTATAATTAGTCTGAAATGCTGCTAATTGATGTCACTAACTAATGGGACAGCATCATTGCACAAAGGTGTTTGGATCCAATGTGCATTGACAAACATGCTGTTGTTTCAAACCTCCACATGTTCATCTATTCGTATATTGTTGAATCATCATATTTATTTCAGGCAGGCTTCACCGACATTATCATCAGCGAACATTAAAACTGAGTGCTGGCCTTTTTAAACGACAATTTCACTTAAATTATAACTTCAAACAAGGATGAACCTTGTTTTTCATTCATGTTCCTTTACTGACGAACTACTGATGCCACTTGAGGATATATTTAAATTGATTATCTCGGCAGAAGCTGAATAATTGATGAATCAGTAAATAATGAATCTCTGCAAGGTGCGAAAGAAGCTGGAAATGTGAATGAACAGAATGAGCTGCTGGAGTTACACGTCAGCTCAGGCAACATCTGTAGAGAGAAAGACAATGAACATTCTGCAATGTCCTCCATATCCATCCACAGCAGCTGCCTGGCAGATACATCACGGGCACCATGCCATTACTGAAGGACCTACGCTGCCTAAAACACCCACGTCTAGTCCAACACTGGAAACAGGCTCATCACTTACAGCTCAGCGACCAACAGCATCAGCCCCTCCAAATACATCGCCAAGCTCAGGACACCTCAGATAGACACAAACTGCTGGAGTAACCCAGCGGGGCACTTACCCCTCTCTGTGCAACTGGATCCCCAACATCCCAAACGGAAGCCCCCCGTGGCCATGTGCTCACCCCCTGCCCTACACGCATGACCATGTGCTCGCCCCCTGCCCTACACGCATGACCATGTGCTCGCCCCCTGCCCTACATGCATGACAATGTGCTCGCCCCCTGCCCTACACGCATGACCATGTGCTCGCCCCCTGCCCTACACGCATGACCATGTGCTCGCCCCCTGCCCTACACGCATGACCATGTGCTCGCCCCCTGCCCTACACGCATGACCATGTGCTCATGTGCTCACCCCTGCCCTACATGCATGACCAATGTGCTCGCCCCCTGCCCTACACGCATGACCATGTGCTCACCCCGCCCCCTTCCCTACACGCATGACCGACCATGTGCTCACCGCCAGCCCTACACGCATGACCATGTGCTCACCCCCAGCCTACACCCTACATGCATGACCATGACCATGTGCTCCCCCCCAGCCCTACACGCATGACCATGCACTCACCCCCAGCCCTACACACATGACCATGTGCTCACCCCCTGCCCTACACGCATGACCACGTGCTCACCCCCAGCCCTACACGCATGACCATGTGCTCGCCCCGTGCCCTACATCCGTGACGTGTAGCCACACAGAACACTGTCATCTCTAAGTTTGCCAACCCCCCCCGACATTGGGTCGTGCCGACCAGGGAACAGGAGGCAGATCTGGTGGAGTGAAGCCAGAATTACAATGCGACTCAGAAATGGCAGTGAAAGGTCACATGGTTAAATGTGAGGCCACTCAGTCCTTGGAATATTCCGGCCAAAGCAGGTAGAGAAATGAAGGGATGTTGGTCGACCGAGCTCACAGTCACAGATTCATAGAGCATGGAAACAGGCCCTTCGGCCCAGCTTGCCCATGCTGACCCATAGTGCAGGACTCAACATCACAACAAAAGGTGGAAAGTCAGTGTGTGTGTGGGGAACATGCAATGTTGCAGTGTGTGTGGGGAACATGCAATGTTGCAGTGTGTGTGGGGAACATGCAATGTTGCAGTGTGTGTGGGGAACATGCAATGTTGCAGTGTCAGTGTGTGTGTGGGGAACATGCAATGTTGCAGTGTGTGTGGGGAACATGCAATGTTGCAGTGTGTGTGGGGAACATGCAATGTTGCAGTGTGTGTGGGGATCATGCAATGTTGCAGTGTGTGTGGGGAACATGCAATGTTGCAGTGTGTGTGGGGAACACGCAATGTTGCAGTGTGTGTGGAGAACACCTCACTATTGCGGCCCATTCAGGGCTTGGACTCATCTGGTTAATTGAGTTCGGTGTTGAGAATGAAGGCACCTGCAATATCAAGACATCACTTACAACCCCTTAAAGTCTCCCTCATTTAGATGGTTCACAGATGTCTCCATATGTCTGTTTAATTCTTTAACTACTGCCTAAGATGACACCTGCTAATTCAAGGCTGGATATAAATTGTGATTCGCTTTGTTTCACAGCGAGGAGACCTGCTCCTGAGCACAGCCATTGTGTGCAAACAGTTATCACTTATGTTCATGTGTATACCTGTGGCGTGGTGCTGCAGCAGTTAGTGCAGCTGCCTCACAGCTCAGGAACATCGGTTCAGTCCTGAGCTCGGGTGCTGTCTGCGCTGAGTTTGCACGCTCTGTGACTGTAATCTCTGATAAATACCAGTCTCGACTGCAACACAAACCTTCAGAAAAATTAATTTTAAAAAATCAGGTAATGAGTGCAGAACCTTCACCATATTCACATATCTCAGCACCACAGGTCAGCCTGTGGACGTCCACCCCACTCTGCCCAAACCACGCGGGCAACTAACAACACAGCAGTGATATAGATTTCTCTAACGTTGTGACCCTTGTATCCCCACTCTCTCCATCCCTTCCACACCTGAGGCGTACCAGCTTCAAAGTCGCCTTGTGGAATCTCATTGTCAGTAACCCGTTTTCACCTAGCCCTCAGCTAACAATGGCCTGTTTCCTTTATCAACGTTACTTTTTTGCATCTTTCAATCATTTGTTCTATTTCTTGCTAACTATCATCACTGACTATATCTCTCATTTCCTTTTCCCCTGACTCTCAGTCTGAAGAAGGGTCTCGGCCCGAAACGTTACCCATTCCTTTTCTCCAGAAATGCTGCCTGACCCGGTGTTACTCCAGCATTTTGTGTCTAGCTCCAGTTTAAAGCAGCATCTGCAGTTCCTCCCTACACATCCCTTCCACCACCATGGGTACCATTTGTAAAAGCATTGCCACTTGCCAAGACTCCTTTGGCAGCAGCTTCCAAACTCTGTGAGCACTGGTCACACAGCTACAACTCCCAGAAATGTTCTTCCTTCTTTGTCAATGGATCAATGCGTGATCAATGATCAATCAATCAATCACCGGTGCCTCTGTGTTAGCACTGTCAGAGTCCTGCACTGATAGAATGCAAATATTCACTCTTATCTCAAGGATAATTAGAGCTGGGCATGAAATAATGACCTTGCTCACAATTCCCAAATCCCACATATGAATAAAAAGTAGATAAATTGATGTAATTTATCTTTCTTAATTTAATATAAATTCCTAGCGTGGCGCTCAGTGGTAATTGTCATGCTCCCTGTTGAAGCCTTTCTGTTCTTGGCATTGTCATTAAGAAAAGCCCGCTCTTACACACATCATCATGCACAGACCCAATGCCCAGATTGTTCACACACACCACACATGGAGTACTAGCATGCAAGTGCCGTTTGTGAGGGATTTCTGTAAAAATGGGAAATCACGGCTCGAGTGGCCACAGCACGACGCTGCCACGTGGAGGGGCAGGAGGGAGGGGTGTGGGAGTCAATGGAAAGGAGGCATTTACTCTCGCCCAGGATAGACACAAAATGCTGCAGTAACTCAGCGGGTCAGACAGCATCTCTGGATAGAAGGAATGGGTGATGTTTCGGGTTGAGACCCTTATTCGCTCTGGCCCAGGTTGGATAAACAAAATGCATGGAGTGAACTGTGCGTGACTCAGGTACACCGATCGATTGGTTGGGGAAGTGGCAAGTGAGTTGTGCACTAGTTTATATCGTTTGACTTGTCTCCTGAATCTTTATGGGTCACCTATCCCTATTAAAACAGAAAATTAGTGCATTCAGAGGAACGGGATATTTTAAATTCCTACCTGGCCCAAATCTGTCCATTCACCACAATAATCTAGAGCGCAAAGACTTGCGATTTTTTGGTTCAAGATTTGCATAATCCACAACATAAACCACAATACAATATCCATTGTTTTTTAGAAGTCTATGTAAGCATTTGTGTCACTAACACAGTTGAACAATTTACCAATTGCTATTCAGGCTTTTAAGAACCTTTGAAATATCAGCTCAGCTCATGGATGTTGTAAATGTAATGTAAAGGCTAGGGTGAGAGGGGGTGAACATCTACTACAGTCTCCCTGCAGCACCGTCTGATATGAACATCCTTATTACAACTGAAGAAGTCAACTGGTGAGACAGATCTGTCGGTAACTTTGCGCGATGTCTTATGACATTCTACCAGAGATCAGGCCCGATGAAATCAACTCTGTCACCAGCAATATCTACAGATAACCACGGCGTTACATTCTACACACATGTTGCCACTTGAGTCAATAGACCCAAACATGTTGAAATTAACAGAACAGGCAATCAACAAAAACATTTCTCCCTTAACATAGAACATAGAACCTGGATCAGTATAGCACAGGAATAGGCCCTTCGGCCCACAATGTCTGTGCACAAAGCCTTGCCAAGTTAAACTGTTATCCTCTGCTTGTGCCTAATCCATATCCCTTCATTCCCTGCATATCCATATGCCTGTCTAAAAGCCTCTTGCACCCCACTATGGTATCTGCCTTCACCTCCACCCCTGGCAGCGCGTTCCAGGCACCCACCACCCTCTGTGTAAAAAAACTTGCCAGACATCTTTGTTACAAATGAGTGAGAAAGATTTCCATTGAAAATACAGAGTGTAACGAGTGGATTCCCTGTCTCTCACGTCACTGTTTAGCAGCCATGTTACCTGTCCCGCTGGGTCACTCCAGCTTTAAACCAGCATCTGCAGTTCCTTCTTACACTGTTCACACTCACTTGGTTCTCTGGGCCTCTCTGGGACGGTGGTTGACCGGTTACTGTCTTTTCTGTTGATCACTTGGGCTTCCACAGACTCTGGTGAATGCGGGGCGAGGGTTTGACAGGGCTGACCGCTTGTGCTCTCTGTGTGGAGTTTGCATTCTCCCACCCTCCCGTGACGTGTGGATTCTCCACCAGGAGGCGCCGGTTTCCTCCCACATTCCAACCCAGGGGTCAGCAGTCCGGGGTAGAGGCCAAATTCTGGGAATGTAGGGAAAATAGCAATGGGAATGAGTAGTCAAGATGGGCCAAATGCCTCCTTCCACATGGTAATGGAATGCATGGAGAATATTACAGTTGTTTATGGGACCCATTTTAAGCTGCAATAACAGGCTGTGCATCAGGCAGAGATCAGATGCAGGGAGTGCAATGATCTCTGGGCCAGGAATGATTCAAGGCAGCTGCTCATCTGAATGTGTCCCACATACTGACTGTACACACACGCACACAGTACACACACACACCCAGCGTGCAGTGCGGGGGATAGAGAGGGACAGATGGCAGGAACGAGGCAGTGCAGGATGGAGATGTCAGCTGTCACTACAGGCACCACGCAGCTGCATTCCTGCCAATTCCCTGACGAGGGTAATGGTGATATGACTCAGGGAACAGGGAGAAGCTGGAAGATGAGAGATCACACGATGGGAATCAGCATCAGCTCTGATGTGGTGGGGGAAGCAGACAGCACTGAACACGGCTCAGTCACACCCTGCTCTGCAGCAACCATGCTCTGGATGACCAGTCGCTCTGGCCAAGCAGGAACCAGGGACAGGACCAGTGGGTGAATCTGTTTAACGTTACACAGAAGAGGCAAGTTAATCCATTCGACACAAAGATTTATCCTCCTCCTGCATTCATTTTTAGTTACCTCAGTCTCCGCGCAAGCAGCAGGTCAGACGACTGACTACAAGTCACTGAGTTTCTCCGGAACTATCTGTGGTCACATCATTCCCGTGGCTCATGTGGAGACGCTGCACATTCCAGCAATGCGCAGCTCATACGATCAGTCTGAAAATGGTCTCCACCCGAAACATCACCCATTCCTTCTCTCCAGAGAGATGCTGCCTGACCTGCTGAGTTACTCCAGCTTTTTGTATCTATCTTCCCATCTTCAGTAATGCTGGCTTGTTTCAGTAAATTCAACATGCTTCAAACCATCTCTGAGATTCTGTTAAAGACACAAAGTGCTGGAGTAATTCAATGGGTCAGCCAGCATCTCTGGAAGAAAAGTATGGGTGACATTTTGGTCGGGATTCTCTTTAGACTGAGAGTAAAGGGTTAGGGATGGGGAAAACAGGGGAGAGAAGATGTTTCTTTCTGCAATTAAACACTGGGTTTAGTAAAGACATTATTGATTCTGCTGCCTGTTACTGGGAATAGAGAGGTTTTGCACCCTGCAGATAAATCTCTATTTGAAGTAAAAACTGGACCATATAATGTCATTATGTTCTTGTAAGAATTTCAAGAGAGAGCTAGATACTTTTAAAGTCAGGGGATATGGGGATAAGGCAGGAACGGGGATTGGGGATGATCAGCCATGATCACATTGAATGGCGGTGTTGGCTCGAAGGCCTACTCCTGCACCTATTGTCTATTGTCTAGGATTACTTCAACCATGATCAAAGGATAAAAAAACTAAGAATGTGCATCTTTTAAATATTGCACCCTACCTTAAAACTGATAACATTCAAATGTCAAAATTACAAGTAAATTGTTGTAACCAACCATTAGAATGCAGAGTGAAAATACGATGTTCTTTGGCAATATTGCAGAATCCTTAATGATTCCTTATCTAATTTTCAACGTGATTAGTTTGTAACAGGGTAGAATTTGATATAACCCTAATAACTATTCACAAGACACGATTCATGAAATTTACTGGTACTCGGCTGAAGGTACTCAAGAACTCTTCACCATAGCCCTTGTGGCTGAAGGGATCAGGGGGTATGGACAGAAGGCAGGTACAGGATACTGAGTTGGATGATCAGCCATGATCATATTGAATGGCGGTGCAGGCTCAAAGGGCTGAATGGCCTACTCCTGCACCTATTTTCTATATTTCTATAAACCAGCCACGATATCACGTTGCCCGCACTGCATTGAGCTTCACTATAAACCAGCCACTACATCACGACTGCATTGAGATCGGATCACAGTTTCCATTGATTTGTAAATTGTAAATTGAACATTTCCCAGCCAGACCCTCAGTGAGACGCAGTGAGAACTGAAATGTTCCTACTGTTTAGTTTAGTTTAGTTTAGTTTAGTTTTGATTAGTTTAGTTTAGTTTCGGTTCAGCGGGTGGAGTGGATCAAGGATCCCCGATTGGTGGCCACAAACACATTATCCCCAGCCCATGGTCAGCATGTAGACATAGACTCACAGCTTGAGTACAATGGTGGCTTCAATGAAGATCTCCAACTTATAACTTTGTGGGGACACAAACTGTGTGACTATTTTAACGTGCGACTTGGTAAATGCTTGAAGATGGATCGGCCTTTCTACTTCACTGCAGTACTGACAACAGCAAGACCTATTTACATTAATTTGATCTAGATTTGTGTTTAAATAATTCATTTATTGCAATTGGATTAAATCCCTAAATCACATTTTGTTTGGTGGTCGTTGTCACTTTGTCACTTTGTATGTAATTTTGATAAAATGATGTCAGAGCAACCACAATTTCCAATGCTATCAGCAATGGTTATTCCTCTTTGGTCTTGTATACATTATTGCACGCTCCAACGTATACATCAGCAAACATTGATAACATTCAGCTCATGCGACACCCAAATCATTTATGTACATTGAATGTAAACAGAATGCCGGTTGTTTCCTCAAGGACATCACGTGCTTCCCAATCCCGATCTACAACGTCCACAGCATCCACCATCCATATATCGGGATTCTCTCAACAATACTAATTTTACTTCGGAGTCACGTGAGTGACTTCGTGAAGACCCCGCCAGCACGCATGCGCGGCATATCGTCGCACGCATTTGCATCGGCAGGCTGGGGGGGGGGGGAGTGCGCTCTCTCCTCCGGCTCCTTCATAAAAGACCGGCAGGTGAGTATTATCTTTACCCTACAGGATGGACAAGGGCAAGAGAAAGGCGCTGTCGAAAAGTCGAGCTTCGACCAGCCAACGGCCCTTGTCCCCGGAGCTGCAAGCAACACCAGCAGCTTCGAGGCGTGTGGGGGCAGGAATGCGGAAGTCGGGTGCTCCCGCTGATTCAGGGGCCGACTCACCTGAATGGTTTACCGCTCCGGAGCTGGACGCATCGGATCCAGTCTTCGAGCCCCCTTCCCCCAAGAAAAGAGGGGGGAAACAGGTATGTGGCAAGGGGTCTCGCTTTTTACAAGCAACCCCTCCCCGAGCTCCAGAAGACCCGAGGGGGCTGGGCCGGGGGACAGCTGCACGACAGGGGAGCCCTGCAAAGTGCATTAACGTACCACAGCCAGGGAGATCTGCCGTAGTGCAGTCTGGCAACATCACTGCTGCGTCGAGTAGGCCTGCTGGAGCAGATACCGCCGACAACACACACCGTCAGGCTGCGGTCAAGGGCGGAGGTGGCAGCAGGAAGCGGTCGGTCAGCTCAGCGCTGCGAGCGGCCGACCATGCGCCTCCACGCCAAAAGATGGGCATGTGTGGAGGTAAGCCTGCACGGACTCCGGGGAGCCAGGTTCCGGGGGCCGGCGCCGATTCAACTCACCTGCCTTCATATCAGACAGGTGGGCCGCCACAGTCTGGGAGAAGACAGACTAGCGGAGAGTCCGTGCGGAAGTCGTATGATCCTACTTGGGCTGTAGGTCACGACGACCTGCCATTGGACCCTAGACAGCACCCTAAGGGGGTGTGGTCCGATGGTGGAAGCCCCAGTGAGTTCGCAGGGCCTGGGGAAGTCGGCTTGTCCGCTGCGTATAGCAGGGACTGTCGCATAGAGCGGTTGGAGCTCTTAGTGGAGCAACTCCTCCAGCGGGACCGGGATCGAGAAGAGCGGGGCTCGCGGGCATCCACTAGTCGTGCGAGGACCCCACTCAGCATCTCATCGTCTCCAGCAGGAAGCATGAGGGATTTCCCAGCTGCTGAGTTTGAAGACGACCCGGGACAGCCAGTGACCGCTGAGCCAGAGCATGAGGAGGATATGCTGGATGTGGTGAGTAAGTTTGCCGCTACCACCCAGACAGGTGAACCTCTACACCACAATTTGCCGGGCACCATTGATTACCTGACTACGCACCAACTGCAGAGTCAGGTTCTCAATGATACATTGGAGAAAATAAAACCGCCCGAAAACTGCATCAACCTCAGTGTGCCCTTGGTTAACGCCCAGATCTGGGGACACTTGAGTACGGCCACCAGGATGCAGGATGTCCGCCTCCAGCGTATATTAAAAGTTCTCTCCACGGGCATAACGGCGTTTGCTAGGACCCTGGACGGGGATAATGTGTCGAGCGATCAGCAAGACGCACTGGCACTCCTATGCAACGCCCAATATGAGATCAACTGCCTGCGTAAGAGCTCCATAAAGCCCACACTCAACCCCAAATTCGCGGGGTTGTGCCGACCATCAACCACTCCACCGCCACATCAGTTGTTTGGAGACCTATCCAAACAGGTGAAGGAACTGGATGAGGAGGCCAAAACAGCGGGCCTCATGAAACCTCCACCGGCCAGACCTCATCCATATCACCGGCAACAGCCTAATTCCTCTTGGAGAACACGGCTGCCGGAAAGGGCACAGAGATCCTACCTACCTCCATCCCAACAAGTGCAACGACCTTTTTTAGGGCAAGGCCAGCAACGGCCTGCGTGGAAAATGCGGCCGCCGGCTCGTCAACCTCCACAACGCCCACTCAAAACACCGTATGTACGGAACCGCCGTTAACCATGGAGGTAAGGGGGTCTGGTTCCTCTCACGCCGTAGCATCCCCTCCTGCACGAATAGGTGGGCGATTGCGGGCTTTCTTGGACATATGAAAAACTGTCACCACAGATGAGTTTATTTTACAAAGTGTTCAAGGATATGTTATAGAATTTATTGGAGGTATAAATCCCCCTACTCAGCATTCGCCTCGTAGGAGTTTTACTCTATCCCAAAAAGAGGTGCAGGCAGGACATGCTGAAATTATACAGCTAGCAGCAAAAGGCGTAATTAGCAAAACCAAGCATGAACCAATTGAGTTTGTGTCTAACATCTTCACTAGGATTAAAAAAGATGGGGGATGTCGCATAATAATAGACTTAACTGAATTGAACAATTTTGTACAATACACCCATTTCAAAATGGATACTTTTGAAACAGCTAAGCAGATGCTTTACCCAGGGTACTTTATAGCATGCATCGATTTGAAAGATGCATACTATACGGTCCCCATTGCTGAGGCTCATAGAAAGTTTTTGAAGTTTGTCTGGAAGGATCAATTATGGGAATATAAGGCATTGCCCAATGGAATCACCACAGCTCCTAGGCTATTTACCAAATTGGTAAAACCTATATTGGCTCTTCTCCGGCAACAAAATTATATAGTAATGGCATATTTGGATGATATCCTTATAGTGGGTCAGACCCTCCAATTGGCAATTCAAGGAGTGGCTGCAACCAAGGCTCTGTTCGAGAAGCTGGGATTCGTAATCCATCCAGACAAATCAAAATTGCACCCGGTACGGGTTATGGATTATTTGGGGTTCACCCTAGACACCAATTTAATGAAGATTACCATCCCAACTAATAAAGCTACTGCTATTATTGAAGAGTGCCACAATCTTGCTTGCGCCAGGGTACGGACTATTCGACAAACAGCAAAAGTTATAGGCAAATTGGTAGCTACATTCCCAGCTGCACGATTCGGACCGCTACACTACCAAAATTTACAAAGATAAAAAATCACAGCATTAAAAACAAATGCTGGGCACTTTGATCGGCCAATTCGGCTACCACCAGAAGCTAGAGATGAGCTACAATGGTGGGTTGACAATATTAGAGAGTGTCACAGACCTATCATAATGAGCAACCCTGATGTTGTGTTACAAACTGACGCAAGTGCACAAGGCTGGGGAGCAACTGATACGATGTCCAGTTGTGGTGGCAGATGGAACTCTTATGAGTCTACATTCTTGGAGTTACACGGGATAAATTATATAGAAATGCTGGGAGCATTTCATGGACTGCGGGCTTACTGTACTAATTCACAGAATTTACATGTTCGCCTTCAAATAGATAATACTACAGTGGTGGCTTACATCAATCATATGGGTGGTATCAGGTCGCTATCTTGTGATGAATTGGCTAATACAATTTTGCACTGGCGCATTGAAAGAAACATTTGGATTACTGCGACCTATTTGCCTGGGAAGCTTAATATAGTGGCGGACACCAGGTCACGAGTATTTAATGACAACATCGAGTGGATGTTGAATCCCCAAATTTTTAGAGATATTATAGCTCACTTTGGGACACCAGATATTGACCTATTTGCGTCCAGGTTGAACCATCAGATACCAACGTATGTGTCATGGGAACCAGACCCTGGGGCAATGGCAATGGATGCGTTTTCTATCCATTGGGGGAAATGGTTTTGCTACGCATTTCCCCCATTCTGCCTCATCAGTCGGGTGTTGCAGAAAATTAAACTAGATTCTGCAACTGGCATATTGATCATCCCCGACTGGCCTACACAACCATGGTACCCGATGGTTGTAAAAATTTTAAAACAGCCATGGATGGCGATTGGGAAACATCTCAAATTGATTACTCACCCCATTACGGGAATCAGTCATCCTTGCCATCGTCATTTAAACTTGTTGGCTTGCAGGTTCTGAAAAGACCGCTCATCCGGGCAGGCATCTCGTCAAGAGCCATAAACCTTATCGCTGCATCGTGCCGAGAATCAACTCGGAAACAATACCTCACTCAAATCAGAAAGTGGGAGGCATTCTGTGCCCGGACCAACAAGTCCTCCAACTCGGCAACAATACCTGATGTGTTGGAGTTTCTAGCAGGCCTCCATTTCGATGCTGGCCTCAGCTACAGTGCCATCAACAGCGCCAGGAGTGCGCTGTCCTCATACCTGGATATAGGTGTCGGCTCCAACCACCTGGTGTCTAAACTAATGAGGGGAGTGTTTAACACCAACCCTCCACGACCCAGATATGCAGTAACGTGGGATGTGGGGATCGTGCTGACCCTACTGAGGAGCTGGGCTCCAATAGATGAGCTACCATTGAAACAGCTCACCCTCAAGGTGGTGATGCTCATGGCACTGACTACAGCCCAACGAGTCCAGACGTTACAGAAACTGCGGCTGGACAGCATGGTGGCCACCCCTGGTCAAATAAATTTAGTTGTCAAAGAATTATTAAAACAGCACAGGCCAGGGGCGCATGGGCTGCAGTTGGAATTTCGGGCGTACCCTGTAGATGCCACTCTCTGCATAGTCACCTATCTCCACCACTACATCCGAATTACTGGAGTTATCAGGAGGAAGGAACAGGGACTCCTCATCAGTCATAAACCTCCGCATCGTCGGGTGACTACACAGACCATCGCCAGGTGGCTCAGGGTGGTGCTGGATGCAGCAGGAGTTGCCACTGACATTTCTAAGTCCCATTCCACCAGAGCTGCATCCACATCGGCGGCGAGAGCCATGGAGGTGCCCATGGACCACATTCTCGCCACCACGGGCTGGGCCAGTGGGAAAACCTTTCAACGGTTCTATAACAAGCCTCTGGCCGCCCCTGCGACATTCGCAGAAGCTACCCTGGGTACCGCTCAGTAAATGTCTCGCCCCGATTTAGGGGTTTGTTGTTTATTTGATTAATAAATTGTGTTGATTTTTCAGCCAGTTTCGACTGAACTCCATTAACAGCCTTCCTCCATCAGACTGGCGGCAGTGTGATAAGCATGGACGTTGTCCAGGCCGTGAAATCACAGAGCTTTGAAATCTTCACGAAGTCACTCACGTGACTCCGAAGTAAATAGTAAGATTAAACGAGAACTTACCAAGTTTGAAGGTTGATCTGTATTTTACGAGGAGTCGCGGTGAGGGATTTCGTGCCCACCGCTCCCACCCTCTATCATAAGGTCAACCAGGTAGTTCTACGTTTTCATCTTACTATTTTTTAGTCATGGTTGGTTCTGTGATTCCACACCGCTGCTTTGAAGGATGCCGCGCATGCGTGCTGGCGGGGTCTTCACGAAATCCCTCACCGCGACTCCTCGTAAAATACAGATCAACCTTCAAACTTGGTACGTTCTCGTTTAATCTTACTATTAGTTCTGCACAGCCTGCCTTTCACAACACTGTCTGTCCTTCAGCATTCACTGGTCACAGTGGGCTGCCCCGACCATGAATGAGCAATGGTCATGGGTAGAGCACCATACACTCCCATACTTCACACAGCATTGAAGGAGGCCATTCGGCCCATCAGGTCAATGCTGGCTCTCAATTGAGAATAGGTGCAGGAGTAGGCCATTTGGCCCATGAGATTAATGCTGGCTCTCAAAGCCATCGCATCGATCCCACTTTCACATTCCCGTTATCTGCCCCGTTCCTCATCCAATCCCGATGCCGTAGTGGCCAATTGACCTATCCAGCAGCCGCCCTGGTTAGTGGCACAGAGGGGTAGAGGCACGCTGTGGAACAAGAGGCTGAGGCCGTGCCCCATGTACATTTACAGAGGGCTTTGCTCAACATCAAATAAACGGCAACTCTGATCACGGCTACTTCATTGTAATTTTTGTTTATTAATTAACTAAATTTTGTGTAATTATATAAAATGCAGAACCTGCGATGTTTCCAGGTTGGTGATTAACTTTACTCAACTCAATACAAGATGATGTCGACCTCGTCACTCCTGGACTCCAACCCCTTCACGAATGCAGCAGTGGGCAGTCACCATGGCACCAATTGTTTCAACACACACAAGGAATGGGATCAAAGACGGACTCAAAAAGCTGCAGTAACTCAGCGGGCCAGGCAGCATATCCAGAGCGAAGGAATGGGTGACGTTTTGGGTCGAGACCCTTCTTCAGACCAAAGAGCAGGAGATGTTTCCACTTCCCCAGACTGAGAGAGGCAACTCGCTTGTTAGTTGCATCCAAGTAGGAAATGCATTCCATGAACATCTTAACGATTAATCATTATCTCAATGAGAATAAATCAATTTCCATTCTCCAATTCCTGTTTACAAATGGAGCCAAAAGACTCTGAAGCATAGAACCTGGTGGTTTATTCCAATTTCCAGATACGTTTTTAATGTCGGGTGTAGATGTTCTCGATCATGTTTCCTTGTGCCAAACCTTTATTCCCAGTCAGATATATTTGTCCTTCATTTGAGCAGCCGTTGGGCAGGGTATTTTGTTGTAAGTATTCCATCGGCCACTGTGCTTGAAAAACGAGGTCAATTCAGATTCCCACAATGCTGCTGTTTTACTCTTCACAAATATTGATGCCAAATCTTTCCTCGATGCAAACTAGTTCAGATGCACGAGAGACTTGTTTAAACAACAAGAGCGTGGGGCAAGGGCTCATTAAGTTGCCGGCAGCACTCAGTGGACACATAATTAATTCCTTAGCAGTTTTAAACTTTAACAATTTATACCAAGCACATGCTAATTTAATTTGCAAGAATAATACCCTCAGAGCAGTGATTGGGAAATGCAAAACAACCATTCTGGATTTCGATACAAAACACGCCCCACGCAGGCCCATGGTATCTAATAAAGGTGCACCAGGCATAAGGTCAAGGTGATAGGAGCAGGATGAGGCCATTCGGCCCATCAAGTCTACTCCACCATTCAATCATAGCTGATCTCTCTCTCCTAACCCCATACTCCTACATTCTCCCCATAACCCCAGACACCGTACTATTCAATAGTCTATCTATCTCTACCCATTGACTTGGCCTCGACAGTCATCTGTGACAATGAATTCCACAGATTCACCACCCTCTGGCTAAAATATTAACTTATGTTCAAGAAATGCTACCATGTTATAATTTTAAACATCATTGTCTTAATCATATAAAATTAAACGTGGATTGTCTAATGCCGGCCAGTGATATTCAATTAAATTCTGTGACGTTAGAAGCATTGATGCAGAGAGGGGCCTTGGTGATCACAGCTCCCTGCAAAGTAACGTGGGTGGATAGGGTGGTGGAGAAGGTCTTTGACTTGCTTGCCTTTGTACTGAGTATGGTTGTTGGGAGGTTGTTTCGGGTCGAGACCCAGTCTGAAGAAGGGTCTCGACCCGAAACGTCACCTATTCCTTCGCTCCATTCCTTCCGCTGAGTTTCCACAGCATTTTTGTCTACCTTGTATGGTAGTTGGGACATCATGTTTCAGTTGTGTAGACATTGGTTGGATCAGGGTGCACACTTGTGGTCACCACAACCACATTGAGAAGGGATGTGGTGGTGATTTTCTGTTTTAGTTTCCAGGATTGTCCAAGGTCTCTGTTACTCTCACACACAACTTCCCAAGTTCCGTTCTTACATTGGACTGCAAGATGTTGCTATTGTTAGTTATGCCCCACAGTTTATTTCATCTCCAGCTGATTAGTCTGTCCTCACACCACGATTTAAGCTCTAAATTAAGGGAGGAACTGGATAAATATTTAGTAATGTGAGTGTTCATCGCGATAGCTCGTTCATAAATAACAGGAGCAGAATTAGGCCATTCAGCCCATCGAGTTTACTCTGTCATTAATCATGGCTGATCTATCTTTCCTTCTCAACCCCATTCTCCTGCCTTCTCCCCTTGACCCCTGACACCTGTACTAATCAAGACTGTCAATCTACGTTTTAAAAATATCCAAAGAGTTGGCCTCCACCGCCTTCCGTGGCAATTAATTCCACAGATTCACCACCCTCTGGCTAAAGAAACTCCTCCTCATCACCTTTCTAAAGGTGTGTCCTTTTATACAGAGGCCGTGCCCTCTGGTCCCAGACTCTCCCACTAGTGGAAGCATCTCCACATCCACTATATCCAGGCCTTTCATTATTCAAAGAGATCTCCCCTCATCCTTCTAAACGATAGGTTTGTTCTTTTGTTGGGAACCGCGATGCCATCACAACTGCCCAGTTTCTCTCCATGCAACTGGTGGCTTATTTGATTTGGAAGTCAAGATCACCTTCACAGTGATCTGTTGTCCTATATTTCATTAGGGAAATTAATAAAGTGTGGAGAAAGGTGAATTAAATGGTCAATGCATATTTCATGCTGACAGACAAAACTATCTTCTCAATTTATGAGCATTTAATTGATGGATCTTTGCAATAACAACGTCTATTCTTTGTGAGTTCCAACCATTGACTTACAAATCTATTTATCTCTTCAGTGAAGAGCATAACATCTCCACCCGTAACAATGTTGTTTCAGGTTACATCCAATGTGGTTTGCCGGCTTTCCCAGTTACAACTTTCTTCTGAGGAAATGTTTTCAGAAACGTATCCCTTACATGAGATATAGTCGTGAAACACGGACCATGTTACGGTGGAGATCATCTGAAGCCCTTATGGCCAAGGCTTTTATTTTAAACTGAAAATTACTCATTGATTCTTCAAAAATGTCAAACTAACACAATGGACTGTAGGATAAAACTGTGATTGGGAGAACTGTTATACTCAGCTGTATTCAGTCATTGACAATAAAAATTGAGTCAGAAATGTACACATCTAGATGTGTCATAAACCAAGCCATTCCATATTGTGAGAGTGGTAATCTAATGATCAGAAACATGTAGTGAAGCCAAACCGTGACACCAGCCACAGTGAACAATGAGCAAACGCCAACATTATCAGCCAAACCGTGACACCAGCCATGGTGAACAATGAACTAACAGTGAACACTGTTACCGATCTGGAGTTTGTCGCACCACCAATGATCTGTCCATATTGTTGCTCTGGATCACCATGCAGTTACAGGTTAGTCACTGGATGATTGGTGTTTATTTTATAGAACCATAGTTCCACACTTGCCACATGTGTTTATGTACTGTAGAGGCAGGTGTATAGACATTAATAAAGTTTAGTGGGATGTAGCAGGCAGGTGGAACCAGCATAGATGGGGCATCTTGGTCAACATGACATGTTGGGCCGAAGGGCCTGCTTCTGTGCTGTATAACTTTATGAATGCCAAAGTGTTCTTTGAAAACCTGCCAGGGTGCACGTGGAGGATTAGTGGTGACATTGTGAGGGTACTATGCTCCATGGGTGTCTGGAACTCTGCTGAGGTGATACCCCAGTAGTTCCGGTCATAATGCCAGACTATCACACCACATACACTGTCTTCCACAGCCACACAGTAGTCCATGCCTGCATCTGCTGCTCTGCGCATCATTCGTGTTACACTATCCAGCATTTGAGGATCTTTGGGTCATCACACACAGAGGACATTTGCCTCAACAAGGCTGTGCGGAATTTTTATCAGCAAATCAATTCATCCTTTTCTCTGCCTCCTTCCCCACAGTCTGGCAATTTTTTGCGTTTCTCTTCAAGGACTGAACTAATTCCTTTTTGAAGGTCACAATTCACTCTTTCACATCATATAAAATCCTGGTATCACATTCAGTTGTTTCCCAAATGATGGTACTTTCGTGGTTTATGGTTTCTCTGCAGTGAAAGAAAGATTCTCTTTATTCATTCTGTCTGTTCTTCACCATTTCACCAATCAATCTTTGCCCCGTGCCTGCTCCAGAGATATCGCCTTACCTGCCAGCGTGGCCCATTTCTCCAACATATCATTGACGTCTATGAAAATGTGTAGAATTACCTGACAGCCAGATATCATTCTTTTTTCCTTTTTCATTTCTCCTTTGGTCGTGATATTCACCCTGGTTTTCACTTGTAATCTGCCAGACTCCCAAGAGCCTGCTCCAGCCCTTTCTTCACCTTTCTCCAGGTGAGAATGTATCCTAATGCTGCCCAAACCAGCTCCATCGTGTTTCCTGGCCACAAGGAACTGCACGTGCTAGAGTCTTCAGAAAATACAAAGGGCAGGAGTAACTCAGTGGGTCAGGCAGCATCTGTGGTGGGAATAGAGAGGCGATGTTTCGGATTAGGACCTTTCTTCAGACTGATGTGGGGGGGCAAGACGTGGTAGGCAGATCCAGGTGAGGGAGCAGATCATGTCATAAGTGATAGAAATAGAATTAGGCCATTTGGCCCATCAACTACGCCATTCAATCATGGCTGGTGTCTCCCTCCTAACCCCATTCACCTGCCTCTCCCCATAACCCCTGACACCCGTACTAATCAAGAATCTATCTATCTCTGCCTTAAAAATATCGTTTGCCTTGGCCTCCACAACCGTCTGTGGCAAAAATTTCCCATGATTCACCAACCTCTGACAAAATAAATTTCTCCTCATCTCCTTCCTAAAGGAATGTCCTATAATTGTGAGGCTGTGCCCTCTAGTCGTAGACTCTCCCACTAGTGGAAACATCCTCTCCACATCCACTCTATCCAGGCCTTTCACTATTCTGTATGTTTCAATGAGGTCCCCCCTCATTTGTCATAAACTCTAGCGAGTACAGGCCCAGTGCCATCAAATGCTCATCATATGTTAACCCACTCATTCCTGGAATAATTCTTGTAAACCTCCTTGGTGGGGGGGGGGGGGGGGGGGGGGGGGGAGCTGGTGGTGGGGGAGAGGGAGGGAGTGGGAGATCTTGATCCTCTGCTAAATATCCTACACCACGATGTAACTTACCACCGAGTGAAACACCGTAAGATTCAAATTGTGTTTATTGATCAGTTGAGGTGGCTACACTGTGGAATGCTGGTACTTTTCCGGCAATCCCTTTACTCGACATCACTGTCTAAACCTCTCCTTTCCCTTTCCCCTGACTCTAGTCTGGTCTCGACCCGAAACGTCATCCTTTCCTACTCTCCAAGAGATGCTGCATGTCCCACTGGGTTACTCCAGCATTTCATACACAGTCCCTCTATCACCGATGCTCTGCAGCTTCATGGAATGAACAAGTTGCTGCAAAGATAAGATTTCAGCAAAAAGACAGATGTGACGGCAGAAAACCAGCAGTGACGTGAGGTTGTGGCAAATCACCGTCCCCACTGACTCAAACCTATTGTACTGTTGTTTTGGCTAACAGCTTGTTTTTTACTCCTCTGCTCTTTTCAAGTGAGTAATGATTTGTGTAGATTCTGCTGACATGGGCAATGGGGACAGGACAACATCTGACGACCACTGCACAAAGACGTCTGGCCCAGAAATCCCAGGGCCACATTAATAAGCAAGCACATCTCCAAGACATAAACAAGTATGGTGGAGGAGATGAGGAATGTCTCGTGTAGGTTCTGCCAATCTTCTCCAAGCACACCTTTAACCATATCTGGACCATTCCTCAATCTGAAGATAGATACAAAATGCTGGAGACAGGCAGCATCTCTGGAGAGAAGGAATGGGTGACGTTCCGGGTCAAGACCCTTCATCCATTCCTCGGTAAGTCTGGTGAAGAGAGGGAGGGTAGAATTGAGCGGAAGCCTTCTTTAAGACAAGGCTTTGTCCAATTTTCCTCTAGGTTTTGAACTGAGAAACCCTTGCCACTAAAGTACTGTCATCCGAGCCAAATTGCCAGCAGCAGAATTCAGTTCAGTGACCACGGCATTTCAGCAAAGCCACAGCTGGACGCTGGCAATGGCAGGGCTGCCAACTCTCACGCTTTCAGCTTTCAGCGTGAGAATCACGCCTTGGAGCAAATTCTCACGCCCTCACACTCATGACCGAGTTCTCGCGCTGAGTTCAGTCCCTGAGCCAGGTTGTCCCTTTGCGCCGCTTGCCAACGATCTGTGCGGTCCGGGAAGCGTCGGGCGAGTGACGTCGCGTCTCTTCTCTTCTCTTTGGTCGAATGTGCAGCTGCCGCCAACGACAACCAGCTGCAGCAGTTGTCAAACATGGGGGGGGTGGGGGGACGCAGACCACAATGCGGCCAAACATCTAGGACAGGGATCGGACTACGGGCACACGGCCCGTAACACGAAAAACCACATTTTTGTTTTCAATTCGTTTTCGTGGGGTCCCGACCTGGAACAGAAGCCACGACCACCCCCTCCCCTCAACACTAGCGGGCAGCAGCAACAGCAACGCTCTCACTGCAATTAAACCTCTGTCTCTTCCTTCTTCCCCCCCCCCCTCTTCTCCCTCTCAATACCTTCCCCGCCCATCACTCATTCTGTTTCATGCGAGCCGACCTGGGAACTGCGGCCAATCCCTGGGACGTGAGCTGACCTGGGAACGGCAGCCAGTCCCTGGGTACGCAGAATGGGCTTAGAAATACCATTTAAGCAAAATTGCCCTCACTTTCCCCATTTTGATTCTTGAGATTAATATCCCTTTGCTCTGCTAACAGCGTTAAAGTACTTATGAGGTCGAGTCAGGAAAGGGAACATGTTATTTTTTTTTAGTTTGCTTTAATTTGTTAGTTGATTTTTTGTTGACTGCAATAATTTCTGAAATAGTCTTAAAGTAGCTTAACTGTTATAAAGCAGTAATAGGTGATTTTTGTCCAAACAATTGGAACTTGCATAAAATGTTTGAATTATTAGCAATGATCGTGAGACTCGCGCATTTCACAAAATTCTCATGCTCTCACGTTGATCACAAAATTATATAATGAGAATAGGACCTGTTTTGCTTAACAAATAGTGTAGGAAGGAATTGCAGATGCTGGTTTCAACTGAAGATAGACACTAAAAACTAGAAAAAACTCAGCAGGACAGGCAGCATCTCTGGAGAGAAAGAATGGGTGATGTTTTGAGTCGAGACCTTCAGCCTGAAGAGGTTGAAAACCAGCCATGAAACACAATGACTGGACGAAGGGTCTCGACCCGAAACGTCGCCTGTCTCCTTCGCTCCTTAGATGCTGCTGCACCCGCTGAGTTTCTCCAGCTTTTTGTGTACCCTCGATTCTCCAGCATCTGCAGTTCCTTCTTTAAAACAATGACTGGACATGTGCGTTATCCAACTAAGGGCAGAAATCAGAATCATGTGTTCATCTTTATTCACGTGACACCATAATAAATATATTACAGAAAAAATAATTTAGTGGGGTGGCACGGTGGCGCAGCGGTAGAGTTGCTGCCTTACTACCACGTGGTTTTCTCTGGATATTCCGGTTTCTCCCATATCTGAAAGAAGTGCAGGTTTGTAGGTTAATTGGCTTCTGTAAATTGTCCCTGACGTGATGGATGGAATTGATGTATCGGTGGTCTGGTCCGGTGATTGCTGGTCGGTGTGGACCTGGTGGGCGGAAGGGCCTGTTTCCATATATATTTTTCCATATATATCTTAATTTCATTGAACCATATATGATTGAATATGTGGCATTATTTTCGTCTTGTTTCTATATTCAAAGAGTAAGGTTGAAACTGTCTGAAGAAGGGTTTCGGCCCGAAACGTTGCCTATTTCCTTCGCTCCATAGATGCTGCCGCACCCACTGAGTTTCTCCAGCAATTTTGTCTACCTTCGATTCCCCAACATCTGCAGTTCCTTCTTGAACAAGGTTGATTGATTTATTTGTGCAGATGGAAGTCTGACTTTTGCTTTGTTTCTTTTTTTTAAAAATATATATTTTTATTAATGTAGACAGTGATTTAGCAAACATATGTTATGATAGCAATATTTCATGTACAACGGTCATACATTATTAATATTGTCAAGTGTATCATTTTGACTAATAATTTTTTTTTATAAAGAGAGGAGAACAGTAAGAAAAATAAAATAAAAATCAACATCAAAAAAGAAAATCATAAAGAATGGAATAATTTACTATTAATACATCATAGGAGATAAGATCAAGGAATATAAAATATAACTTTTCACCTAATCCTGAGTCCAAGTTTCAGTTAGGGTTCCCTGCCGAACCATTCTATCCTTTTAAATAATCAATGAAAGAAGACCATATTCTAACGAAAACTTCTTGTTTGTCCATTAGGGCAAATCTGATTCTTTCCAGGTGTAGGGTCTCCGACATTTCCGTAATCCACATTTTAGTTGTGGGGGATATAGGGCCTTTCCAAAATTTTAAAATTAGTTTCTTCCCAATTATTATACTGTAATCTAGGAAATTTCTTTGACTTCTTGTAAGAGTTAAACTTTGTTCTGATGTTCCAAGTATTATTAATTTTGGGTCCGGATCCAGTTTAGTATTAATAACTTCAGAAGTTATTCTAAAAATCTCAGTCCAGAAATTCTTAATTTTTATACAATTTGCAAAAGTATGTGTTAAATTAGCCTCTGGATGTTGAGATTTATCGCAGGTAGAGGATATCTGTGGAAAGATTCTATTTAATTTAACTTTGGAGTAATGTGATCTATGTAAAACTTTAAATTGTATTAGAGCATGTCTGGAGTTTAGTGAGCATTGATATATATATTGTAAACTTTTGTCCCATATATCTTTCGTTATGGATTGATTTATTTCATTTTCCCATGTATGTCTATATGATTCCGTCGATGGTATCTCGCTATCTAAAAGGGCATTGTAAATATAAGTTGTTAATTTTTCTGTATTAGGATGCTTATTCAGACATTCATCAAGGATTTCTGGTTCCCTATTCCTATAATCGTGTGTATTTGACCTAACATAATCTCTGAGTTGTAGATATCGAAAAAAAATATTTGAGTGTAATCCATAAATCTGTTGCAGTTCCTGAAATGAGAGATAAGTGCACTTTGTGGACCGTGCGGTCGAAGGACACCAGGCCAAGATCTTGGCACGCACGGTTGCCCAGCAGGGTTACACAGTCAGAGTTCAAAACATAGAAAACCAGGTTTCTCGTGGCCTTTAGCAGCACACAAGTTAAAGTGGCCCTACCCGCAGGCCTTAGAATTTCTCCACAATAGGCGTGCAGGGTAGCATCGTCAGCAACCAGGGGCTCATTATTCCTTATCTTGTTAAAAAGATTCATTGACAAAACGTTGACCTTCGCACCTGTGTCTAACTTTGCAAGGAAGGTTACATCATTGACAGTCACAGATACGGAGGGTTCAGAGCGGTGGGCGGGTGTCTGAAGGAGGGTAAACACATGCGAGTCCTCGGGAGGATTAATTGGATCTGCATCATAGGATTCAACTATGTTGGGCTGTGAGTCGTAACAAACATCAGATTGTCCTAGCATGTTTAGACTGGGTCTGGAAATCTGTGCCTGTCTCCCACGGGAACGGAATAGACGACAGGCGGCAGAGAAGTGATTTAGTTTTTTACAAAAGTTACAGGCCTTGCCATAGGCGGGGCACGTCGACAGTCTGTGGTGCATGTAGTTACAGTTTGGGCACCTTTTTTGGGGCACTTCACCAGGACCTGGGTTGGCACGCGGCAGAAAAGCATTGTTTCCCATCCGAGGCTGTGGTCTACTAAACCCAGCCAGGTTGACAGATTTATTGCCCGAGTCCCGGTGGTCATCTGGCAATACAACGATCTCAGACAATCTGCAGGCATGCATGGCTTTTTCCAATGTTAGATCCGGATCCCTTAGGAGCTCACACCCCAGCTTCTGGTCACGCATGCCAGTTACTAAAATGTCTCTAGTGAGCTGGTCTGTCATGTCACCAAAACGGCACCGCTGGGCGAGATGGCGCAAATCAGCAATAAAACATTCAACAGGTTTTTCCAGCAACTGTTTCCTTGTAAAGAACCGTGTCCTCTCAAGAATGCGGTTCGAGGGCAGGTCACAAATCTCCCTGAACCTACGTAGCAGGCAAGCGGGGTCACTGGCAGATTCTGCAGGAGTAGTCACCACCTTGTTGTCGACCAGGACCGCTGGAGCGTAGGCGAAAGTTCTGGCTCTCTTCATGGCATCAGGTCCGACAAGGTTCAGTAGGAGGGAGGCTTTAAGGGAGTCAGGATCAGCGCGGTGTGCGACGTTGACAAAGTGTGTAAAATCAAATTCAAACGTGGCCCAGCGCTCAGAGATGTCAGCATCAAAGACAAGCTGCATGGGCTTTCTGCAAGAGGACGCCATGGCCAGAGAGATTAAGCACAAAAGCACAAATCAAAAAAAGAAATAAAACCCGATAGACAGGAGACGCAAGTGTCTTCCAGCTTCGACACCATGTAAATATGAAATTCACAAACTCTTAAAGTGTGCAACATCTTTTAATGATAGCACAGGGTATTACATACATCTTCAAGCACTGGCTACATTCTTCTACTGAAGTGTACCCAGGAAGGGGAAGGCGTTATGATTGATGTTAACTAGGCAGGGTTAATGGTACTGAGGTAACTATATTATTGGTTGCCTATAAACCATCTACAGTAGACAATCCTCCTTTTCCATCCTTAACCATTCTGGTTGTTGATCCATTTCTTCCAGCCAAAAATTCATGTTTTTAATATAAACTGCCCTAAAATAAAACAAAAAATTTGGTAGAGCTAAACCTCCATTGATCTTTGATTTACATAAATGTTTTTTATTTATTCTATGATTCTTGTAATCCCAGATGAAACTTGTAACAGTAGAGTCTAAAAAAAAAAGATTTTGGAATATATATCAGGATTGACTCAAATAGGTACAATAATTGCGGCAGAAAAATCATTTTTATAGCATTAATTCTACCGAACATTGAAATAGGAAATGTTTTCCAGTATTGAATATTCTTATTTAGTTTATTCAGTAAAGGTGGGAAATTTGATTTAAATAAAGAACTATACCCCTTAGTTACATAAATACCTAGATATTTCAATTTTTCTTCAACTATTTTAAAAGGTGATTGTTGTAGTATATGTAAATTGTGATCCGTTATTGGCATGATTTCGCTTTTATTCCAATTCTATATCATGTGAACTGACCGAATTGAGTTATTAGATTTAATAAATTTGGAATACTAATTTCTGGCTTTGTAATATATATTAGTACATCATCTGCATATAGAGAAATTTTATTCATTGTATCTTTAGTATTGTACCCATGTATTTCTGGATTAGATCTGACATTTTCTGCGAGTGGTTCAATTGCTAAAGCGAATAATAATGGAGATAACCAACATCCTTGTCTACAACCTCTGGAAAGATTAAATTTAGTTGATAACATTTGATTTGTTAGTATTCTAGCTGTTGGGTTAGAATATAATAATTTAACCCATGCACAGTACTTCTCTCCCAATTGAAATTATTCCATCACTGAAAATAAATATGTCCATCTACTTGATCAAAGGCTTTTTCAGCATCTAGCGATATAATTGCTAGGTCTGCATTAGCAATTCTATTTGAATATATAATATTAAACAATCGTCTAAGATTATAAAATGAATGACGTTTTGGGATAAAACCTGTTTGATCAGAGTGTATTAATTTGTTAATTACTAAGCTCAATCTATTAGATAGGATTTTAGTTAATATTTTCTGATCAGTATTTAATAGAGCTATTGCTCTATATGAGGCCGGGTCTTCAAGATCCTTATCAGTTTTAGGTATAAGTATTATTGTAGATTCATTTAAAGTTTCCGGGAGTTGCTGTTGGGTATAAACTTGTTTATACAGTGTTTGTAAGCGTGGAGAAATCAGATCATAATTATTTTTATAGAATTCAGAACTTAGGCCATCAGGGCCGGCGGCCTTTCCATTTTTTAAAGATCTAATTGACTCTTCAATATCTTTAGTCGTTATTTCAGCTCCTAATAATTCTTGTTCTTGCAGATCTAAGCCTTTAAGGTTATATTTCTGTAAAAATGCTTCCATTCCTATTGATTGTTGTGTCACTTTAGTTGAGTAAAGATTTTGTTAGTATTGTAAAAAAAACGGTCATTAATATCTGTTAGTATTTTTCCCTTTTCTCATCTAATCTTATGAATCATTTTTTCCCCATCCAGTTTACGAAGCTGGCGTGCCAATAATTTATGTGGTTTATCACCAAATTCAAAATTTAATTGTTTTGTGTGTTGATAAAGTTTTATTATTTGGTCAGAGTATATTTTATTTAACTTATATTTCGGTGCAGCTATTTTATTATGTTTTGCCAATGAAGGTGCTCTTGCATTTTCTATGTCTAATTGCCTTATTTCCATTTCCAATGTCTGTTGTTTCGCTCTATTCTCTTTATTAAGAAATGCCTGAGAGGAGATTAATACCCCTCGTGTAAATGCTTTGAATGTTTCCCAGAGAAGGGAAGATTTCAGGTTGGTCATTGACCTCGAAGAACATATTAATCTGTTTTACAAGATATTCACATACATGGTCTTTTAAGATTTGAGGATTAAGTTTCCATTGTGTCTGTTTCTTGTCCATTCCGTTTAGTTTAATCATAAACGTTAATGGGGCATGATCCGAAATTATAATATTATGATATTGTGATTTATAAGTAAATGGAATTAGTTTAGAGTCTACTAAGAAATAATCTATCCTTGAATATGTTTTATGCACAGATGAGTAAAATGAGTATTCTCTTCCGGATGGGTTTTCAATTCTCCAGATATCCTTAATATTGGTATTGTTTATATATGAGTTTAAAAATTCACTTCACAGAGATTTTGACTTTCTTTGAGTTGATGATCTATCTAAATATGAATCCAGTGTACAATTTAAATCTCCACCAATTGTTAAATTATTTTGTGTGCATTCCGGAATAATATTCAGTATTCTCTTGAAAAACCGTGGACTATCAAAATTGGGTCCATATATATTAAGGAGAGTCACTTTTTTTGAGTATAATACACCTACTACTATGATATATCTACCATCAGTATCTTCTGTAGTGATATATGTTTAAAAGGTATACCTTTACGGATTAGAATTGCAACCCCTCTAGATTTATGTGTGAATGAGGAATGATACGTTTGGGCAATCCACTTTGTTTTCAATCTGCATTGCGCTTCCTTTTTAAGGTGAGTCTCTTGGAGGAAAATTATGTCTGTTTTGAGCGATTTTAGGTGAGTTAATACTTTGCCTCTCTTAATGGGTTCATTAATTCCCTTAACATTCCAACTGCAAAATGTAATTCCTTCACCCCCAGTGTTCACTCTTACGTCTTGCATCATGATTGGGGTGGTCTATAATGGAGCAGATGATTCAGCATGTTAAACCATACCTTACACCTGGATCTCAGATAGATGGATTTTAGATCTTGTAGGTTTTCTTCTCGGTCATATCTCCTTAAATAACAATTATAATTCCATTCTAAATAAAGATTATACTGATTATAACTTACTACAAAATAGAAAAGATAAGTGATTATTATATTAGTGAAGTGTGAAAGAAAGAAAAATACTACATCTATGGTTAGTGTAGTTAGTGATAGCCACCCTAATGTGGCTAGGCATCTAAAGACTGAAAGAAAAATTTCAAATTCAGTAAAGAAAAACATTATGCGGGGGGGGGGGGGAAATGGATATATTCCAATAATGGAATAATTATTCATCTCAAAGTAAATAAAATATTAGTTTCATATAACCAAAGTATTAGTCCATGATTAGTCAAAATTGTATCAAATATCTAGGATTTTACTTCGGAGTCACGTGAGTGACTACGTGAAGACCACGCCAGGACGCATGCGCGACATATCGTCGAACGCATTGCGGAAGCGACAGTCGGGAGGAGCGCCGCTCCTCCAGCGCGAATTTGAAAAATTACGGAAGGTAAGTCTTACCTTTTCTGGTGAGCGTGGCGACTCGGTGTGTTTCTTTTTCAGAACGGAGGAAGCACCATGGAGTCGCCAAGGGAGAGCAGCAGCTGATACCGCTGCTGTGGAAGCAGCCAGCAGCGTGCCGTCTCTCCAGAGCTGCAGGTGCTGCCAGCAGCTGCCGGCTTCTCGCCGCAACAGACCGCAGGTGCGCCGCGGTCGGCGGCAAAACCACCCGGAAGTCGGACAGGTCCGTTGACTCGGCTGGGTCCGGACCTGAAGACACCCCGTTCACAGATAGCGACGGCGGGCGTCTTTCCCGCGGGAGCGGGTGGGGAGCAGTGCTCCAGCGTGACCTGCTTATGCAGGGGCAGAGTCACAGTGGGTCTCTTCGCAGACCCACGGCAGCATCCTTTCAAGGACTGCCAAATGTCTCACCCTCTTCGCAGGGGAGCATTAGGGGTCAGAGCTGGGCTGACCCTGAAGAAGGGGCAATGGCTGAACAGTCAACTGTGAGGGGTGCCAGAAGAGAGAGCAGCAGAAGATTGTGGCATGCTGTATCAACTCAAGAGGGACTGCCTATACAAAGCTGCAAGCCAGTACAAAATACATGGCTACAAAACAGCTACAGGAGCAAGCCATTAACCTTATGGCTGGGAAGTACATTGCTCCAGAGAACTCCATTTCTCTTAAAGTACCAGCAGTCCATGACCCCATCTGGGGCAACAGGAGCCCATCTATAAGGAGCCAGGAGGTGAAGCTCCAGAGGAAACTGCTGGCTGCTAAAATCACAGCAGTACCAGGACAACTGATGGGGTTGATTTGCCTGAAGAGTTACGTGATGCTCTAGCAGACTGTGTAATACTCAGTGGAGATTTACAGTTACAGGAAGAGCATCATCAAGAAGTGCGGAATTATGCAAGACAAGTAGCACACAGGCGCCAAAATTGCTGTTGGGGGACCTCCCGAAGCAGGTGAAAGACCTGCATGAGGAAGCCAAGGCTATAGGCCTGATCAAGGTGCCAAGCACCTCTAAAACCCCCTATCAACAGCGGCAGCACCCCTACACACCCACCAGACATCGGTGCTATGGAAGACCATCTGGTGGTGAAAGCTCGAAGGCCGGCCCACCTGCACAGCGGTCTTTCAGACCATGGCCCAGCCCGGCCTTCATGGAAAACGCGCCAACCCCACAACGCAGCAACACAATACCAGAAGAAACAACTGCGGAGACAACCCATACAACACCGGTGACCATGGAGGTAGGTGGGTCTGGTTGTCTTAAAAAACATTGCATGTCCGATTCATTAAAGTTGGGGACGGTTGCACTTGTTTCATCATGTGTGCTGCACTTTTACCTCTGAACTTTTACATACTCGGAAGTATTCAGAATTACAAAATTGAATTTGTATACAAACTACCGTCCCAGTTCAGCATACGCCTAGCAGGAAGTTCATACTTCACAAAAAGAGAGAACAGCAGGCCATGCTGAACTGTTAAGACTAAACACAAAAGGGATTGAGAAAAACAATCAGAGAATTTCAAGAGTTCGTATCAAATATATTTATAAAAAACTAAAAAGATGGTGGTTGCCGTATCATTATAGATTTGACCGAACTAAATACTTCCGTTCAGTATGCCCATTTCAAATTAGACACGTTTGTCACACACAGGGTCATCGTAAATACCTGAAATTTATCTGGATGGGACAGCAATGGCAGTATGCCTTATCCAATGGGTTGTCATCAGCACCCAGGCTATTACAAATTTATTAAAACCAGCTTTAGCATACTTAAAGAAACATAGCCATATCGTCATGGCTTACCTTGATGATATTCTCATTGTAGGTGAAAATTGGAGCTGGCTACATTGGTGGTATCAGCCACAACAGAGAGGTTTAACGTACATCCAGATAAATCAAAATTGGAACCCTCCACTACCATGGATTATTTGGGGTTCACTATTGACTCTGTTCATATGTCTATCACCTTGCCACCAAACAAAGTGACAGACTTGATGGGAGTATGCAAAAGCCTCACTGGCATCAGGGAACCATCCATTCGGCAAGGAGCAAGAGTGATTGGGAATTGGTGGCTGCGTTCCCAGCAGCACAATTGGACCACTCCATTATTAAAACCTGGAAGAGGGAAATTTTAGCTCTCAAAAATCATACAGGCCATTTCAATAGGCCTATGCAACTACCAGGGAAAGTAAATTAGAATTAAACTGTGGATAGAAATGTTCCATATTATCCTAACCCCATCACCCCATTCTATATCCCTAGGGTACATTACAGACTGATGCCAGTGCTAAAGGTTGGGGAGCAACTAATACCACCGCAAGTTGTGGTGGCAGATGAGTGCACAAAAAATTATTCTGTTTAAAGCACTAGGAATTAATTATCTAGAAATGCTGGGAGCGTTTCATGGACTCAGGGCCTACTGCTCAGATGAGCACCAGTTGCATGTACGGTACAGATTGATACCACACTGGGGGCCTATATATAATCATATGGGTGAAATAAAGTCGATATCATGTGATGAATTGCCTAATAATATCTGGCACTGGTGTCTGGGAGAGAGATTTGGATCTCAACCACTTACCTTCCAGGTAAGCTAAATACAGTGGCAGACACCAGGTCACGTAAATTCAACGACAACATTAAATGGATGTTGGATCGGAAAGTGTTTACAGATATTATAGACCGGTATGGGACACCAGATATCAACCTTTTTTCCATCCAGACTAATTCACCAACTACCAACATATGTTGCTTGGGAACCAGACCCAGGGGCAGCAGCGATGGACGATTTCTCGCTGCATTGGGGGGGGGGATTTGTTTTGCTATGCATTTTCCCCTTCTGCCTCATCAGGCGAGTCTTACAATAATTAAACAAGACGCCGCAAACGGGTACCATGGTTCCCAACAGTACAAAGATGGTCTCAGAACCCTGCATCTGGATCAACAACGGCCAAGGAGGTTGGCACACCCCGTGCGGGAAAGTATCCGTGCCATGACTGTATGAACTTGTTGATTTGCAGTTTCTGAACAGGCCATTTCTGGGATACGGACTCTCCGACAGGACGATCAATGCCATCTCAGCGTCGTACAGGGAGTCCACGAGAAGACAGTACCTGACATATGTCAGGAAATGGGAAGTGTTCAGCACCAGGACGAACACTACATATGACTCAGCCACCAACACTGAAGTGCTGGAGTTCTGGCCACCCTTCATTTCGATGAAGGATTGAGTTACAGTGCCATTATTGTGCAAGGAGTGCCCTAGCTAATATCTGGGCAGAGGGAGTGATCACCTGGCTATAGGATCACACCCACTAGTACCTAAACGAATGAGGGGTATTTGTACCCTATTCCCCCCAGGTCCAGATACACCTATATATGGGACATAGGTAGTACACCATGTTACGAGGATGGACACCAATATCGGGGCTCAATCTGGACAAACTAATATCCTAGATGGGAATGATTATGGCACTTGGATCAGCACAACGGGTCCAGTCCTTACACAAGCTAGAATAGGACGTCATGTCTGTCACAAATGGCAGATAACCTGCTACATACAGGGGTACTTAAACTAGACTGACCCGGTTCCTTTGGCCAATATTAGAGTTCTGGCCTATCCTGCAGATAGTCGGCCCTGCATAGTGACACATATTTTCCAATATATAGTCACCTAGACACTTATGGGCACGGAGAGAGCTTTCTCATTGGCCATAAATGCCCTCACCTAAGGTCACAGTGCAAACCATATCCAGATGGTTCGGGTGGTATTACATGCAGTGGTGAATACTAATGTTTCAAATCTCACTCCAACAGGGCTGCATCTACATCGGACGCTAGGATGATGGGAGTTCCTATGGACCACATCCTTGCCACAGCGGGGTGGAGCAATGAACGCATTTAATGCTTTATAATAAACCCGTGGCCAATCCTGAGACGTTTGCAGGGAAAAATTAAGTTCTGTAAAATAAATTACCCAATGTGGGGCATATTATTTTAGGTATGAATAATACCTTTATTGTTTTTCAGCACAGTGTCGTGTGGTGAAATACGTTCATCCTCCGTCCCAGAATGGCAGTGTGTGAGCATGGTCTCGTTCCAGGGCATGAAATCACAGAGCTTTGAAATCTTCACGTAGTCACTCACGTGACTCCGAAGTAAAATAGTAAGATTAAATGAGAACTTACCAGTTTGAAGTTTGATCTTTATTTTATGAGGAGTTACGATGAGGGATTACGTGCCCTCCACTCCCAAAACCTCTATTATAAAGTTCAACTGGTATGGAGGTTCTCTCTTATCTTACTATGTTAGTCACTCTGGTATCTGTGATTTCACACCACTGCTTTGAAGAATGTCGTGCATGCGTGCAGGCGGGGTCTTCACGTAATCCCTCATCGTAACTCCTCATAAAATACAGATCAAACTTCGAACTGGTAAGTTCTCATTTAATCTTACTATTAAACCTTCATCTTCTATTTTAATCATCTTTTGTTTCATCCTTTTAACTAATTCTGAATTAATCCAATTAACTATAATTGATAATGATTAATTATTTTGATTAATAATGGTTAGTAATAGTTAGTACTATAATATAAAATATTATATAACGATGATCAATTTCATTCTAAATTCATAACAATCCTTAAGTATAGTAATTTAAAGTTCAGTTTCTTCTCAGTAAAGTACCGAATCCAATATCATCGCGTATATTTAGTATTAAGTATTAATCCTCATTGTCCTCTTTTTCACTCTCGCTCTCGCTAATTTCAATCTTTTCAGTGGTCTCAATCTTCTTTGCAAATTTAAAAGCCTCTGTGTGGTTAGTAAAGAAGTATCCTTTGTGGTCGTAGGTGATTCTCAATGTTGCAGGGTACATCAGTCCATATCTCAGGTTATTTATGTTCTTAAGTATTCTTCTTGTGTCTGTTTTCTTGGCAACCTCCGCCGGGTAGTCTCGAAATATGCTGATCTTGTCTCCTTCAAAATCAAGATTTCTGCTGCGAACAATTTTCTTCATCATGTCATCCAAGACATGGTCATATTGCACCTTCACTATCAGTTGTCTTGGAGGGGCGTCCGCCCCTGGACGGCGTCTCAGTGCTCTGTGTGCCCGAGCAAGTAAAGGTGCTTGATCCAGATTTAAAACTTTCTTCAGTAGATCTGCAGCAAATTCATAGGGGTCACGGTTCCCCTCTTTTCCTTCCCGGATACCAATAATTCCTAGATTCTGGCGTCTCTGTCGTCCCTCCAAGTCAATGCATTTTTCGGTTATTTTATGCAATAAGTCCGATAAACCCTTGTTCTCGGAGAGAAGCTTGCTTGTAGTTTCAGAGCATGTTTCAGCGATTCCCTCTAGTTCGATTATGGATTGTTGTTGTTGTCTAGTGCCTGAGAGATGGGGTCCAGCTTTGAATTAAATACTGATTCCATCAGATTTAGTTTAACATTTACCTCACCAATCTTTTTAGTTAGATTTTCTTCCATGATCATCTTCCAGGAATCCAATTGTTTCTGTACGATAGCAACAATATCTTTCTTAATTTCTTCTTTAATTTCTTTTTTAAAAGTTTTCAACTCATCTTTAAAATCGTTTTTGAGTTTTTTTTAATTCTGCCATTATTTTTGAAATTTCTGAGGCGAGGAAACTTCTTAGTTCTTCCACATCTGACTTTTTTTCTCTTGAGATCTCTTCTTGGGACGCTGTTAAACCTGAGGCTGAGGCTTCGGTTGGGTCTACTTCCCTGGTCCTACCGATTTTTTTCGATTTGGGGGGAGGGTACGTTGTGTAAACATACCGTCAGTTTCGTCGCGCGCCTGATGACGTCACAGGCTTGCTGCAGTCGGTCAGTTGCGATGTTGAGCAGGTAAGTCCCGATTTTTTCCCCCGTTTTTTTCTTCAATTTTTCGGAGCTAAATGGCGTGAGTCTGCCTACTCCATAGCGCCACCGGAAGTGCTTTGTTTCTCTGAGTTTTTCTCTATATATACTCGCTACAGTATGCAGCAGATTGCACAATTTCAAATTGAAAAATGTAAAAGCTCCCTATCGTGGGTGGGGGAACACCAAAGGGAGTAATGTATGTAATGTACTTCTCAATAGGCCCACTTGCTCCGTGTAGTAACTCAATGGGAGAGCATCACTCTGTAACACCAAGTTTGTGAATAATTTAGAACGATCACTCTCCCCAATGGGATGGCGAGGAACTGCCCCTTGTGCTGAGGCAGCAATTCCAATGTTTTCCAGGGAAAATTAACAAAACATTCGCATTCTGAGGTTAAGATACAAAATAAATAATTGATGGGAAATTCAGTATTTGTAAATCCTTCACTCCTGGCTGTCAGGAGAGGGCAGCTTCCTGTCAGAGACACAGCCCAGATATTCACCGTCGCTAGTACTTTGTGCCTTTGACACTTTGAAGAATAGAAGTCGAGTTTTAACCCAACAGCGTAAAAACCTAACAGCTGAAATGCCCAACAAATCCATACGGAAGCTGGCAGTTGACAGCTAATGCGCTACACTATGGAGTCTGGAGACAAACCTCCCTTCAGCTGTATGGGGAGAAACCTCACCTTGCTGTGGGGGTGGGGGGCATCAGTGAAACTGCCTTGCTGCACCCCGTCATAAACAGTCTGCATTTTAAGGAAGGAGGTCGATGAATTATAAACAATAGACAATAGGTGCAGGTGTAGGCTATCGGCCCTTCGAACCATTCACTGTGATCATGGCTGATCATCCCCAATCAGTACCTCGTTCCTGTCATCTCCCCATATCCCCTGACTCCATCATCTTTAAGAGCTCTATCTAGCTCTCTCTTGAAAGTATCCAGAAAATTGGCCTCCACTGCCTTCTAAGGCAGAGAATTCCACAGATTCACAACTCTCTGGGTGAAGAAGTGTTTCCTCATCTCCGTTCTAATTGGCCTACCCCTAATTCATAAACTGTGGCCCGTTTCTGGACTCCCCGAGCATCGGGAACATGTTCCTGCCTCTAGCGTGTCCATTCACTTGATAATCATATATGTTTCAATCAGATCCCCTCTCATCCTTCTAAACTCCAGAGTATACAAGTCCAGCCGCTCCATTCTATCAACATATGACAATCCCGCCATCATAGAAACATAGAAAATAGATGCAGGAGGACTTCCGGTGGCGCTATGGGGGGCTAGAAAGCAACGCCAGCCAGCTCCGTGAAAAAAAACGATGAAAAACCGGGGAGAAAAGACCTACCTGCTGCCTGCTGTTTTTGCACCGGCTTCCGTGAGTGACGTCATCAGGCGCGCAACTCGTGATGGCAACACAGCGCAGCCCACCCGCAGATAAAACAAAACTCCGGTATACAAGGAAAACGGCAGAACAAGAGCAAGGCCCGACTCGAGCCTCGGCTTCAGGTAGGACACTATCCCTAGAAGATGTGTCGAAAAAAACGAAGAAAAAATCGGAAATTGAAGAACTTAAAGTTTTTTTTGTACAAGAAATGGCAGAGTTAAAGTTGGAATTAAAGACTGAATTGGCAAAAATGAATATTAAGGAAGAAATAGAAAAAATCAAGGAGGAGATGAAGGAGTTAAAGTCTGAAATTAATACCTCGGCCACGGAATTATCTGACAAACTCCGAAAGGAAATTGCAGAAATATTGACGGATCAATCTGCAAGTATAGTGGAAGAGATGAATGAAAAAATCGAAATTAAGGTGGAAATAGAAATGGAACCCGTGGTGGAAGAAATCAAGGAACAGTCGGCAGCCATAACGAACCTTGAAGAACTAGTCGAAACAAGTACTCAGACTACAAAAACACTCCTCAAAGAAAATCAACGTTTATCTGACTTACTGGGCAAAATTACTGATAAGTGTACCGAGTTGGAAGGACGCCAGAGTAGACAGAACCTAAGGATCGTGGGTATTCGAGAAGGGAGAGAAAAGAATCAAGATACCCGAGAGTTTACTGCAAACTTACTGCAAAAGGTTTTATCTCTGGAACAAAAGCCTTTACTAGCCCGAGCACACAGAGTAATGAGACGTTATACAAAGCAAGACGCCCCTCCAAGACAAATGATAGTAAAAGTCCAGTTTGATCATGTCCTGGAGGAGATGATGAAGAAAATTATAAAAAGTAGAAATCTTACATATGAAGAAGATTCGATCAGCATCTACCGAGACTATCCAGCAGAGGTCTCCAAGAAACGAAATGCGTTCAAGGAGACCAAAAGAATTTTGAGGGAAGTGAAGAATCTGAAGTACAGTCTGAGGTACCCAGCCACCCTGAGAATGACCTACAACCAGGAAGAACATTATTTCAAAAACCCAGCGGATGCAATGAGCTTTGCCCAAGGGATTAAGGAGCGAGAGGTAGACTGCATGAAAGCTTTAAAGATGAACTATAACAACAATTAAATTGTACTTTCAAGATTGGAATGGACTATGGACTTGTTTCATCTAAAGAAGATGGAGAAGGATGCGGATGGGAGATTCGGGGAGATACGGATTGGAGATGCTCCTATGGACACTAATAATTAGAATAGTAACACTACTAATATTAATAACTAACACATACTAAAATTAATACTCTGGTATTATTATTAATTAAAGCTAATAACTACCAATTAATGATTAACAACTAACTATTGCTGATTTACTTAGGATTAAGTAAATAGTAAATATAAATACACAAAATATAAACTTTGACTTTATTTATCCCCCTGGTACTTTTTATTATTATTATTTTTTTACTTTTTCTATATTTTTCTTCCCTTTTTCTATTTTTTTATTATTACTTTATTTTTTATATTTTCTTATTATTATTGTTTTTTAATAAGTATTAAGTATAGATATTATCAAATACTTGACTGATGCATTTTGTACACATCAGAGTTTAATACTCCCGGTTAAATATTTGTATGGAATAACAATTTTAATGAATCATGGAAATGGATAAGTTAGTAACATCGACTACGGAAGTCTATAGATTGCTAGCCATGGTAGTATGGCTAACACTAACTACACCAATATTAGATGTAGTTTTTTCTTTCTTTGTGCACCCTATTAATCTCTTAATCTATCCTTTTTTTAATATTATCTCTTGTTATTATTATTTTACTTTTGAATGGAGTTATAAATTAATGCAAAGGAGGTATATACGTGAGAGATACTCAAGGGTCTTGAAATTCATCTATTCGGAGTTCGGGTGTAAAGTCGGGTATGTTGAGCTGGACCATTTGCCCTATTATATATTCCTTTAGATAAAAGATGCAAGACTTACAAATGAATATGGGGAATGGAGGAATAACATTTTGTAGCTGGAATATTAAAGGTATTAACGGACCTATTAAGAGAGGTAAAGTATTAGCACACTTAAAAGCACTTAAAGCAGATGTGGTATTCATCCAAGACACATCTAAAAAAAGAGGCAGGACATAGATTAAAAGCTAAATGGATTGGCAAAATGTATCATTCTTCTTTCACACACAAATCTAGAGGTGTAGCAATATTAATTCGTAAAGGCACTTCATTTAAACACACTTCAACAATAACCGATAGTGATGGTAGATATTATTGTAATAGGAGAATTATACACACAAAAAATGATTTTTGTCAATGTATACAGCCCAAATCTTGACAGCCCACTGTTTTAAAAAAAAATATTTAATACTATTCCGGAATTGTCACAACACAACTTAATAATTGGAGGAGATTTAAATTGTACACTAGATCCTTATTTGGACAGATCATCAAAACAACGGAAACTTAAATCACATTTCAGTGATCTAATAAATGCATATATAGATACTAGTAATATTAAAGATGTTTGGAGAATGCAAAACCCAGCTGGACGGGAATACTCATTTTACTCACCTGTGCATAAAACTTATTCAAGAATAGATTATTTTTTGGTAGATTTAAAACTTATCCCATTCACTTATAATTCAAAATATCATAATATTATAATTTCAGATCACGCACCTTTAACTTTTATGATGAAAATAACTGGTAAAACGGAAAAACAGGGACAATGGAGATTTAACCCACAAATTTTAAAAGACAAAATAACTCAAGAATACATCACAAAACAGATCAAGATTTTCTTTGAAATAAATGATATGCCAGAAATATCTTCGTCCCTATTATGGGAAACTTTTAAAGTGTATCTTCGGGGAATTATGATATCCTCTCAAGCATTTTATAATAAGGAGAATCGGAGGGAACAACAGGCATTGGAAAAGGAGATCAAACAATTAGATACAGAAAACGCTGTTAACCCAACCATAATAAAACATAATAAAATCTTTGCATTGAAATATAAATTAAATAAAATACAGTCAGACCAAGTTGTAAAACTATACCAATATACTAAACAAATACAATTTGAATTCGGAGATAAACCACAAAAATTATTGGCTCGTCAATTACAGAAAAATTGGAAGGAGAAAAATTAATCCATAGGATTAAATCAGACAAAGGGGAATTATTAGTACAAACTAAAGATATAAATGAGAGATTTTTGCAATATTATAAAAATTTATATTCAGCCAAAATGACAGAAAATCGAATAGGAGTAGAAACATTAAAAAAAAATGTAATCTAAAAGGATTGGATTCAGAAAATAGAGAATCACTCATCGCTGAAATAACTATTAAAGAAATTGAAGAAGCTATTAGGTCATTAAAAAATGGTAAAACTCATTTCAAATACCTTCAAATTCAAGATTATTTGAAAAAGTATATACAAGGATATCAAACTTTAACCCCAGATCTATTGGAAGAAGGAATAAATAGAAAGGCAGAATCAAGCAATTTAATATCTTACTTATATAATATAATTCTAAATATAGAAACACCAACGACAGAGGCAATTAGAAGAGACTGGGAACAAGAGTTATTGATAAAAATTCCGAACGATAGATGGGATAAAAATTTATTACATGTAAACAAATGTTCAATGAATGTAAGACATAACCTAATTCAATTTAAAATTTTACATAGATTATATTATTCGAAAACAAGACTGAATAAAATATTTTCAAATGTTTCCCCCATCTGCGACAAATGTCTAACTCAAAATACCACTATAGCACATTCCTTTGTCTCTTGTACAAAACTGTATACATTTTGGAATGAAATTTTGGGAATTTTTACAAAACTATTTAACACAAAATTGAACCCCAATACCGAATTGATTATCTTTGGATCAATGGAAGAGGGAAGTAAACTAACTATATTCCAAGAAGCTTTTCTTAATTATGGTCTGATAACAGTGAAAAAACTTATACTTAAATTTTGGAAAAACGCAACCACGCCAACATTCAAAATGTGGATCTCAAACATGTCTGAAACGCTACATCTTGAAGAAATTAGATTCCTCTTACTAGGCAAAGTAGACCAATTCTTAAAGATTTGGTCTCCGTTGATCAACTTTTTACAAGCATATGGTGCAACATAACATAACCTTAGAAATTAAATGGTTTAGAACTGGATGACGGATGGGCAAAAATATGAGATAGGTAGATCTCTCCTAATCTCTCTTTCTTTTTTACTTTTTCCTTTTCTTTCAATCTTTTAACTTCTCACCTCTGTCCTTTATTTATTTTGTTTTCTGTTTCTACTCGCTTGTCTATCTATTCCGACGCTCTTTATTTCTTTTTTCTTTCACTGTTCTTTTATTATTGAACCAAAAGTATGAAGTTGTACAAGAATGAAAATATGTATTTATGTATTAGGTACTTAAGTACCAGACTACTGTACTTACTTCTAACAAAAATAAACAAACAAAAAAAAAAAAGGTAAAACTCCAGGACCGGATGGTATTGGATCAGAATTTTATAAAACATTCTTTGATATGATAGCTCCACGTTTGAAGACACTTTATGAACACATTTATGTACAACAGGTTACCAGAAACATTAAATGAATCTATTATAACACTTATACCTAAATTAGATAAAAATCTGGATGATCCAGGGTCTTATAGAGCCATAGCTCTTTTAAATACTGATCAAAAAATATTAACCAAAATACTAGCACAAAGACTAAATACAGTGATTAATAAAGTAATTCATTCAGATCAAACAGGATTTATACCAAAACGATACTCCTCAAACAACCTGAGAAGATTATTCAATATTATATACTCGAAAAGAAACATTAATAAAGATTTATCAATTATTTCATTGGACGCAGAGAAAGCTTTCGATCAGATTGAATGGTCTTATTTATTTTCGGTTATGGAAACTTTTCAGTTGGGAGAGAGGTTTATAACATGGGTTAAGCTACTATATACCAAGCCAACAGCTAGAATATTAATAAATCAAATGTTAACAAATAAATGTAATTTATTCTGTGGCTGTAGACAAGGTTGTCCTCTATCTCCACTACTGTTCGCACTGGCAATTGAACCATTAGCACAGCGCGTCAGATTACATCCTGAAATATACGGGTATGAAACCAAAGAAACTGAAAATAAAATCTCTTTATACGCAGATGATGTATTACTTTATATTACAAAGCCGGAAATTAGTATTCCTAACTTATTAGGTTTAATAACTCAATTTGGATTGATTTCAGGATATAGAATTAATTGGAATAAAAGTGAACTTATGCCAATAATGGGAAATAACTCACATATATTACAATAATATCATTTAAGATAGCAAATGAAAAAATCAAATATCTTGGAATTCATGTAACAAAAAGATATGATTCTTTATTTAAATCTAATTTCCCACCCCTATTGAATAAACTACTTAAGAATATCCTATATTGTAAAACATTACCTATTGCAATGCTAGGTAGAATTAATGCGATAAAAATGATTTTTCTTCCGCAATTATTATACCTGTTTCAACTGATCCCGATATATCTTCCTAAATTTTTTTTTAAGAAAGTGGACTTATTTATATTTTGAAAAATATAAAAGTGGATAAGTCTCCAGGTCCTGACAGGATATTCCCTAGGACATTGAGGGAAGTTAGTGTAGAAATAGCAGGAGCTATGACAGAAATATTTCAAATGTCATTAGAAACGGGAATAGTGCCGGAGGATTGGCGAACTGCGCATGTTGTTCCATTGTTTAAAAAGGGTTCAAAGAATAGCTTCTATAACCTAGCAATTATAGACCTATTAGTTTGACGTCAGTGGTGGGCAAATTAATGGAAAGGATACTTAAACCCCTGTCTCACTGTGCGAGTTGGCCCACGAGTGACCCCGAGTTTTCACTCGTGGTGATCACGTAGCGGGAACGTCGGAACTCGCACGAGCAACTTATCGACTCGTGGCGCTAACGGCAGGTACTCGGGAAACTTGTTAACTCGTGAAAAAAATCAAACATGTTTGATTTTTTCCACGAGTCAAATTAACTGTTCAAGTGTAAAATGGAAACATTTTAAACTCGTTGTAATAACGTAGTGGCCCCGTGCGTTTATCTTAGTGTCTCGTGAACCGTGGGAACTTTAATAATCTGTTCTTTTGCTCGTAAGACTGAACCAAGATAGACACAAAATGCTGGAGTTTATAACTCAGCGGACCAGGCAGCATCTCTGGAGAGAAGGAATAGAGTCGAGACCCTTCTTCAGACTTTCCTTCGCTCCAGAGATGCAGCCTGTCCCGCAGAGTTACTCCAGCATTTCGTGTCTATCTTCGGCCTTTCTGCCACTTGTCCCCGTGGCTTCACTCTGTCTCAATGAACGGCTTAAAGACCTGCCGTAGGGGCAAGTCTGGGGTGGTGGTGGGATGTGTCCACGTGTGATGCTCCATCCACCCCCCCGGGCCGAGAGTGTGGATTGGGAAGGAACTGCAGATGCTGGTTCACACCGGAGATCACAATGCTGGAGTAACTCGGCGGGGACAGGCTGCATCTCTGGAGCGAAGGAATGGGTGGCATTTCGGGTAAGTCTGAAGAAGGGTCTCGACTCTATTCCTTCTCTCCAGGAGATGCTGCCTGGTCCGCTGAGTTGTGTGTGTGTGTCTCTCTCCCTCTCTGTCTATCTGTGTGTGTTGTGTGTGTGTCTGCTGTCGGGTCCGGTGGCCGCTCAAAGTCACCCGAGCTGCTTGATTCCTCTGAAAGCTGCTGTCTGTGTGTGTGTGTGTGTGTGTGTGTGTGTGTACTGTCGGTCCCGGTGGCCGCTCAAAGTCACCCGAGCTGCTTAATTCCTCTGAAGTGGTGGCCAGCTGCTGTCTGTATGTATCTCTCTCTGTGTGTGTGTGTGTGTGTGTGTGTGTGTGTGTGTGTGTGTGTGTGTGTGTGTCTCTCTCTCTCCCTCTCTGTCTATCTGTGTGTATCTTGTGTGTGTCTGATGTCGGTCCCGGTGGCCGCTCAAAGTCATCCGAGCTGCCTCATTCCTCTGAAGTGTTGACCAGCTGCTGTCTGTGTGTATCTCTCTCGTGTGTGTGTGTGTGTGTGTGTGTGTGTGTGTGTGTGTGTGTGTCTCTCTCTCTCTCTCTCCCTCTCTGTCTATCTGTGTGTGTGTGTGTGTGTGTGTGTGTGTGTGTGTGTACTGTCGGGTGTGGCCGCTCATCACCCGAGCTGCTTAATTCCTCTAGTGGTGGCCAGCTGCTGTCTGTGTGTATCTCTGTGTGTGTGTGTGTGTGTGTGTGTGTGTGTGTGTGTGTGTGTACTGTCGGGTCCCGGTGGCCGCTCAGTCACCCGAGCTGCTTAATTCCTCTGAAGTGGTGGCCAGCTGCTGTCTGTGTGTATCTGTGTGTGTGTGTGTGTGTGTGTGTGTGTGTGTGTGTGTGTGTCTCTCTCTCTCTCTCCCTCTCTGTCTATCTGTGTGTATCTGTGTGTGTGTCTGATGTCGGGTCCCGGTGGCCGTCAAAGTCATCCGAGCTGCCTCATTCCGCTGAAGTGGTGCCAGCTGCTGTCTGTGTGTATCTCTCTGTGTGTGTGTGTGTGTGTGTGTGTGTGTGTGTGTGTGTGTGTGTGTGTGTGTGTGTGTGTGGTGTGTGTCTGCGTCTGCTGTCGGGTCCCAACGGCCGCTCAATGTCAACCCGGGCGTGCTTCCTTTTTTAAAATTATTTAAAATAGAGATCCATTGCAAAAAAGTATTTAAAAAACATAAAAAAACAAGAAATGCTTGGTAGAATGCGCATTTTCCCATTGTAGGTCATATCAATAGATGCGGCCGCGCTGAAAAACTCAAAACCACAGATGGAGATGTATTTTAACATTGTTGCTTTATTAAACCATACCTTCATTCACGGTTGGCTCAAGAGTAACGGGAGAGGAACTTGCTAACTCGGGAGAGGAACTTGCTAACTCGGGAGAGGAACTTGCAACATCGCAGCAATTACATACCCGTGGGAACTCGGCCACACACTTGATCATACACTTGCAGTCTCGTGCGCAGCCACGAGTCTATCACTCGGGGTACCTCGTGGGTCAACTCGCACAGTGAGACAGGGGCATTAGAGATAATATATATAAGCATCTGGATAAACAGGGTCTGATCAGGAACAGTCAACATGGATTTGTGCCTGGAAGGTCATGTTTGACAAACCTTCTTGAATTTTTTGAAGCGGTAACTAGGGAAATTGATGAGGGTAAAGCAGTGGATGTTGTCTATATGGATTTCAGTAAGGCCTTTGACAAGGTTCCCCATGGAAGGTTGGTTAAGAAGGTTCTATCTTTGGGTGTTAATGGCGGAGTAGCAAGATGGATTCAACAGTGGCTGAATGGGAGATGTCAGAGAGTAATGGTGGATGGCTGTTTGTCAGGTTGGAAGCCGGTGACCAGTGGGGTGCCTCAGGGATCTGTGTTGGGTCCACTGTTGTTTGTCATGTACATCAATGATCTGGATGATGGGGTGGAAAATTGGATAAGTAAGTATGCAGATGATACTAAGATAGGTGGTGTTGTGGATAATGAAGTAGATTTTCAAAGTCTACAGAGAGATTTGGGCCATTTGGAAAAGTGGGCTGAAAGATGGCAGATGGAGTTTAATGCTGATAAGTGTGAAGTGCTACATCTTGGCAGGACAAATCAAAATAGGACGTACATGGTAAATGGTAGGGAATTGAGGAATGCTGTGGAACAGAGGGATCTAGGAATAACTGTGCATAGTTCCCTGAAGGTGGAATCACATGTAGATAGGGTGGTAAAGAAAGCCTTTGGTGTGCTGGCCTTTATAAATCAGAGCATTGAATATAGGAGTAGGGAAGTAATGTTAAAATTGTACAAGGCATTGGTAAGACCAATTCTGGAGTATGGTGTACAATTTTGGTCGCCTAGTTATAGGAAGGATGTCAACAAAATAGAGAGAGTACAGAGGAGATTTACTAGAATGTTGCCAGGGTTCCAGCAACTATGTTACAGAGAAAGGTTGAACAAGTTAGGTCTTTATTCTTTGGAGCGCAGAAGGTTAAGGGGGGACTTGATTGAGGTCTTTAAAATGATGAAAGGGATAGACAGAGTTGACGTGGATACGTTTTTCCCATTGAGGGTAGGGAAGTTTCAAACAAGAGGGCATGACATGAGAATTAAGGGACAGAGGTTTCGGGGTAACGTGAGGGGGAACTTCTTTACTCAGAGGGTGGTGGCTGTGTGGAATCAGCTTCCAGCAGAAGTGGTGGAGGCAGGATCGATTTTAACATTTAAGAGTAAAGTGGATAGGTATATGGACGTGAAGGGAATGGAGGGGTATGGTCTGAGTGCAGGTAGATGGGACTAGGGGAAAACAAATGGTCGGCACGGACTGGAAGGGCCGAGAGGGCCTGTTTCCGTACTGTAATTGTTATATGGTTATTTGGACTCTATAGTTACCAACTTTATTTGGGATTATAAGAGCCATAGAATAAATAAAAAATATCTATGTAAATCAAAAATGAATGGAGGTTTTGCATTGCCTAATTTTATGTTTTATTATTGGGCAGTTAATATTAAAAATATGAATTTTTGGTTGGAAGAAGTAGATAAACAACCAAACTGGTTAAAAATGGAAAAGGAAGATTGTTCACCTTTTGAAATTAGCTCGATTTTATTTGCTAATACTAAATTAAATTAAAAAAAGTTATAGAGGAAATCCAATAATAGAAAGTGGCATACGTATTTGGAAACAATTAAATAAAACCTTAAAATTAGAAAGTATACCACTGGCTCTTCCCATTGCAAATAACATCACTTTTAAACCTTCAATGATGGATAAAGGTTTTTTAAAATGGAAGAACTATGGAATAAATAAGAAGGGTGATCTCTACAGGGAAAGTTTATTCCTTTCATTTCAGGAATTACAACAAAATTATGGATTACACTCAAAAGAGTACTTTAGATATTTACAAATTAGAGACTATGTTAACTCAAACACACAGGATTTTAGAAATAGAAAGGCAGAAATTTTAGATGAATGTCTAAATAAATATCCGAATACAGAAAAATTAATATCACATATTTATAATATTTTACTGGAAAATGATTTACCAAACTCGGAAATATATAGGCAAGCATGAGAAAACGAATTAGGAGAAACAATTAGTGTAGAAGTAGGGAATGAAAGTTTACAACATATACACCACTGCTCATTAAATGCCAGACACTCCCTGATACAATTTAAAGTTTTACATAGATTACACTTTTCGAAATCCAAATTAAACAGAATTTTTTCAAATGTTTCTGCTATATGTGATAAATGTCAGCATTTAGAAGCTAATCTAACGCATTCATTCACAAAATGTATAAAAATTACTAATTTTTGGATAGAAATTTTTAACATAATCTCGAAAGTAGTTAATGCAAATCTGACTCCAGACTCAAAATTAATCATATTAGGAATAATAGAAACGGATCATCTACTAACGACTAACTACAAACAATTTTTATTGGTTATAGTTTAATAATTGGTAAAAAACTAATACTAAGATTTTGGAAAGGTCCTACATCCCTCACAATCAAAAAGTGGATTACAGAAATGTCGGAGACACTTCATCTGGAAAGACTAAGACTTGTCCTTTTGGACAAGCTAGATCAATTCAGAGGAATATGGTCTCCATTTATTGAATACTTAAAGGGTCAAGGAGGTCCGGTTCGAGGGCCTGACTGAAGCCTGAAAGAAGGAATAGATGAAGAACTATATAAAATAGACCACGGATATATCTTCAATGAAGATTATCTTGCTTTATACTCCACTAATTTTAGCGATTTTCTACTTTTATTTCTTTTTATTATTTCTCTTTACTATTTTCTTTCTGTTATAAAATAATAAAAAATAAAGAAGTATAAATAAGAACGACTGTAAACTTTAAAAATATTAAGAATGTATGTGACGAATAATGTTTTTTCTTTTTTGATTTTATGTTATTCCTTCTTAATATGTATTTACTACTAATAAAAATATTTTACAAAAAAAAAGAAAATAGATGCAGGAGGAGGCCATTTGGCCCTTCGAGCCAGTGCCACCATTTATTGTGATCATGGCTGATCATCCCCTACTCTTAAATCCATCCAGTGACTTGGCCTCCACTGCCCTCTGTGGCAGGGAATTCCATAAATTCACAACTCTCTGGGTGAAAAAGTTTTTTCTCACCTCAGCCTTAAATGACCTCCCCTTTATTCTAAGACTGTGGCCCCTGGTTCTGGACTCGCCAAACATTGGGAACATTTTTCCTGCATCTAGCTTGTCCAGTCCTTTTATAATTTTATATGTTTCTATAAGATCCCCCTCATCCTTCTAAACTCCAGTGAATACAAGCCTAGTCTTTTCAATCTTTCCTCAAATGACAGTCCCGCCATCCCTGTCATATGAGGAAAGATCCTGGGAATTAAACTTGTAAACCTACGCTGCACTCCCGTATAAGCAAGACTGTCCATCCTCAAATTTGGAAGCCAAAACTGCACCCAATACTCCAGGTGTGGTCTCACTAGGGCCCTGCACAACTGCAGAAGGAATTTGCTCCTATACTCAACTCCTCTTGTTATAAAGGCCATCATGCCATTAGCTTTCTTCACTGCCTGCTGTACCTGCATGCTTACTTTCAGTGACTGATGAGCAAGGACCCCCAGATCCTGTTGTACTTGGAAACAGAAGAGGTTCACTGGGCTAGGGGTGGGTGGTATAACCGTGGGAAAGGTCAGACAGGCAATGCTCCTATCAGCTGGTGCAGAGAATGGTGAAAGGTCATTTGAATGAAATTAATAAGGTCCTGAAAGATCTGGACGGTGTGGGTCTGGATGGTGTGGGTGGGGGTGTGGGTCTGGGCGATGTGGGTCTGGACGGTGTGGGTGGGGGTGTGGGTGGGGGTCTGGACGGTGTGGGTCTGGATGGTGTGGGTCTGGTCTTTGTGGGTCTGGACGGTGTGGGTGGAGGTGTGGGTGGGGGTGTGGGTCTGGGCGGCGTGGGTCTGGATGGTGGGTGGCGTCTGGGCGGTGTGGGTGGGGGGGTGTGGGTCTGGGCAGTGTGGGTCTGGACTGGACGTCTCCTGTTGTGCAAGATCCTAGAACTGTGGGTTACGGTTTAAAGTAAGGCATTGCCTATTTAGGATAAAGATGAGGGATTTGTTTTTCTAAGAGGGTCATGTGAAGTTTCAGTGGAAGCAGAGTCTATGACTATTTGAAGACACATATCCATTCTTCACCACCAAAAGGGGGAAAGGTTTCCTGGGCAGGTCGGAGTGTGTTACAGTTGAGGGTCAAGGTTTGGGGTTGGGGTTGGAGTTGGGGTTGCGGTTTGGGCTCGGGCCGAGGCAAGTCAAGGCAGTGATGATTTTACTGAATGGTGGAGGAAGTCAAAAGGCCCAATGGGGAGATCTTGTTTCATATGTTCCTTAGCCACGCCCACTCCCCATCATGCCCACTCCCCATCTCCTAAACACCTCCCCATCACGCCCTCCCATCACCACCCCTCCCTCACCTCACCCTCTGTGTTACCCCTCCTCCCCCATCCTGAGTGGTCAACTAGGTGATGAGTGGTGACGAGTGGTCAACTAGGTGATGAGTGGTGACGAGTGGTCAACTAGGTGAGCAGCGTTGATGAGTGGTTCACTAGGTGAGGAGCGGTCAACGAGGTGACGAGTGGTGACGAGTGGTCAACTAGGTGATGAACAGTCAACTAGGTGATGATGGGTGATGAGTGGTCAACTAGGTGAGGAGCAGTCAACTAGGTGACGAGAGGTCAACTAGGTGAGGAGCAGTCAACTAGGAGAGGAGCCGTCAACTAGGTGAGGAGCGGTCAACTAGGTGACGAGTGGTCAATTAGGTGACGAGTGGTGACGAGTGGTCAACTAGGAGACGAGTGGTGACGAGTGGTCAACTAGGAGATGAGTGGTGAACTAGGTGATGAGTGGTGATGAGTGGTCAACTGGGTGATGAGCGGTCAACTAGGTGATGAGTGGTGATGAGTGGTCAACTAGGTGAGGAGCGGTCAACTAGGTGAGGAGCGGTCAACTAGGTGACGAGTGGTCAACTAGGTGAGGAGCGGTCAACTAGGTGATGAGCGGTCAACTAGGTGACGAGTGATCAACTAGGTGAGGAGCGGTCAATTAGTTGAGGAGTGGTCAACTAGGTGACGAGTGGTCAACTAGGTGAGGAGTGGTCAACTAGGTGACAAGTGGTCAACTAGGTGATGAGGGGTGATGAGTGGTTAACTAGGTGACGAGTGGTCAACTAGGTGAGGAGTGGTCAACTAGGTGACAAGTGGTCAACTAGGTGAGGAGCGGTCAACTAGGTGATGAGGGGTCAACTAGGTGATGAGCGGTCAACTAGGTGATGAGGGGTGATGAGTGGTCAACTAGGTGAGGAGCGGTCAACTAGGTGATGAGGGGTCAACTAGGTGATGAGCGGTCAACTAGGTGATGAGGGGTGATGAGTGGTCAACTAGGTGAGGAGCGGTCAACTAGGTGATGAGGGGTGACGAGTGGTCAACCAGGTGAGGAGCAGTCAACTAGGTGAGGAGTGGTCAACTAGGTGACAAGTGGTCAACTAGGTGAGGAGCGGTCAACTAGGTGATGAGGGGTGATGAGTGGTCAACTAGGTGAGGAGCGGTCAACTAGGTGAGGAGCGGTCAACTAGGTGAGGAGCGGTCAACTAGGTGATGAGTGGTGACGAATGGTCAACTAGGTGAGGAGCGGTCAACTAGGTGAGGAGCGGTCAACTAGGTGACTAGTGGTGACGAGTGGTCAACTAGGTGAGGAGCGGTCAACTAGGTGAGGAGCGGTCAACTGGGTGACGAGCGGTCAACTAGGTGACTAGTGGTGACGAATGGTCAACTAGGTGAGGAGTGGTTAACTAGGTGTAGGTATGTTACAAAACTTACCTTTAGCGGCGCTGCAGGTCTGCCACTGCCGGTGTGCACGACTTTGGCGCCTTTGAGAGGGAGGCGGGTTTAAAATGCGATTTTTCTTCAGACTATTCAAATCAATTTTGAACAGGCTTTTTAGTTGCTGAAGAAAAATCGCTTTGACTGGCGTTTTATTAAGATTTTTAAAATTAGCGCTGGAAAAATTAAAAGCAGGAGTAAATTAAAAATCATCTTTTAATGCCGTCAACGCGGACAGCGGGACGGATCTCACGTAGGGAACAAAAGAAGGTACACAGTTTCTTTTTACATAAAAACGTGCTTCTTAGGAAGCCTTTAATCAAAATTTCATGTTGCGAAAAGGTGACTAAAAAAATATACGAACCGGCAGTGTTTTTCCTGCCGACTGTGGGTTAAATTCACCGCAAACCGCAACGTTCCAATCCACCGCGTTCCACTAAAACCCACTTGCAAGTTGATTTAAATGGCCATTAATTTACGGGAATTAAACACTAAATTCTTTCCATTTGGCCTATAAATTCATGACAATGAGATTTAAAAATCATGTTATATTGTGAATTATTGTGTGAATGTTATTTGGACACTTAGGTTTTTTTTTAAATGTTAACCTTTTCTTAAGAAATGGATAGATGTTTAGATCTAGTAATTGAATTTTGTAATTAGCTACAATTAGGTAACTAACTAATTATATGCTTTAATTTCAGGTCATCCAAGTAAGATTGTTTCATATTTGTTTCAGAATGCTTCAATCTATAATCTGAAAATTTCATTCAGTTCTCTTAATTTTTAAGAAAGTTAGGGGCTTTTGACTGTCCTCGATCACAGCTTTTGTGTTAAGTCAATGGAAAAGCAATAGGGAACAATATGCTAATTTCTGAGTATGAAAATGGCCATAACTTTTTTAATACTGAAGATATGAAAGTGAAATAGGTGTCAATTTAAACTTCGTTTTATGCTTTATCTTATGGGATACATTGCAGACTTGATTTTTTAAATCTCAAAATTTTGTAACATTGCTACTAGGTGACGAGTGGTGACGAATGGTCAACTAGGAGATGAGTGGTGAACTAGGTGATGAGTGGTGATGAGTGGTCAACTAGGAGACGAGTGGTCAACTAGGTGATGAGTGGTGACGAGTGGTCAACTAGGTGAGGCGCGGTCAACTAGGTGACGAGTGGTCAACTAGGTGAGGAGTGGTCAACTAGGTGAGGAGCGGTCAAATAGGTGAAGAGCGGTCAACTAGGTGAGGAGCGGTCAACTAGGTGAGGCGTGGTCAACTAGATGACGAGTGGTGACGAGTGGTCAACTAGGTGAGGAGCGGTCAAATAGGTGATGAGCGGTCAACTAGGTGAGGCATGGTCAACTAGGCAATGACAAGACCATGAGCTCTGCGTTGCCCTGTTAGTGACTACAAAATGCTGCAGGTCCACTATCACTGCATCAAATTCACTTCCATGTTACAGGGTTGAGAGGCAGGTCAAGATGGGAAAATAATGACATTGTCTTGTCCACTGGACAATTTGCTGGCCTTGTTCTGCGTGGGTAAAATTTCTGGGTGAAGGGCCAAAGTTGTGAATGGCAGAGTCTCTGACTGGTTTTCAGCTTATGGACTGTCTGAGAGAGTAGACAATAGGTGCAGGAGTAGGCCATTCGGCCCTTCAAGCCAGCATGTCATCTTGGCACGACGGCTCTGCAGTGGGACGGACATTCTCAATGTGATTCTAATTCTCTGCAGTTTGTGAAGGAATGGTTGCTGTGGATAAAGTACTGTGTTAGGAGAATAAATCTGTATTCTGGAAGCCACCAAGTCTCAGAGATAGATTTGTGGATCGTTACCAATGTTTCTTGAGCCAAAAGCATACCTTGTTAGTACATGATCCAAGATTGCAGATTGGTTCTGCAGAAGCAATTATAATCTCAAGCAACAGCAAGAAGTTCTGATGCAATCCAATTTAATAAGTATTTGCAGCTGAAATGGCTTTTGGTTTAGGCTTGACTGAGTTATAAAAAATATATAATAAACGAGTTAGAGGAATCTTTAGGTGTTTATTGTTTGCAGTTAATGCAATTAATGAACCTACTTTGCAATTTCTAGTTTGTACCAAGATTTGAGATAATGTTAGCTCTCTTTTCCAAAGGACTAGGATATAAAGTTGGACAGCAAGGTGAATATTGAAATCACTGTTTCCATGCATTTCCATCCAGAGATTTTGTTTAGTTTTGAGATATAATGTGGGAAAAGGCCCTTCAACCCACGGAGTCCGTGCTAACCAATGTTCACCCATACACACAGGTCTATTTTCACACTGGGGACAATTTGCAGAAGCCACATAACCTACAACCCTGTACATCTTTCTCCCCGTTGGATTGCAACCTTGTCGTGGCCGGGGAGCTTGTGTGTCTCAGTGACACCTAGAGCTACGCCAGCGGGAGATTCGTGTTCAGTTAGGGGCTCCCATGCTGGACAGGTCAAAGGGTAGAGGCGAGACGAAGAGCGATCCACTGGTCCTCCAGGTTGGAGGTTGAGCACAGGGCTAATAGCCCTGTCTCGTAAAACAAATATGTTACGGAAACAGCAACTGAAGGAATCAACACTACTGAGTGGAGGACCTTCGTTGCTGCCCTACATGTCAGGAGGCAGTAAGTAAGTAAATAAGTAAGCCTGTACATCTTTGGAATGTGGTAGGAACCGGAGCACCAGGAGAAAACCCACGTGGTCACAGGAAGAGGTGGTTTCCAGGACACAGGTTTATTCTCCTGAGATCCTAACACAGTACAGACAGACCCCTAGTCAGGATCGAACCTGGGTCTCTGGTGCAGTAAGGCAGAAACTCTAACGCTGCATCACTGTATCCTGAATCACTGTACCCTGCGTCAATGTACCCTGCGTCACTGTATCCTGAATCACTGTACCCTGCGTCACTGTACCCTGCATATCCTGCGTACCCTGCGTCACTGTAAACTGCGTCACTGTACCCTGCATCACTGTACCCTGCATCACTGTACCCTGCATATCCTGCGTACCCTGCGTCACTGTAAACTGCGTCACTGTACCCTGCATATCCTGCGTACCCTGCGTCACTGTAAACTGCGTCACTGTACCCTGCATCACTGTACCCTGCGTCACTGTACCCTACATATCCTGCATCACTGTACCCTGCGTCACTGTACCCTGCATCACTGTACCCTACATGTACTGCGTCACTGTACCCTGCGTACTGTCCTGCATACCCTGCGTCACTGTACCCTGCGTCACTGTACCCTGCATCACTGTATCCTGCGTCACTGTACCCTGCGTCACTGTACCCTGCGTCACTGTACCCTGCGTATCCTGCATACCCTGCGTCACTGTACCCTGCGTCACTGTACCCTGCGTCACTGTACCCTGCATACCCTGCGTCACTGTAACCTGCGTCACTGTACCCTGCATCACTGTACCCTGCATACCCTGCGTCACTGTAAAACTGCGTCACTGTACCCTGCGTCACTGTACCTGCGTCACTGTACCCTGCGTCCTGTACCCTGCGTCACTGTAAACCTGCGTCACTGTACCCTGCATCACTGTACCCTGTCACTGTACCCTGCGTCACTGTACCCTGCGTCACTGTACCCTGCGTCACTGTACCTGCGTCACTGTACCCTGCGTCACTGTACCCTGCGTCACTGTACCCTGCGTCACTGTACCTGCGTCACTGTACCCTGCGTCACTGTACCCTGCGTCACTGTACCCTGCGTCACTGTACCCTGCGTCACTGTACCTGCGTCACTGTACACCTGCGTCACTGTACCCTGCGTCACTGTACCCTGCGTCACTGTACCCTGCGTCACTGTACCCTGCGTCACTGTACCCTACATATCCTGCGTCACTGTACCCTGCGTCACTGTACCCTGCGTCACTGTACCCTGCGTCACTGTACCTGCGTCACTGTACCCTGCGTCACTGTACCCTGCGTCACTGTACCCTGCGTCACTGTACCCTACATATCCTGCGTCACTGTACCCTGCGTCACTGTACCCTGCGTCACTGTACCCTGCGTCACTGTACCCTGCGTCACTGTACCCTGCGTCACTGTACCCTGCGTCACTGTACCCTGCGTCACTGTATCCTGCGTCACTGTACCCTGCGTCACTGTACCCTGCGTCACTGTACCCTACATATCCTGCGTCACTGTATCCTGCGTCACTGTACCCTGCGTCACTGTACCCTGCGTCACTGTACCCTGCGTCACTGTATCCTGCGTCACTGTACCCTGCGTCACTGTACCTGCGTCACTGTATCCTGCGTCACTGTACCTGCGTCACTGTACCCTGCGTCACTGTACCCTGCGTCACTGTACCCTGCGTCACTGTACCCTGCGTCACTGTATCCTGCGTCACTGTACCCTGCATATCCTGCGTCACTGTATCCTGCGTCACTGTACCCTGCATCACTGTACCCTGCGTCACTGTACCCTGCGTCACTGTATCCTGCATCACTGTACCCTGCGTCACTGCGTATCCTGCGTCACTGTACACTGTACCCTGCGTCACTGTACCCTGCGTCACTGTACCCTGCGTCACTGTACCCTGCGTCACTGTATCCTGCGTCACTGTACCCTGCGTCACTGTACCCTGCGTCACTGTATCCTGCGTCACTGCCTGCGTCACTGTACCCTGCGTCACTGTACCCTGCGTCACTGTACTGCGTCACTGTACCCTGCGTCACTGTATCCTGCGTCACTGTACCCTGCGTCACTGTACCTGCGTCACTGTACCCTGCGTCACTGTACCTGCGTCACTGTACCCTGCGTCACTGTACCCTGCGTCACTGTACTGCGTCACTGTACCCTGCGTCACTGTACCCTGCGTCACTGTACCCTGCGTCACTGTACCTGCGTCACTGTACCCTGCGTCACTGTACCCTGCGTCACTGTACTGCGTCACTGTACCCTGCGTCACTGTACTGCGTCACTGTACCCTGCGTCACTGTACCTGCGTCACTGTACCCTGCGTCACTGTACCCTGCGTCACTGTACCTGCGTCACTGTAGCCTGCGTCACTGTACCCTGCGTCACTGTACCCTGCGTCACTGTACCCTGCGTCACTGTCACTGTACCCTGCGTCACTGTACCCTGCGTCACTGTACCCTGCGTCACTGTACTGCGTCACTGTACCCTGCGTCACTGTACCTGCGTCACTGTACCCTGCGTCACTGTACCCTGCGTCACTGTACCCTGCGTCACTGTACACTGTACCCTGCGTCACTGTACCCTGCGTCACTGTACCCTGCGTCACTGTACCCTGCGTCACTGTACCCTGCGTCACTGTACCCTGCGTCACTGTACCCTGCGTCACTGTACCCTGCGTCACTGCGCACTGTACCCTGCGTCACTGTACCCTGCGTCACTGTACCCTGCGTCACTGTACCCTGCGTCACTGTACCCTGCGTCACTGTACCCTGCGTCACTGTACCCTGCGTCACTGTACCCTGCGTCACTGTACCTGCGTCACTGTACCCTGCGTCACTGTACCCTGCGTCACTGTACCCTGCGTCACTGTACCCTGCGTATCCTGCATACCCTGCGTCACTGTACCCTGCGTCACTGTACCCTGCGTATCCTGCATACCCTGCGTCACTGTACCCTGCGTCACTGTACCCTGCGTCACTGTACCCTGCGTCACTGTACCCTGCGTCACTGTACCCTGCGTCACTGTACCCTGCGTCACTGTAACCTGCGTCACTGTACCCTGCGTCACTGTACCCTGCGTCACTGTACCCTGCGTCACTGTACCCTGCGTCACTGTACCCTGCGTCACTGTACCCTGCGTCACTGTACCCTGCGTCACTGTACCCTGCGTCACTGTACCCTACATATCCTGCGTCACTGTACCCTGCGTCACTGTACCCTACATATCCTGCGTCACTGTATCCTGCGTCACTGTACCCTGCGTCACTGTATCCTGCGTCACTGTATCCTGCGTCACTGTATCCTGCGTCACTGTATCCTGCGTCACTGTACCCTGCGTCACTGTACCCTGCGTCACTGTATACCTGCGTCACTGTACCCTGCGTCACTGTACCCTGCGTATCCTGCATACCCTGCGTCACTGTATCCTGCGTCACTGTATCCTGCGTCACTGTACCCTGCGTCACTGTACCCTGCGTCACTGTACCCTGCATCACTGTACCCTGCGTCACTGTACCCTGCGTCACTGTACCCTGCGTCACTGTATCCTGCGTCACTGTACCCTGCGTCACTGTACCCTGCGTCACTGTACCCTGCGTCACTGTATCCTGCGTCACTGTACTGTCCTGCGTCACTGTACCCTGCGTCACTGTATCCTGCGTCACTGTATCCTGCGTCACTGTAACCTGCGTCACTGTACCCTGCGTCACTGTATCCTGCGTCACTGTACCCTGCATATCCTGCGTCACTGTACCCTGCGTCACTGTACCCTGCGTCACTGTACCCTGCATATCCTGCATCACTGTACCCTGCGTCACTGTACCTGTAAACTGCGTCACTGTACCCACTGTCACTGTACTGTACCCTGCGTCACTGTACCCTGCGTCACTGTACCTGCGTCACTGTACCCTGCGTCACTGTACCCTGCGTCACTGTACCCTGCGTCACTGTACCCTGCGTCACTGTACCCTGCGTCACTGTACCCTGCGTCACTGTACCCTGCGTCACTGTACCCTGCGTCACTGTACCCTGCGTCACTGTACCCTGCGTCACTGTACCCTGCGTCACTGTATCCTGCGTCACTGTACCCTGCGTCACTGTACCCTGCGTCACTGTACCCTGCGTCACTGTAAACTGCGTCACTGTACCCTGCGTCACTGTACCCTGCATCACTGTGCCAACCTGCACCCCTGCATCACCGTGCTGCTGTGCCACCTACAAAGATGTTTGGGGAACGAATGCGATGCTGGCATTGAAGATTTTGAAAACTGTGAGTGTCGGTAAATCGGTAACAAGAGGCAGAGGTTCCGTCTCACTATCAGAACATGCAAGAATCGATCATTTCTAGTTAGATTATTTTTACTATAGAGGCCAGATTCTCAATCTAATTGAGTGTCACTTAGTGCAGGTCAGCTCGGACTCGGTGGACTGAAGGGCCTGTGTCCACACTGTATCTCTAAACTAAACTAAACCTTTAATACAGATCTAAACACCTCTTCTCTTATCTCCCTATACCTCCCTCCTCAACTCCGTTCAAGGACCCTGACAGTCTTTTCAGGTGAGGTAAAAGTTCACTCGCACCTCGTCCAACCTCATCCACTGTATCCGCTGTTCCAGGTGTGGACTCCTGTACATCGTCGAGACCAGGTGCAGGCTCGGCAATCATTTCGCTGAACACCTCCGCTCAGTCGGCCTTAACCTACCTGATCTCCCGGTGGCTCAGCACTTTATCTCCCCCTCACATTCCCGCACTGACCTTTCTGTCCTGGGCCTCCTCCATTGTCAGAGTGAGGCCCAGCACAAATTGGAGGAACAGCACCTCATATTTCACTTGGGTAGTTTACACCCCAGCTGTCTCCGACTACTTTTTACCTCTGTTTGCTTTGTTCCCTTCTTTCAACTAACAATAATCTATTCTACATTTTCCTTGATCTGCATCCACTTTGTCTCGTTTTCACACCATACACTTCCTTATCTCTGTAACTCCCTCTCCCCTGACTCAGTCTGAGGAAGGGTCTGGACCCGAAACGTCACCATTCCTTCTCCTCCAGGGATGCTGCCTCACCCGCTGAGTTACTCCAGCACTCTGTGAAACGTCACCTATCCATGTTCTCCACAGATGCTGCCTGACCCACTGAGTTACTCCAGCACTCTGTGAAACGTCACCTATCCATGTTCTCCACAGATGCTGCCTGACCCGCTGAGTTACTCCAGCACTCTGTGAAACGTCACCTATCCATGTTCTCCACAGATGCTGCCTATTTTGACTATTTGTCGGGTTTCTCCCATTTGTGTTTATTCTTGACACACTGTTACAGCGAAGCTTTAAATAACTTGATTGAATTATTTCAACAGCAGGATCTTTGCATTCATCACAGATTGCACATAGTTTAGCAACGTGCTTCACTTTGGGTCAATCAGATGCCAAGACACATCCTCAAAGTGATTGCCATTGGCAGAGCAGCAGAAGCACACTGTGTAAGCTCCTTGGCGAGCTAATGTTTGCTGTGTTTTATTGTCCATGTTTAAGTTGTCTCACAGTCATGCAAATCAGGCAGAAGCAGAAACAAGCCTATAACTTGAAGAAGATAATCAGAGAGAGATCATTACGGTAGCTCCTGTACGGACCCCGAGTTGATGTGTGACATCGATCACAGGCCAGTCACTGGCTATCAGAGCAGCGAAGATACTTTGGCAGAGTGGATACATAAAATATCCTCCAAAAACATCCCGTCCTTATCACCACCAAACAGGGCTGGATCCAACTCCTGGATCTGGTGGCTTGTTCAGACCAAGCTTCTTCCAATTCTTTACCTTTCCTGCCTCCACTTCTTGCAAATTCATTACTTCACAGATCTATCAAAATAATTTGATTTGATCCCAATGTCTGAGCATATATTACAAGGTAGACAAAAGTGCTGGAGAAACTCGGCGGGTGCAGCAGCATACACGGAGCGAAGGAAATAGGCAACTTTTCGTGCCAAAGAAGAATTTCGGCCCGAAATGTTACCTATTTCCTTCGCTCCATAGATGCTGCTGCACCCGCTGAGTTTCTCCAGCACTTTTGTCTACCTTCGATTTTCCAGTATCTGCAGTTCCTTCTTAAAAACTCCATGTGTTACAAATTAAGTTTTAGTTCAGTTTATTGACACGTGTACCGAGGTACAGTGAAAATCTTTTGTTGCGTGCTAACCAGTCAGCGGAAAGACAATACATGATTAAGTTCGACATATAAGGGATATGGGCCAAAGGCAGGCAAATGGAACTAGCTCCGGTAGACAAGGTGTTTAGCATGAATAAGTTGGGCTGAAGTGCCTGTTTCTGTGCTGTATCACTCCATGACTCTATAATACAGAATTAATACCGCAGATGCTTCAGATGATCAGTTTGGTTTACTTTTTCACAGAAATGGAATGCAGTTCCACAGAACTGATAGAGGGTGCTGCCCAGTTCACTGGTTCTGCTCAGCTGCTCCCTGTTTATGTTGGACATCGCCAACCCATGTCACACGTTGCTGTAAAATAATACTCTGACTGTCCATCGACTCTCAGGCATTCCAATATCCTCACCCTCGAAATACAATTAAACTTACTGGAAACAACTTTAATTGTGAACAAATTAATTACTGGACTGTTCCTGCAGCTTTAAAAAAAAAATCAGTGACCTCTTGAACTGTGGTAATTGCATCAATTTAACACCTATGGCTTTATAATTTTGTGCTTAATTAAGGTTAGTCATGGAGTAAATATCCAATCTATCAGACCCCTCCTCATTCAATCTTTTATGACACTACTGTTCAAGCATCCAGTTAAATTAGAACGATGGCTGAAATGTTTCATTACTAATCCAGAGAGAAGAATAAATATCCTTATTCTGGGGCACGGTACTTTTGCTAATTGTGAAGAAAAACATAGCAGATGTTTGAAATCTGAAATAAAGGAAATACTCAGTAGGTCAGCCAGCATCTGTGGAGAAATGATCAGAAATGGCATTTCAGGAGAATGATTTTCAGATTTAGAACTGCTTCACCTTCTGATTATTTATTATTTTTATTGATTTATATTTTTACAATTGAACAATAGAAATGAAAAGCATGATTGCACTTTGACAACAAGGTCTGGGGATTCACACAACCTGCCCAATGGCTCACAACTGTGGTACCTGCAATGCAGACAGAGAGAGCCATGTGACACTTTACTCAAGAGAAAGCTCATGTTTCTGAATGAGATGTCCGGATCATTGTTACTGAATATTCTCAACTCTGAACATGTAAGAAGCTCATAAAATAAACATCACCTATCCATGTTCTCCACTGAGTTAAGCACTCTGTGAAACATCACCTATCCATGTTCTCCACAGATGCTGCCTGACCCGCTGAGTTACTCCAGCACTCTGTGAAATGTCACCTATCCATGTTCTACACAGATGCTGCCTGACCTGCTGAGTTACTCCAGTTTTTGGTGTCTATCTTCACATTCACTTCTGACGGCAGCCACTGACGTTTGGAGATCAATTTGCTCCAAAGATGGAGTCACTTTGTGCAATACAGGATGTAATTATCTAAATAACAGAGTAGGGGAATCGAGGACCAGAGGACATAGGTTCAAGGTGAAGGGGAAAATATTTAATAGGAATCTGAGGGGTATCCTTTCCACAGTGTGTGGGTGTATGGAACGAGCTGCCAGAGGAGATAGTTGAGGCTGGGACTATCCCAACGTTTACGAAATAGTTAGTCAGGTACATGGATAGGACAGGTTTGGAGGGATATGGACCAAGCGCAGACAGGTGGGACAAGTGTAGCTGGGACATGTTGGGCAGTGTGGGCAAGTTGGGCCGAAGGGCCTGTTTCCGCACTTTCCCCCCCCACAACACCACTCGCACCCACACCCCCCCCCTCACACTCCTCCCCCCCACACACAGAAGCTTCCTTTATTCCATTTCTATCTTGTGTTCTTTACGTGACTCTGATCATTTGAGAGGAATATTTTAAGTGGTTGGTGCCGGGATCGGCCGGCTGCCATCGAGCCGCACTCGGGTCACAGGTGATCCACCCACACAAGGGAACCTCCTCTGGGCAGTTTCCCCAAGCCAGCAATACCGCAGCCTGACCACGCTGACCACCCCACGCTAATGATGCACCCTCCCCCACTCTCCCACAGATTCACCGCCCTCTGCCGGAGTTCCTCTGCACCTCACCGCTGAGACCTGCCGCGCATGGAAGATTTAATCTAACCCGGCGTTCTGATCGATGCCCCTTTCACCTCTGTAATCGCGGGTGAATCTGCGGCTCAGATATATTTAAACATTGTTTTGAGTTCCCCGTCACGTTGCCTCCAAGGTGTGAGAAGGAGCGACACGCATTGAGGAGTTTGATTCTGTTTTTATCATCACATCGTGAGGCAGTTGCCATGGAAACAAGGTTCAGCCATCTGCAGCGGCAGCGTGAGTCTCTGCATTACTGGCAGCTCGCAGCAGCTGAGCATGCACGGGTGCGGGCCGGCTGACCTCAGCAACTGTGCAGACACAAAATGATGGTTGACCTCAGCAACTGTGCAGACACAAAATGATGGTTGACCTCAGCAACTGTGCAGACACAAAACTGTACTGAAGGTCAGAGATATCACGTTGATTTCCCAGTGCGGCAGCCAATTCCTACCTCAAATTCCCATCCCAAACATCGCCCCAGTTAACGTTCCATTAAAATACCATTCAAACACAGTCTGAGTAAATATCACCAATGTGATCAACTTTACATTTCCCAAGTTCATAAGGCATTGGAGCAGAATTAGGCCATTTGGCCCATCAAGTCTACGCCACCATTCAATCGTGGCCGATCTATCTCTCCCTCCTAACCCCATTCTCCTGCCTTCTCCCCATCACCCCGGACACCCGCACTAATCAGGAATATCTGCTGACTTGGCTCCACAGCCGTCTGTGGAAATGAATTCCACAGATTCACCACGAAAGAAATTCCTCCTCATCTCCATCTAATTTGATTCCTTTTTTTTGTTTTTTTTGTTTGTTTATTTTATTAGAAGTTAAAACAGTACAAAACAATACAGTGGCACCTAATTTTAGGTGCCAACTATGTCATAACGTAATACATTCTATGTACAATCTCTAGTTTTATGTTTTTGAAGGAAGTAAAAAAAAGACAAGAAATAGAGAAAAGAAAAAGAGGAAAAATAGATAGTAGCAAATAGAAAAACGTGAGGTGAAGAAAAGAAAAAGTAGAAAGTAGAAATAGGAGAAAAAGACCATTAAAAAAGAAAATGTTCAAGTCTTTGTTCGGAGATGTAATTCTACCCACGACCTGACCTGAAATCAGTAATCTTTACAGTACTGCTGCATCACCTGATTCCATAAAGTCGATGAACGGGGACCAACTCCTTAACAATTGGTCATATTTATTTATTAGGTGGAGTCTCATTTCTTCAAGGTGAGCTATGTCTGTCATATTACTAATCCACATTTTAATAGTTGGTATAGCTGTATTTTTACAAAATGTAAGTATCAATTTCTTTCCAATTATTAACCCATAATTAAAGAATACTTTTTGGTCTTTGTTTAAATTGATATATTCTACAATTATTCCAAATATAATCCATTCTGTATTTGATTCTATTCTTGACTTGAAGAGCTTTGTAAATATATCAAATATATCGCTCCAAAATGTATCGTTGCTCGACCCAAACGTCGCCTATCTCCTTGCCTCCTTAGATTCACCCGCTGAGTTTCTCCAGCTTTTTGTGTACCCTCATCCAGCATCTGCAGTTCCTTCTTTAAAAAAAATGAATGTGTTATATTGGCCTTTTGAAACAAACATTTATCGCATCTGGGAGAGACGTTTGGATAGAATGTATTCAACCTCGTTTTTGAATAATATAGTCTTTGTAATAATTTAAATTGAATTCAATTATGTCTTACATTAATGGAACAATTATGTGTGTTCATCAGATACTTTTCCCATCTATCTTTCGGAATCTTTATCATTAGTTTATGTTCCCAATCTTCTCTTAGTGCCTCTGTTGAGGGTAATTCTCTATTTAATATATTATTATAAAAATATGATATTAGTTTTTGTGAATCGGCCTTAATATTAATTGCTTCTTATAAAGGGTCTAAAAATATAGTTTGAAATCTATGTATATATTTCTTCATAAATTCACATATCTGTATATATTTAAAATATTGATTATCATTCAGTTTAAATTTTGATTTTAATTGTTGAAATGATAACAATTTACCCAATTCATACATATCTCCTACTTTCCTAATTCCCAGTCTATCCCATTGTTTATATGTTTTGTCGATAAGAGAAGGTTTGAATGCAGGAATATTCAATATTGGGGTTAGTACTGATAGATTATTTAATTTCATGGATAATTTTATTTGTTTCCAAATTCTTATTGTATTGTGAATGATTGGGTTCTTCTTATATATTATACTATTCAATTTTATCGGTGAGAACAAGATCGTTCCTATATCGTACGGGAAACACTCCTCTTTCTCCATTCTTATCCACTCCGACTGGTGAGTGGGACTATCCAGCCAGTACATTATGTTCTTAATATGCACTGCCCAGTAGTAATACGTAAAGTTATGTAATGATAAATCCCCAACTTCTTTAGGTTTACACAGATGCTTTTGTTGAATTCTGTGTGCTCTATAATCCCATATAAAATTAGTGATATTAGAATCTAATTTTTTGAAAAAATATTTTGGAATATATATTGGGATAGCTTGAAACAAATATATTAATTGTGGTAAGAAAGTATTTTTTATTGCGTTAATTCTACCTTTCAATGAGAGCGGTAGCATTTTCCAAAATTTAATCATAACATTCAGTTTATTTAATAGTGGCATAAAATTGGCACTAAATAATGATTTATGTCTTCTCGTAATTTGAATACCCAAATACTTGAATTTTTCTGTTGCAATTTTGAAAGGGAATTTTAATAAGCGTCTTGCATCCTGTGGCTTCAGACATAATTTCGCTTTTATTCCAATTTATTCTATATCTTATAAAAGAACCAAATTCCTTGATTAGTGTTAATAAGGTGGGGATACTCGTTTGTGTATTAGTAATACATAAAAGAATATCGTCAGCATATAATGACATTTTATTCTTTGAGTCCTTAGTATTATATCCGTGAATATTCAGATGGTTTCTAATCCTTTCAGCCAGCGGTTCTATCAAAAGGGCAAATAGCAATGGTGATAAGGCACAACCCTGCCTATTACCCCTTGATAAATAACATTTTGGAGATAACATATTATTAGTTAATATTCTTGCTGTAGGTTTATCATAGAGTAGTTTAACCCATCTAATAAAATTCTCTCCCGTATTAAATTCTTGGAGTACATTATATAAATACTGCCATTCTACCTGATCAAATGCTTTCTCTGCATCCAGCGTAACGACTGAAATATCTTCAATGTCCTCTTTGTGAGAGTACAGTATATTGAAAAGCCTTCTCCAGTTATTAAATGATTGTCTTTTGGGTATAAATCCCGTTTGATCCGGGTTTACCAATTTGTTAATATAATTTATTCAGTCTTCTTGCTAGAATATTTGCTAAAATTTTCTGATCCGTATTTAGAAGTGATATAGCTCCATAACAACCCAGTTCCTCTAAGTCTTTATCTTTTTTTGGTATAAGCGTTATTGTTGATTCTGCTAAAGTTTCTGGTAGTTTATTTTCGGTATAAGTCTGCGTGTATAAGTTGAGTAATCCCCCAACCCACTGGCCCACCCCGCCAAATATCAGATGACACAGGTTGGGACAGATGTCAGAGTGAGAGACACCTGCAGTTGGATTCAATTAAAAGTGTTCATTCTCCATATATTCTTGCGAATTTCCTGCAGCATGAAAATTTGCATTGCCCTGAATACCAGCCACAATGCCAGGCACTATGTTCGCCCTTCTCCTACTTTACGTGGCATTGTAATAGTAATGTCCCCATCTCTGGTCACATTGTTAACCTTACACACGCATACACTGCCGATCCCAAACGCTCACTTTAATGCTCAGATATAGTGTAGTCTGCTGTAACCCCAACCCTAGCCCTAAACCTGCCCTTCCCCCCTCCCACTGCCCCTCCCCCTCACCCCACTACCCCTCCCCCTCCCACTGCCCCTCCCCCTCCCCCTCCACTACCCCTCCCACTCTCCCCCCCATCCCACTACCCTCCCCACCTCCCCGCCCCTCCCCACTGCCCCTTCCCCCTCCCACCTCCCCTCCCACCCACTCCCCCTACCCCTCCCACTCCCCCTCCCCATCCCACTACCCCTCCCCCCTCCCACTACTACTCCCCTCCCCCTCCCCTCCCCTACCCCTCCCCCCCTCCCATGCCCCTGCCCCCCCTACCCCCCTCCCCTCCTCCCACTGCCCCTCCCCTCCCACTATCCTCCCCCCTCCACCCCCATTGCCCCTCCCCTCCCCCTCCATTACCCCTCCCACTGCCCCTCCCCCTCCCATTACCCCTCCCACTGCCCCTCCCCTCCCCCTTTACCCTCCCACTGCCCCCTCCCCTCCCCCTCCCACTACCTCCCCCCTCCTCTCTACCCCTCCCCCCTCATATTACCCCTCCCACTATACCCCCTCCCACTACCCCTCCCCCTCCCATTACCCCTCCCCCTCCCACTACCCCTTCCCCCCACTACCCCTCCCCCTAACACACAGATATACTGCAGTCTCCTGTAACCCCCCTCCCCCATGTCTGAGAAACTATGGCCACACATTGACCAGGTCCCTCTGTAACTTCAGTGAGGCTTCTTGTCAGACCTCAGTTGCTGCCCCTCTGCCAGCTGGCTCCACATGTCTGTAGATATCGGGGCCCTTCTGTTACTGGGATGATTGTGTCGCTGTTGTATTCTCAATCTACACGTGATGGGGAAATAGTTCATTGACAGATTGGAACTGATACTAGACCCAAAGTGCTGGAGTAACTCAGCAGAACAGTCAGAGACCATTCTTTAGACCCGACCCGAAACGTCACCCCTTTCTTCTCTTCAGAGACACTGCCTGTCCTGCTGAGTTACGCCATCATTTTGTGTCTAACTTCAGTTTAAACTGCCATCCTCAGTTCCTTCCTACACATTGGAACTGATGCCATTGGACAACGGAATACCTCAGTTACATTGTTGGTTTGCCTTCTCGAGTAGTGAAAATAATTGCAGATTTTAAACCTTGTGCAGGAAAGTCAAAAGACTTTTAGGTTTATTTTAGAACCAACACTTTCAACAAACCAACAAATATTTTTTTTCCACAGCTGAAGGAAAGCACACTGTCCCTGCTATCACTTCTCTGCAGACGTGTGAAATCATTTGTAGAAATAGAGCAGGGTGTATTAAAAATCAAAATCAAATGGTCCTTTGCCTAAGGGGAATATTATTCTATAAACATACTCTTCCCAGTACATCAACATAACACCCCAGGCTCTGTTCTTCTCTCAGTTACTCCTCTCATCTTGCAAGATATAGAATTGAAAACTAGCGGCAGAGTAACCAGATGCCCTGTTATAACTACGTTTACAATGTCTCTCAGGGGAGCGAGCCCACAACAGCATCTCCTCTACACACAACTCGCTTGAACTTGTTTCCTTGAACGTCTGCAATTTGTGCATCTCAAATGCTACCCGTCACAGGTCTATGTTCTCACAGCCACGTAGCAGGTTCGTGAGAGAGACCACTTACAAAGTTTGTCTTGATATTTCCGACATCATGTTACTTATGACTTTAAAATTCAAGCTTACCTAACAGTAAAACAGCAATGATTAATTTTTAGAAGGAAATATTTCTGATCAAAAAATATTTCTTCAAAAGCACCATGGAACAAACTAAGAGCTGTGCTGACCCACAATAATAAATTAAATATTGAATTAATTTTAGACCTTGTGAATCTGTTGTAATGAAGCTCCCTACTATTTATCATTAAAAAATATGCTAGCTGTTATATAGTTGAAAAGAAAAGCAATCTTACATTTTCTAAAATATTTTATTCTGTGTTTTACCAGAACAATTCTTTAAAGTCATGGATTAATTCCAGTAATTTAAGAATGACGTACCATTTGTTTTTTAGTGCATGATATCCATGAAATAAACTGTAACAATCTAAGGTGTGGACATGTGGGAAGCAACTGCAGATGCAGGTTTGCACCAAAGATAGACACAAAATGCTGGAGTAACTCAGCGGCTCAGGCAGCCTCTCTGGAGAGAGACCCTTCTTCAGGCTGAAGTACCCTTCCTCTTTTGTGTCTAAGGTGCAGATTGGCTGGGGTGAACCCTGTGAATAAATGACTAACATGAACAACCTGTTTAAGAAGGAACTGCAGATGCTGGAAAAATCGAAGGTAGACAGAAATGCTGGAGAAGCTCAATGGGTGAGGCATTGGAGCAAAGGAATAGGTAAAGTTTCGGGTCGAGACCTCAGTCTGAAGAAGGGTCTTGACCCGATGCGTCACCTATTCCTTCGCTCCATAGATGCTGCCTCACCCGCTGAGTTTCTCCAGCATTTTTGTCTATCATGAACAACCTTGTCCTATCAGCATGATGCATTATTACAATGAGTCTAATATATTCAGTACTTTACTGTAAACATGTACCAGAGGCTGGGTTAAAAGGACAAAGTGTTAGCTTTAAAGATATATTCAGCAACTGAAATAATAGCTTTTTATCGCAAAGAAGGGTCATGGATCTGCACATTAGGCGGCGATTTATTGCAACATGCCTGCAATACTAGGTTCCTCATTAAGCTCACGGATTCCCCGTTTCGAAGCCAGCCACTCGTGGTTCAATATAATTTATCGTCTTTCCTTGGACATATTTATCATTTTAAAACTTGAACATCTTCCATGCAGGTTGCGTTTTTCCCATTCACTGTCTGTATGGCACAATTATCTGATGCTGCAGTGATTTATCACCTGGGCACAAAGGACCAGCTTAACTAAGCAGATTCAGGATGTGGAGAGATATCCAAATACACCTGGATGATTTTTTTAGCAGAGCTCATATTTTCTTTTCTCAATGATCAGTCACATCATAATGTAACAACATTTTCACATTAAGCCCCACTACGGGTGTTGTCTGCACGGAGTTTGCACGTTCTCCCCGTGACCGCGTGGGTTTTCTCCGAAATCTGCGGTTTCCTTGTACACTCCAAAGACATGCAGGTTTTTAGGTTAATGGGCTCGGTGTAAACGTGAACAATAGTCCCTAGTGTGTGTAGGGTAGTGTTAGTGTGCGGGGATCACTGGTTGGTGTAAATGTGAACAACAGTTCCGCGTGTGTGTAGGGTAGTGTTAGTGTGCGGGGATCACTGGTCGGCACGGACTCAGTGGGCCGAAGGGCCTGATCTGTGCTGTAACTCTAAAGTAAACAAACTGCTTCATATCTTCCCATTATAGAACTTGGAGCATTTATTTACAATAATTATTTTATTTTCATTGGAATTCCATGCAATATTTTCCCATTCTCCACATTTATGTCATTTTACCCATTCTCTGAATCCCAAAATCCCTTCAATAGGCCCCGACATATGAGCAATGATTTAACTTATTAATCTTTATATTTAAGAGGCACTTAAGGTTTTAATGACATAACGGAGGGATATGGATCACGGGCGGGCAGAGAAGGTTAGTTTAACCTTGCATCATGTTCGGCACGGACGTTGCGGCCGAAGGCCTGTTCCCGTGTTGTACTGTTGTATGTTCTATGTTGTGTGTTCAATATTGTATGTTGTATATTCTATGTCAATGCTCCCGGTTCTCAAAACACGTGTTTCAGTAAATGTTGGTGCTGACCATTGGTGTACATTCTGCCAGGCAGTGTTTGAAAGACCATTCTTGCTGCAGCTTCACTCGTTGTGTACACCTCTCTCTAGTAAAACCATCCCCCTCATTAGTCTAATCGGTCTTAGTCTTTGTTCCTCTAGCTTCCAGAACTACAATAGATACCAGAATAAACAGCATTGAAAACCAACACCACAGCTGCTGCTGCTGCTGCTGCTGCCTGGAGCTCGACACTCATCCCTGGAACACCTGGATAAGAGAGATACATACGTCTAACTCCTATACATAGATTACAGCTCTGCCTTTAACACCATTGTACCATCCAAGTTTCTCACCAAACTCACGGGACTTGGTGACAGCACTCATCTCTGCAACCGGACCCTCGACTTGCTGGCCAATCAGTGAGGATTGGGGACAAATCATCCTCTACAATAATCCTCAACACGGGGGCTCCGCATGGATATGTTCTCAGCCTCTTCTTTACTCCTTGTACATCCTCGACTGTGCAGCCAATTACAAATCTAATTCAATATTCAAATTTGCAGACGACATCACCATTGTGGGCCGGATATCAAATAATGATGAGACGGAGTGCAAGGAGATTGAGAACCTCGTGTGCTGGTGTTGAGACAACAACCTTTCTTTCAATGTCAGCAAAACAAAGCAGATAGTGATGGACTTCAGGAAGTGAAGCGGTCCACGTACCCCAGTTTTCATTGACGGTGCCGAAGCAGAGATTGTTGAAAACTCCAAATTCCTAGGAGTCAATATCACCAACAACTTCTCCTGGACCACCCATATTGAAGCAACGACCAAGAAAGCTCACCAACGCCTCTACTTCCTCAGAAGGCTTCCGAAATTCAGCAAGTCCCCTACAACTCTCACAAACTTCTACAGATGCACCATTAAAGCATTTTATCAGGATGCATCACAGCTTGGTTTGGGAACAGCTCCATCCAAGAAATTGCAGAGAATTGTGGATATAGACAATAGACAATAGGTGCAGGAGGAGGCCATTTGGCCCTTTGAGCCAGCACCGCCATTCAATGTTTTACATGGCTGATCATCTACAATCAGTACCCCGTTCCTGCCTTCTCCCATATCCCCTGATTCCGCTCTCTTTAAGAGCCCTATCTAGCTCTCTCTTAAAAGTATCCAGAGAACCGGCCTCCACCGCCCTCAGAATTCCACACTCACAACTCTCTGTGTGAAAAGTGTTTCCTCATCTCTGATCTAAATGCCTTACCCCTTATTCTTAAACAGTGGCCCCTGGTTATGGACTCCCCCAACATCGGGAACATGTTTCCTGCCTCTAGCATGTCCAAACCCTTAATAATCTTATATAAGATTTAATAAGATCCCCTCTCATCCTTCTAAATTCCAGAGTATACATGCACAGCTACTCCATTCTCTTAGAAAATGACAGTCACGCCATCCCGGAGGTTAACTGTGTAAACCTACGCTGCACTTCCTCAATATCAATAATGTCCTTCCTCAAATTAGGGGACCAAAACTGCACACAATACTGCAGTTGTGGTCTCACAAGGGTCCTATACAACTGCAGAAGGGCCTCTTTGCTCCTATACTCAACTCCTTTTGTTATGAAGGCGAACATGCCATTCGCTTTCTTCACTGCCTGCTGTACCTGCATGTTTACTTTCATAGAAAGTCTGAAGAAGAGTTTCAGCCCGAAACGTTGCCATCTCCTTTGCTCCTTAGATGCTGCTGCACCCGCTGAGTTTCTCCAGCCTTTTGTGTACCCCCTGCTTACTTTCATAGACAGATGAACAAGGACCTCCAGATCCTGTTGTACTTCCTCTTTTCCCAACTTGACACCATTCAGATAATAATCTGCCTTCCTGTTTTTTTCCACCAAAGTGGATAACCTCACATTTATCCATATTAAACTGCATCTGCCATGCATCTGCCCACTCCCCCAACCTGTCCAAGTCACCCTGCATTCTCATAGCATCCTCCTCACAGTTCACACTGCCACCCAGCTTTGTGAAATCTGCATATTTGCTAATGTTACTTTGAATCCCTTCATTTAAATCATTGCACCTATTGTAAATAGGTGCAGTCCCAACACCGAGCTTTGCGGTACACCACTAGTCATTGCCTTCTATTCTTGAAAGGGAAAGTGCAGTTTTGGTCTCCAAATTTGAGGAAGGGTATTCTTGCTATTGAGGGAGTGCAGCATAGGTTCACCAGGTTAATTCCCGGGATGGTGGGACTGTCATATCACGAAAGAATGGAGAGACTGTGCTTGCATCCACTGGAATTTAGAAGGATCAGAGGGTATTTATAGAAACATATACAATTATTAAGGGATTGGACACTCTAGATGCAGGAAACATGTTCCTGATTTTCAGGGAGTCCAGAACCAGGTGGCACAGTTTAAGTATAAGGGGTAGGCCATTTGGAACTGAGACGAAGAAAAACTTTTGCATCCAGAGAGTTGTGAATCTGTAGAACACTGTGCCTCAGAAGGCAGTGGAGTCCGATTCTCTAGATGCATTCAAAAGAGAGTTAGACAAAGCTCTTAAAGCTAGCAGAATCAAGGGATATGGGGAGAAGGCAGGAACGGAGTACTGATTGTGGATAATCAGCCATTAAATGGCGGTGCTGGCTCGAAGGGCTGAATGGCCTACTCCTGCACCTATTGTCTATGTTTCTACATGTAGATCCAATTGCAATATTCAAAGAAGTACAACAAACATTACTCTACACTGACACATGTCAATGAAACAAGGGCATGCCACATTTCACCTGTTGTTGATCCATTCAAGGTACCTGCTGGACACCTGAAGGAGCCTCAAGGTACCTGCTGGACACCTGGACATCACATGCTGAACATCAAGCAACAGACATCCAACGTTAATTACAGTGTAGTGATTTTCCTTCAAATGGTTCAGGAAGATTACTTGAAGCATGTCTCACTCACCCACAGCTCTTAAGGAAAGACAACAACAGGACTATTTGTGCCATGTAAGAATCATGGAGTCAGTTCATGCATCTGACTGGTAGAAGTTGTTCATGGTGATGCTTCTCATTTCAGCATCAGCACCATTACACCAGGACATTCACAGTGTCCACAGTAAGTGTGTTATGGAGAGGAGGTCTGCAGGTTCAGCTACCACTGGGTCCATCAGTGAAAAGAAGCCCGTCAACTCCGCAGTCAATAGAAGCAGTGAACAGCTCCTTCTGGGAACAGCACTAGTGTGGGGAAGGGTCTCGATCCGAAACGTCACCCATTCCTTCTCTCCAGAGACGCTGCATGTCTCACTGAGTTACTCCAGCACTTTGTGTCAATTCCCCTCTGGGAACAGCAATGAATAGCTGAGTGAATAGAAGCACATCTACTCAGCACTGAATAAAATCGCACGATTATTGTTTGTTTGTTGTGTGCGTATGTGTGCGTGTATATATATATTTATATTTATGATCTATATATATGTGTGTATTTGTGTGAGAAGGAACTGCAGATGCTGGTTTAAACCGAATATAGACGCAAAAAGCTGTAGTAACTCAGCGGGACAGACAGCACCTCTGGAGAGAAGGAATGGGTGATGTTTCAGGTCGAGAATTAGTATGTGCATAAACACGCACTGATATTTGTTTTTCTCGCTCGTTTATTATATTGTTTACAGTGTGCTATGTTTACATATTGTGTTGTGCTGCAGCAGGTAAGAATTTCATTGTTCTGTCTGGGACACACATGATAATAAAACTCTCTTGCCCCTTGAGCAGCCTCTGCTGGGAACAACATCGGATGGAAGAGTGCTGGGAAAGCAGTGGGCTGTGAGTGGTCATTGGGTGAAGGCTGATCACATCTCTGGCAAACCCAATGGTGGCCAGCACGAGGGACAAGCACATCTGGCCAGGATACTCCTGCAGATGTTCCACCTTGTGGCCATAAACAAGTTAGCTTCCCGTGGAGTTCTGCGTTCAGACCTGTAACAGTGGAGTTACTGAAAGCTAGCATTTGTCACAGATCCCAATCACAGTGGAATAAACCGAGAATCAGTCGAGCTGGTTAAGATCACGTGATAGTAGAATTAGGCCATTCGGCCCATCAAGTCTACTCTGCTATTCAATCATGGCTGATCTATCTCTGCCGCCTAACCCCATTCTCCTGCCTTCTCCCCATAACCTCTGACACCCATACTAATCAATAATCTATCCATCTCTGCCTTAAATATATCCACTGACGGCCTCCACAGCCTTCTGTGGCAAAGAATCCCAGAGAATCACCACCCTCTGACTAAATAAATTTCTCATCTACAACCGAAAAGAACGTCTTTTAATTCTGAGGCTATAACCTCTAGTTCTAGACTCTCCACTAGTGGAAACATCCTCTACACATCCACTCTATCCAAGCCGTTCACTATTCTGTACGTTTCAATGAGGTCCCTCCTCATTCTTCTAAACTCCAGCAAGTACAGGCCTAGTGCCGTCAAATGCTCATCATATGTTAACTTGCTAATTCCTGGGATTATTCTTGTAAACCTCCTCTGGATCCTCTCCAGAGCCAGCACATCCTTCCTCAGATATGGGGCACAAAAGTGCTCACAATACTGCAAATATGGCCTTACCAGCGCCTGATAGAGCCTCAGCATTACATCCCTGTTTTTGTATGCAAGCATTGAGTTTGCTTTCTTTACTACCGATTCGACTTGCTGATTAACGTTTCTGGAACCCTGCACCAAGTCCCTTTACACAAATCTGCCGCTCCCCATCACTTTGGTACCATTCCTTACAAAGTCATATCTAGTCCCACAATGTGGTTTTTAACGACATTTTTGTTGAGATATTATTAAAATGTCATAAAGAAAACACCTGATTTTGTCTTCTCCCCCTGCTGGACGTTGATGTCACGCACGTTGCCTCCGAGTGAGAGTGACCGATATCGCTGTGAGCAGCAGCTTGTGATGTCAGCCACAAATATATCCAACACATCACGCCATCTCTCTGCAAACTCAAAGCTGTGAATTTCAGTGCCATGATTTCTAACGTCGTGTCATTACATTAAAGCCACATTGTCTAAAAGTCCAAACCTGTGTTTGTTTCCGAGCCACAAACCCCAGCCTTCCAGCAGCGTACAGTTCCGTGTTGGTGGAACAGTGGTGAAGGAACATGGGTCAAGCACCCTGATTCAGGCGTGATCTCCATCATCATTAGGTCATATGAGATAGGAGCCGTATAGGGCCATTCGGCCCATCGTCTACTCCGCCATTCAATCACGGCTGATCTATCTCTCCCTCCTAACCCCATTCTCCTGCCTTCTCCCCATAATCTCTGACACGCGTATATAATCAAGAACCTATCTATCTCTTCCTATAATATATCCACAGCCTTTGCCTCGGCGTGTTCTCCCTGTGATTGCACGTTTCTCATCCCTGAAAACCATTGTTATTTTTCTCTGTCCCAGAACTAAGTGTAGATCTGGGGTTGACACTTTGCTGCTGACCTGCTGAGTGTTTCCTGCAATATCTGCTTTTATTCCAAGAAAAATGTGATACAACTGATTGATTATCTGTCAATTGATTGAAAGATACAGCATGGAAACAGGCCCTTCAGCCCATCGAGTTCATGGTGACCATCAATCACTCATTCACGCTAGTTCTATGTTATCCCACTCTCTCGTCCACTCCCAACACACTGGGGGCAATTTACAGAGGCCAATTAACCTTCTAACCTCTATGTCTTTAGAATTTGGGGGGGGGGGGGGTGAACAAAGGAGGACTTGTCGCGAGATACTTTGTAAGTTTGTCAGCTCCCTGTATGTGCGCACTATTTGCATATCTTGAGCATGCAATCAATGAATTTTACTGTGACTTGTCACATTTGACAATAAAGTATTCGATTCAATTTAAAAAATTCAGCTGCCCCAAAAAAATCAAATTTGAAATGTATGTTAAAATTATTTGTAGTCATGCTGAAAGTGTTAATGTTATTCCTCTCCAGTCTTATTCAGTATAAAGGAATATACAGAGCGGGCTGTAACAATTCAAATGTTTTATTTGGACTTTGAGATATAGATTTGGAATTTTCGTAAATGTTCAACTCAGTCATAATTCTGCAGCATCGTGATACATTTAATGCTCAGTTGCCAGAACTCTCCTATAATTTTATAAATTGCTAATTGACTGTCTTATTCAAGCGAAGGGTTATGGATGTACAAGGTAACAGCAGGAAGTTCACGGCACTAATGAGGCCGAGGTTTAAAGAGCTGTTTGAAAATTATGGTCTAGGCTCTCGAATGACATTTGGACAAGTGATCAGATGGTTTGCAAAGGTGATGGAACCAGAGGTCAACTCAAGCCACCATGTCCATGACAATGATAATGACAGTGACAGTGACAGTGACAGCACAGGAGCAGATAGGAATTAAACGGCAATGAAGCCACAACTGAAAAGTGAATGTGCGACTGTCATTTTCTTGAAACTCACCAACGAGGTTGTTGGATGTGACGGGTGCTGCACATACTACCCCGGTCATGCAGCATAATATACGATCATCTCCTCTGAACGAGTACGGATATCAACATCAGAATGCAGAGAAGATAGACACAAAACGCTGCAGCAACTCAGCAGGCCAGGCAGCATCTCTGGAGAGAAGGAATGGGTGATGTTTCGGGTCCAGCCCTTCGTCAGACTGAGAGTCAGGGGAGTGGGAAATGCAGAGTTTCAGGACACAACTATTGCAGGCAGCTCTAAAATATGTTGCTCATGATGTAACATCAGTTATTGGTCTGTTTTGTTCTTTCTTGGCCCAATTGCTGTTGGTTAGAAATTTGACCAAGTTGTGCACGTTGTCCTTCAGTGATGTAGCACAATCAAACTCACGCACGTATTGGATCACACCAGGCACTGTTTCAGGGCCGGTTACCATCAGCACCTTGGTCTTTCCCCCCCCCCAGTACAGCTCCGGATGTCACAGGTTGCACCGTGTGCGTCTCTCACCAGCAGAGACGGAGAATCTTTGGGAAAACACACAACATTAATCGCTGCAATAGAACCAGTTGAAGGGTCGACAGACTCAGGTCATTACCTTGAGCTTTGTTACTGCCAAGCTCAGTTTCCACTGGACATGAAGTTACATAACATGCCCCAGCTCCCGACACAGACCTAAACCTTCCTCACAGCATCACTGAGCTGTTTATCAGCGTACAGGAGCTGCAGGGACTGGCCACACACAAGTTGTTGGGGTCTGTTTATCAGTGACAAAGAGAGGGTGAAACCCAGACACGATGGAGAACCTCATATCCACCCTTGCAGCAGTTAGTTCATCTCCAAGCAGTGCTACCAGAACAGCGGTGCGGCAGTGCGACTCACGTTGCAGTGGCCCCTACAGCCTGTTTGTCTCTTTTTATTTCTAGTTAAATGTAGTTCTCATCTTCCTAAAAGAACGTCCTTTAATTCTGAGGCTGTGACCTCTAGTCCTAGACTCTCCCACTAGTGGAAACATCCTCTCCACATCCACTCTTAAGCCTTTCACTATTCTGTATTCAATGAAGTTTCACTATTCTGTAAGTTTCAATGAAGTCCCCCCTCATTCTTCTAAACTCCAGCGAGTACAGGCCCAGTGCCGTCAAAGGCTCATCATATGTTAACCTCTCATTCCTTGTATCATTCTTGTACCCAGCTGGTGTTACTGATCCATCAAAGCGACGTCACCATTTCCAAAGCAATCGCTGGCCAACAAACGTCCTGTTTCTAACAGATCATCTGCAGTGTGAATCTGCCTCTGGTTCCCTACCGGAATAACCGGAATATCAAAGATAACTCTGCACGCCGTGTCCTGATACCCATGTACAGCGGGAAAGCACTGCTGCCAATTGGGATCAGAGAACTACAGTGAATTATAACAGGCAAGTCTCGACCCGAAACGTCACCTATTCCTTCGCTCCATAGATGCTGCTTCACCCGCTGAGTTTCTCCAGCATTTTTGTCTACCTTATAACAGGCAAGGTTCATTTTCTGCCTAATCACATTGTAATCACAACAGACCACAAAACAAACTTCATGAATGATATGAATAAAAAATGAGGATCTGACAGGAGATGCAACGATGATTATATCCAACATCAATGGTTGGATTTAGCCTGGGATCTCATGTCATTGTTGAAGGGACAATTGTGACAGAGACCAACTTCATGGGAAGTTGGTTTGTCCTCTCAACTGATCGAACAGAAGAGTAGATCTATTTTGGACCAGATATGACATTTAGTGATGCAAGCTAATTTATATCGGGCTGTGACAATCATTGCTCCCATCATTGGCATTCTGGAGCAACAGAGATTTCCAAATGTGTTGTGAGTGAGTGATCCAAGCTCCATACCAACACCTCTGTGTGAAAAAATGGTGCCTCAGATTCCTATTAACCTTCACCCCGCACCTTAAACCAATGTCTCTGGTTCTTGCTTCCTCTATTCTGGGTAAAAGATGTGGCGCGTCAACGTTATCTATTTCCCTCAACACATTTTAATTGTTTAAATCTTAAATTTTTGATTGGTTATTTTCAATGGTGGTACATGCCATTATTTGATCATCAGCGTACCTGTACATACAGGTGACCCAAGGTAATGAAGACACTAACTGTCTGAACCATGCCCCAGAGTCACCGTGACAACTGTCACCGTCTGCAGCATCTGCTGTGTGCCTTCTTGTGAATGCAGTGTTCACAGTTTGTACAACAAGTGTGAAACCTGCTGCACCATTTCACTTCAATGTAGCTTATTTTGAAATTAAATATAATCATTTTCTTTACAATAATTACTTGTAGATTATTTACTGCACCTTGCTTTAGACGAGATACAGTGCAGAAACCAGCCCTTCGGCCCACCTAGTCCGCGTCGACCAGTGGTACACAAGCACTACCCTGCACATTAGGGACAATTTTTACCGCAGCTGATGAACCAACAAACCTGCACGTCTTTGGGGTGTGGGAGGAAACCGGAGCACCCGGAGAAAACCCACGCAGGTCACAGGGAGATCGTACAAACTCCGTACAGACGGCACCCGTAGTTGGGATCAAACCCAGGTCTCTGGCGCTGTGAGCAGCAACTCTACCGCTGCGCCACCGTGTAAACTATTCCTTCATGAAATTTAGTTGCACTAAGAACACATAGTGAGAGGAACACAGTCCTAGAACGTCCAAAGCAGAAAGACTCCTTAATGCAGGATGACCACTTGTCCACAAAAAATCTAACTCATCATCGATTCTGCCGTCTCCCCAGAAGAGGATCCTCCAACCCACGAGGAACGCAGGAAAACACAGCACTCACCTCAGACTGACACCAGCATCTCTGTCCCCACCGTAGACTGACACCAGCATCTCTGTCCCCATCTCAGGCTGACACCAGCATCTCCGACCATTCCCGCTCCATGTACCACTCAGACACAAACCTTACATCCTGCTTCTGTGACCACTGTGGCCAATTTGTGGCTCAGACTGAAGGACAGCTCAATGTCAGAGGAGGGGTCTTGGCCCTTCTCTCCAGAGATGCTGCCTCACCCGCTGAGTCACTCCAGCATTTTGTGTCTACCTTCGATGTCAGGCACTCCGCAGACAGCAACAATTCATTGTTTCTATCTGTACTTCAGAGAACGACAGGAACTCTTTAGGTATAATGTTGACCTCGGACCCATATTTCCCCCGTGTTTGTACCATGTTGACTGACCAAAGCAAACCAAACGCTAGCTAACTGAACGGTGAACTACATCCAACTCTCCCAATGAAACATCTGCCGCAAAAAATGAGAGTTGGATTTCATTCTCTGGCTTTTGCTAAATATTGCAGCAATTTCACCAAATAAACTGAGTCTTTGAATCATTTGTGAGGATATTTAATACAACTTATATTATTATTGATATTCAAAACTGGATCCTGCTTCTAGTTTAAAGAGGTAATATTTTTTTATTATTGAACTAAATGTTTTCCACGATGTTGTTGGAAAGAAGATCGCTTGCAAACATAGAAACTGAAAAAAACAATAACAGCGTTGCCTGATCAAGCATGATCAATCACTCATCATTGGCGCAGACATGCTGATCCCGTCTTCATGGGCAACACAACGATGCCAGGAGGCTGGACGATGCCAGGAGAATGGACGATGACAGGAGGCTGGACGATGCCAGGAGGCTGGACGATGCCAGGAGAATGGACGATGACAGGAGACTGGACAATGACAGGAGAATGGACGATGACAGGAGAATGGATGATGACAGGAGAAAGGATGATGACAGGAGAATGGATGATGACAGGAGGCTGGACGATGCCAGGAGGCTGGACGATGACAGGAGAATGGATGATGACAGGAGAATGGATGATGACAGGAGGCTGGACGATGACAGGAGGCTGGACGATGACAGGAGAATGGATGATGACAGGAGAATGGACGATGACAGGAGGCTGGACGATGCCAGGAGAATGGATGATGACAGGAGAATGGACGATGACAGGAGAATGGATGATGACAGGAGAATGGATGATGACAGGAGGCTGGACGATGCCAGGAGGCTGGACGATGCCAGGAGAATGGATGATGACAGGAGAATGGATGATACCAGGAGGCTGGACGATGCCAGGAGGCTGGACGATGACAGGAGAATGGATGATGACAGGAGGCTGGATGATGACAGGAGAATGGATGATACCAGGAGAATGGATGATGACAGGAGGCTGGATGATGACAGGAGAATGGATGATACCAGGAGAATGGACGATGACAGGAGGTGTTGGACGATGACAGGAGACTGGACGATGACAGGAGACTGGACGGTACCAGGAGACTGGATGATGTGCTGCTTCTGCTGAGGAGATTAGCTGCTGTCACACACATTGACGACCACTTTGAGTTTCTGTGGCAATGGGGTGTACAATATCCAATTGGACACGAGCTGCATGTTTAAATATCTATGACTAATCTTCTGGAATTTTTTGAAGATGTAACTAGGAAAATGGACAAGGAGCGCCAGTGTATGTAGTGTACCTGGAATTTCAGAAAGCATTTGATAAGGTCCCACATAGAAGATTAGTGGGCAAAATTAGGCACATGGTATTGGGGGTGGAGTGCTGACATGGATAGATAATTGGTTGGCAGACAGGAAACAGAGATTGGGGATTAACGGGTCCCTTTCAGAATGGCAGGTAGTGACTAATGGGGTACCAGCAAGGCTCGGTGCTGGGACCGCAGCTATTTACAATATACATCAATGATTTGGATGAAGGGATTCAAAGTAACATTAGCAGTTGGGGGAGTGGGCACATGCAATGGCAGATGACGTTTAATGTGGATAAATATGAGGTTATCCACTTTGATAGCAAAAACAGGAAGGCAGATTATTATCTAAATGGCGTCAAGTTGGGAAAAGGGGAAGTACAGCGGGATCTGGAGGTCCTTGTTCATCAGTCTATGAAAGTAAGCATGCAGGTACAGTAGGCAGTGAAGAAAGCCAATGGCATGTTGGCCTTTATAACAAGAGGAGTTGAGTATAGAAGCAAAGAGGTCCTTCTGCAGTTGTACAGAGCCCCAGTGAGACCACACCTGGAGTATTGTGTGCAGTTTTGGTCCCCTAATTTGAGGAAGGACATTCTTGCTATTGAGGGAGTGCAGCATAGGTTTACCAGGTTAATTCCCGGGATGGCGGGACTGTCATATGCTGAGAGAATGGAGCAGCTGGGCTTGTATACTCTGTAGTTTTGAAGGATGAGAGGGTATCTTATTTAAACATATAAGATTGTTAAGGGTTTGGACACGCTGGAGGCAGAAAACATGTTCTCGATGTTGGAGGAGTCCAGAACCAGGGGCCACAGTTCAAGTATAAGGGATAAGCCATTTAGAACGGAGATGAGGAAACACTTTTTCCTCACAGAGAGTTGTGAATCTGTGGAATTCTCTGCCTCAGAGGGCGGTGGAGGCAGATTCTCTGGATACTTTCAAGAGAGAGCTAGATAGAGCTCTTAGGGATAGTGGAGTTAAGGGATATGGAGAGAAGGCAGGAACGGGGTACCAATTGGGGATGATCAGCCAAGATCACATTGAATGGCCTACTCCTGCATCTATTGTCTATTGTCTATTGTCTAAATAGTTGTCCATTTAGCAGGAAAGGGAATAACAAACCAACTACTCAACATACAGATTGGGCGGGATTATACGTGATCAGACCCGCATTCCATGTGACGGCCTCCAAACTAGTTCTGTGCTCCAGAGGTTGGGGTAGCTGGAGCTGGGTGGCAGCAGCATTGACGACGTGTCACTTTGTCATCTACATCTGTGCCACCCTCCAGTCCAATGTACTATAGACAATAGGTGCAGGAGTAGGCAGGAGATCCCAATGATTTGAACATCTGCATCCCTGCCTCCTGCACCACCTACATATGCATCTTCCCAACTCTCCTGTCCCCACCCTCACCAGCTAGTGGTATAAAATTCCCTCATCCAACCGTAAAACATGGTCCAGGATGGCGTGGTGACCTTGGGCTCAGACAAGGCCGAGTTTGGTAGCAGTTTGAAGATATCATCACAGCTGAAACACAAGTGCCTGCACAATACACATTCTGGTTCAAATATGATAAAGAAGGAAAGATTGCCTCAATATAGTAACATTCATTAGTTTAAGAAATATGCTTCAGGTCAATCTTCATTGCAAGTAGCATGGTCATTTTCTCCTGATGAAAATCTTTCTGCCAAATCACCAACATTTTATTATATTTCAGGTCCAATCCCTCACTATGAAGCATGGGAATTATTCTTCCAGCCACGGCCAGCTCTCCAACATACTCTCATTGTTTACTCCAGGCCCTTTTATGAAATTCTATGCGCTCCATGGTTCAATTATGAACTCACTTTTATTTAATTTACTGGTGGCATGAATTGTCTTCAGTCATTTTTGCTTTGTCAATGACAGGTTTATATTGTATGAAATAACAAATGCCTCGGGGAGATATTGGACAGTAATATGATGGATGGAATATAGTTGATGGCCTCATAAACAAAGTAACTTGTGCAGTCAACAGAACCTGCCTGATTAGAAAATACATCCACAGTTCTCCTTGGAGCCTTATTCCAGCAACATGTAACTGCATCGTGTGAGGAGAGAGATCAGTCTTGATGAGTCCAGAATGCAGATCACAGCCATTGTCCATAATTAGCAGCATCAATTAACCATAATTAGAGACATAAATTAACAATGATCTTCGGGTTTTTTTGCTGACTCTCTTCAGTCCAATTGATGAGAGGGTGAAACGGCTGCCGTCTTCATATTGTCGCCCATCTCCATCTACTTCACCCCCGGCTGGGAAACTGCCAGAACGTTCCACTGTCAGTGTGATGGAACTAATGCCCACAACTCCCTGTGGCCTGCTGGTACAAACTTCCCAAATTGCCCCAGTGTTTGGAGTTCCCAAAGTTCCCAAATTGCCCCAGAGACCTCCATTCTCACTGTATACAATGTTTAAGAAGCAACTGCAGATGCTGGAAAATCGAAGGTAGACAAAAATGCTGGAGAAACTCAGCGGGTGAGGCAGCATCTATGGAGTCTGTAGAAGGGTCTCGACCCAAAATGTAGCCTATTTCCTTTGCTCCATAGATGCTGCCTCACCCGCTGAATTTCTCCAGCATTTTTGTCTACCTTCAATGCATACAATGCTCTTCCCAAATTCTCATTGCTTCAAACCACACAGCCTCCTCCTTCTCACACAAAGCTCCTTCCAGGGTGCATGTCCATGTTCTCCAGAGATGCTGCTTGACCCACTGAGTTACTCCAGCGCTCTGTGAAACGTCACCTAACCATGTTCTCCACAGATGCTGCCTGAGCCGCTGAATTACTCCAGCATCTGTGAAACGTCACCTCTCCATGTTCTCCAGAAATGCTGCCTGACCCGCTGAGTTTCTCCAGCACTTTGTGAAACGTCACCTCTCCATGTTCTCCACAGATGCTGCCTGACCCGCTGAGTTACTCCAGCACTCTGTGTCTTCTATTGTAAACCAGCACCTGTAGTTCCTTGTTTCTCCCATCCATGGTTGGTAGCCCTCATGCCATCAAGGCAGACAATTGTGGCTCAAATCTCTGTCCAGACACAAGCACAATCCCTGGCCCAACCATCCCGTGCAGTTCTAAGGAAGTGCTGGGCAGGTGAAGTTACATTTGCCACTACCACACCAACCCCTCCATTGATGGCCACGTCTCCATTCTTCGTGCAAAGGTGCAATGCGCATGGACTCCTTTGGCCGCATTAAACCCACAGTTTCAGTTCCAATCTCTTTGACTCCGGAGTTTCACGCATTGACGTTCTGCTTTCTCGGGTTCTTGCCTGAACAAAGGCCTGTTCGCGGCCAAGATGGCCATCCACGGGTCCAGGCAGCGAGCGGTCGATGGTCCACCAGAGTCAGCTGCCTGCCTCTCTTCGGGCCTATGTCCGTGCTCGCATGTGCCTGGAGAGGGAACACGCGGTGTCCACGTGGACTCTGGAGGCTGCCCATGAACGCTGGTTGCCGCGGGGGTTTGAACGTATTGTAGACAAGGATGGGACTGTAATATAATGACTGCCTGATGTAATGTGACTATTGACAGTCTTGTACTTTCTGGTACATTGTAAAGTGTAAACATTGAATAAAGCTCCTTGAACGAAGGACAAAAATGGCCTGTTTGCTGACTGCGCAAGACACATTTAGGGCGAGACCATTATCTGGTCATTAGCACATTGCTTCTGTGGGTGCTGACTGCATCCACATTGCTGCCACTTTTCCAATCACACAACCACAACAGACCTTCACAAATGGATGCCAAGACCGAGGGGCATGCGGACACTCTGAAAACAATGAGATAATTGCAAGAATTTCTTTAAGTCGTGAGAAGCCAGCAAGGTAATTACATCTGACAACTGGAAATTAACCAGTTGTCTGTGCTTGCAATGAGAGCTCTGACGATAGTGTGTTCAGCATTGTGAAATAACAGCTTGTAGTCTTTACCACTCTGCCCCCCTTTAATGTTAGTCCTTCTCCCAACACTGGACTTCTGGCTTTCTGGTTGGCTGATACCTCCTGAACACGAAGATACACAACATGTAATAGAGTCGTCAAGAGTGTTTTATTGTCATATGTCCCGGCTCCTTCAGACTTGTTCTCCAGCACTTTGTGTCTACCATTGGTATAAACCTACCAGCCAGCCCCTCCTCCCTTCCAGCTTTCCCTCACCCACCTCTCCCACACAAGAACTGTGTGCCTTCTGTGTAGGAAGGAACTGCAAATGCTGGTTTAAACCGTAGATAGACACAAAATGCTGGAGCAACTCAGTGGGTCAGGCAGCATCTCTGGGTAGCAGGAAATGTGAACTTTAGCAAAGGCCCATCATGTCCAGTTGATGCAAGGAAGTGATGGAACGATCTTAGAAACTCACAAACATAGAAAATAGGTGCAGGAGGAGGCCATTTGGTCCTTCGAGCCAGCACCGCCATTCATTGTGATCATGGCTGATCATCCACATTCATCCGCTAGCCCCTAGAGCTCTATTTAAATCTCTTTAGAATGCATCCAGTGAATTGGCCTCCACTACCTTCTGTGGCAGAAAATTCCACAAATTCATAACTCCCTGGTTGACAACATTTTTTTTCTCATCTGTTTTAAATGGTCTCCCCTTTATTCTTAGACTGTGGCCCCTTGCTCAGGGTGAAATCCAACAGGTAGGTATCAATGATGGGAGGATGTTGTTGTGATTCTTGTGCTTGCCCCGGAATGAAACTGTGTGTTTGCTGTGACAATGTCGTTCTCCAATCTCTTGTCCAGGAAGAGACATCCTCCTCCCTCCCTAATGTGTTACATTCCTATCCGTCTGATGGGGGGGGGGGGAACTGCCTCTGGGATTGAAACCAGGGCTGTTCAAGGCCAGGGATCTGGTGGCATCTCTACTTGGACAAAGGAACAACAATTACTCAAGATAGACACAAAAAGCAGGAGAAACTCAGCAGGACAGGCAGCATCTCTGGAGAGAAGAAATGGGTAACGTTTCGGGTCGAGACCTTTCTTCAGATTCAATTACACGAGGCTGGAGACCACAGCAGCATTCTGAAATCAACTTGTTTGAGGTAGTGATATTTGTCTCACCTTGTTCGCTGGTGGACACACTTGGTTAATCCTGAATAAAATGTGTATTGAAACAACAGCTACAGACATTGTAATGGTGCACATAGCTGGGGATCTAAAACAATATAGTAGTGAAGACACCCTTCAATCTCCATTTCAGTAATGGTGATAGACAATACGTTAACATCTGCTGCAACAATCAATAATCCTACGTGATACTGCGTCTCTCACTGTTGTTCTGTGTCAGTGGTGGTTGGATGGGAATTGGAGATTGGTTGATTTGAAGTTTTGCACCATCACTTCAGAACATTCTTTCCAAGTTGTCCCCCTGCAGAACAGCAGTCTTTAGATATTCCGTGGCAATACACTGTTAGTGTCCAGAGGAACTGAGCCAAAAGCTCAGAGAATTCCCAATGTACATGTGCCGACTGAGTAAGCAAACCAATGCATGGAAAGGTTGCATGGCCCAGAGCTGGCACGGACTGCAGGGATCTGCAATGAACAGTGCATGGGGCAAGGATTCACAATGAACAGTGCATGGGGCATGGTCTGCAGGGATCGCAATGAACAGTGCATGGGGAGGGACTGCAGTGGTGCACAATGAACAGAGCATACGATACGATAGAACTTTATTTATCCCAGGAGGGAAATTGATTAGCCAAGTCATAAAACACAAAATACATTAAATTAAAATGACGAGTGGATTGGAGATGTGCAAAGATTGGGATGGGTGGGGTGGGGGGGGGGGGGGTGTGAGGGGGGAGACAGTCTAACCATGTCAGAAGGGGGAGAAGATGTACAGTTTGATAGCCACAGGGAAGAAGGATCTCCTGTTGCGTTCTGTGCTGCATCTTGGTGGAACCAGTCTATTGCTGAAGGTGCTCCTCAGGTTGACCAGTGTCAACCAGAGGGGGTGAGTTGTATTGTCCAGGATATTCCGCAATTTGAGGAGCCTCCTCCACTCCAAGACCACCCCCCATGAATCCAACTCCACCCCCAGGACGGAGCCAGCTTCCTGATAAATTTGTTAATCCTATGCATGGATTAAGGATTCACAAGGAACAGTGCATGGGCAATGATAAGTTGCACGCAATTGCTAAGTCCAATATGTTGTGGACCTCAAAGCAACAGGAAAGAATTTCATAGACTGCACACGCCACCAACCAAAAAATCCTTACACTTTTCAAGTAGTTTTAAACATTGGCTGATATTGCAATATTCCAATGCCTACTGGCACAGACTGCTCCGCTGCTAAACTACAGTGTTTTGTGCCCACCTCACACCCAAAAATAAATACAAGTTGGCACCAACATCCACCTCTCTCTGTTGCTAAGAGAAAGTTCATTTATTGAGAACATGGTGAACATAAATAGATGTTTCTGGAAATAACGACAAGAAGCATTACTTGGAAGTCAAGATCCAGAGATACAAGGAACTGCAGATGCTGAAATCTTGAGCAAAACACAAAGTGCTGGAGCAACTCAGCAGGTCAGGCAGCATCTGTGAACGGACGATGTTTCAGGTCAGGTCCTTTCCTCAGACCTTGCTTCCGGAGATCTGATATATGTTCCAGGGTTACATCACAGCATGCAGAGCCAACGTTTGACATCACTGGGACATTGGCATGGACAGGTCGACCCGTGCGCTGGGACTCAAGATGCTCATTTGAGGTAAAACAAATTCCATTCAACTGTTCCATTGAATGTAACAGTTGTCATCCTGATTAATGCGGCCAATCGACACACCTCACCATTGGATCAGAAGCAGGACTGGTGGAACAACAACAACTTGTATTTGTGAACTGCCTTAGGCCGAGGAAAGAGCGCTGAGGCACAACACAGGCGCGTGAGACAAACTAGGGAATGTTAGACACATGAAACACTGGCCAACATTTACCAGGTTTCAAAGAGAAAAAAGCCTCTTGCATTGAGTAAATACAATAAATGGCTGGGTCTGAGGGTGTGCTGATGTACAGAGGAGTCTTGGTGTCCACATCCATAGCAATAAGCAGATTATAAATACATATTTTGTGATATTTTGTTAAAATGCACGTCTTTATGCAGTCTCACCTAAAGACAGACAAAATATCACAAAATGTATATTTATAATCTGTTTATTTCTAATGCTGGAATTGAAAACAAACATATTTATCACCATTTCAAAGCGATGTCAGCATGTCTGTGGAATGAACAGTCGACTCTTCCTCTCATCAGTCACACACAAGTCATTAACTCAACCTCACAGCCTCGGGCTACCGAACAGCAAAAGGCCTTCAAATGTTTTTTTCTAAGTAAAATCAAAACCCGTGGTTAATATTTTTTTTTCATTTCAGTCCTTTAAAAATTCATTTCCTAAAGTAATTACGATGATGGCAGCTAACGTGCGCCTTCCATCTGTGCTTGGCGTGCATGGAATCTGAACACAATGCTAATGTACAAGATAAAGCTCGACAATAATGATATGACCTGATATAAAAGCAATGCGATGTTTCCTCATGTTGAATCTCATAAAAACCATATTGCTTAATTATCCTGATACTTAAACATCCTTTGTTAGCAGCGAGCATCTGAACAGACCGCTGGGACTTGGAGAAGCAACGTGTAGCTCAGAGGCGAGGAATTCTGGACTCATCAATCAGCACGCCTCGTGGGTTTACACATTCAGTGGGTTTACAGCACAGGAATTCCAAACTGCTAGACGGGCAGAGCAGACTACAGCACCAGTAATGACTCCGGTGTAGGGGAGAGGGTGATCCAAGATGCTCAATCTCTGGCAATGATAATAGTAATCCAATTAAAAGTAAACAGCATTCAAATGACATTTCTAAATGCCAAAATAATTTAAGGCCAGCAACCATGCATACCAAATATGTTTGTTGGGGTGGAATATAGATCGAGGAGTGCAAAGACGTACAGGTTTGTAGGTTAATTGGCATGGTATAAATGTAAAAATTGTCCCTAGTGTGTGTAGAGTAATGTTAATGTGCAGGGATCGCTGGTCGGCACAGGCCCGGTGGCTGAAGGGCCTGTTTCTGCGCTGTATCTCTAAACTAAACTAAAAGATGATCCTTTTCACAATATCAGATCAATACACAGTATCAGATCAATTATGTCTCCAACATGAACAAACATGTGAAAGAAGCTCGTGATCTCGGCTCCACTCCTTACACATTGTGATCTCTCCCCAACTCCGAGTTTCCTCAGATCAGAGTCTGATGTTTGGACGTGACCGTCCTTTGTACACACACACAGCTGGGAGGCTGCAGAACGCTCTCCTGTTTCTAACATTCACTCGGAAGATAGTCCGTATAATGTCTACACTCTGATATTCATTTATCCACAGGAGGTATTGGACATTACAATTGGTTCCACACTGTAACAATCTAGTTCCCCAAATACTTCATTCCTGCAATTTCTGAAACAAAATGTACTCAAGCAAAAATATCCTCAACATATTTTTATCTTCTTAACAAATCTTATCCCCCTCTCGGTTTAAAACAGTCAGATTAGGTTTTGATGCCCTGTTGAAAGGTCTGGCCATTATCAGATCCTTGCAGCACTTTGTTCCTGTCACCTCGCAAACTGGAACACTGAAGCTGTAAATGACTAATGGTACAAGTGAGAACCATCTAACCATGTTTCACGATGCCTGTTAACCCATGTCCACATCAGCACTTGCACTCAACATACAATCTCTGTGAAAACCAGCCTGCCTTCTCATAACTGCTCTTGTGGACAGGATGTGTCCATTGGTGGGAGAGTCTAGGACCAGAAGTCATAGTCTCAGAATTTAAGGGCGCTCTTTTAGAAAGGAGGTGAGGAGGAACATCTTTAGAGGGTAATCTGTGGAACTCATTGTCACAAAGGGTTGTGGAGGCCAAGTCAGTGGATATTTTTAAGGCAGAGGTAGACACATTCTTGATTAGAACGGGTATCATAGGTTATGGGGATGAAGACAGGAAAATGGGATTAGGAGGCAGAGATCAGTCATGATTGAATGGCGGAGTAGACTTGATGAGCCTCTCAGGGTGTGCGCGATGAGAGAATTATTCTGCAAGTCATGACACAACGGAGAACGGGAGGCTGGTGCCACCTAACTATTGTGTGCACTACCGTGTCAGTGTGAGCTAAAGGTAATAGTTGATCCCGTCTGGCCAAGTTCTGAACAAGATCATTCAAATACAATTTTATAACAGTCTAAAAATACTCCTGATACACTGTCCTCCATAATGTTTGAGACAAAGAGCCATCATTTATTTATTTACCTCTGTACTCCACGATTTCAGATTTGTAATAAAAAAAAAAATCGCATGTGCTTAAAGGGCACATTGTCAGATTTTAATAAAGGCCATATTTATACATTTTGGTTTCACCATGTAGAAATTACAGCAGCTAACTAGTGGTTTGCATCTTGCAGTGTAGCCTCTGTTCATGAAGTCTTCTGCGGACAGTGGTAATTGACAAATCCACATCTGAAGAGTGTTTCTGATCTGTTGGACAGGAGTTTGGGGATTTTTATTATAGAGAGAATTCTTCTGTCATCAGCTCTGGAGGTCTTCCTTGGCCATTCGGTCCCTCTGCGATTAGTAAGCTCACCAGTTCTCTCTTTCTTCTTCATGATGTTCCAAACAGTTGATTTTGGTATGCCTAAGGTTTGGCTCATGTAACAAACAGTTTTATTCTTGTTTCTCAGTTCCATAATGGCTTCTTTGACTGTCATTGGCATATCTTTGGTCCTCATGTTGATAAACAGCAAAGGTGATGGAAAGACTAGGTGCTTATACCTGCATTAAGGAGGCATTTAAGCACACCTGAGCAATTACAAACACCTGTGATGCCATGTGTCCCAAACATTATGGTGCCCTGAAATGGGGGGACCATGTATAAACAGAGCAGTCACTTTTACATGGTGAAACCAAAATGTATAAAAATACCCATTAATAAAATCTGACAATGTGCACTTTAACCACATGTGATTTTACTTCGGAGTCACGTGAGTGACTACGTGAAGACCCCGTCCAGCACGCATGCGCGACATTAGCGTTCATGCAGTGCACCCGCGACGAACGGGAGTTCAAGCTCCCGCTACAAATTGAAAAGTCGGGCCGACAGGTAAGTTTTACCGTGGCCGTGTGTCTTTTTCTCTGTGGTCTGCTTGTGTTCCACAAAGAATGAGCAAGACCAGAGGAAAGAAGTCTGCAGCTCGCCCCCGTTCGTCCTCCGTTGAGGAATGCTCTTTGGAGGGGGGGCAAGAGGCGGCCGGAATAACTACCGAGCCCAGCACCGCTAGTGCAGCCTGAGCAGCGGGCTGGAGGTACCTGCAGCTAGAACCGGGCGGTAGTGTCCGACGTTTCGGATGAAGATGCCTCACCGCTCGAGACGGCACAGGCAGCCGCCTAAGCCGAATGGAACGGCTTGTGGAGCAATTACTCCAGCGAGATCTGCTGAGAGAGCAGCAGCAGACTCGCCAAGGGAGTTCAGGCACTCCCGCAGTGCCCTTTACGGCACTGGCCATTGCTTCACCTTCTTTTGAAGGCAGCATTGGCGACCAGGCCTGGGCTGGTCAAGAAGAGGGGTCGCTGGCTGAAGATGTCCGGAGCACGCAGGGTGTACAGGATCAGGAAGAGCTGCTGGGTGTGGTCAACCGCTACGTGGCCACACCACGAGCGGGTCGGCCTTTAGAGCCGAAACTTGCAGCCAGCATTGACCACCTGACCTCAAAACCCCTACAAGAACAGGTGGTCAATGAGGCTCTTGAACAATATACAGCCCCAGAAAATTGTACATCATTGAATGTACCAGCTGTAAACAGCCAAATTTGAGGACATTTGGGGCAGAACATCAGGAACCTGGAGTTGAAGCTCCAGAAAATCCTTAAACTCTTGACTGCAGGATTAACATCATATGCTCGGTCCATTGATGGTGTGCACATCTCCACAAATCAGCAAGACACATTAGCTCTGCTGTGCACCACTCAATATGAAATAAACAATTTACGGAAGGAATTCATCAAGCCTGCCCTCAACCCTAAATTTGCGGGACTTTGCAAAACACCGGGTTCAGAACCTCCAATTCTGCTCTTTGGAAAGGACCCTCTGAAAAAGGTGAAAGACCTAGAGGAAGAATCCAAGACCTTTGGTCTCGTGAGGGCAGGTTTGGGACCGAGCAGACCTAACAAACCCAGGCGGCAGTACCCCATGGCGTCCACCAGTCGTTGACCACCATATGGGACTGGTGAAAGCTCGGGGTCCGCAACCATTCCCCGTAAGCCTTTTTTAGGCCAGGGCCCAGAGCGGACCCCATGGAAAATGCGCCACCCCCAACAACATCAACATCAACATCAACAGCCCATCTACAGCCCAGCAGACCCTCATCGCCCAGCGAAGAGGCAGAAGAAGCACCAGTAACCATGGAGGTAGGTGGGTCTGGTTCCTCTCAGCACATGAGCAGTAGGGGCTCTATGCTAACAGGGGGGAGATTGCACTTGTTTTTGGATGCATGGGAATCCATCACTAATGACAAGTATATACTCAGCAGCATTCACGGCTATAAAATTGACTTTGTTCATGAAAACATTCCGCCAGTTCAGCATATACCCCAAAGGGTATTCACCCTCTCAGTCAAAGAGAAACAAGAGGGTCAAGCTGAACTGATGAGGCTACTAGCAAAAGGTGTCATTAAAAGAACAAAACATGAACCTTTGGAATTTGTGTCTAATATTTTCACTAAAACTAAAAAAGATGGTGGATGTCGCATCATCATTGACTTAACTACTTTAAACGAATCTGTTAAGTATATACATTTCAAGATGGAAACTTTTGAAACAGCCAGACTATTGATTTCTGGAGGGTACTTTCTAGCAAGCATTGATTTAAAAGATGCCTACTACTCAGTACCCATACACAAGGAGCATCGTAAATACTTAAAGTTTACCTGGATGAAACAGCTATGGCAATTTAAAGCCTTACCAAATGGGCTAACCTCCGCTCCAAGGTTGTTCACTAAAATCTTAAAACCCGCCTTGGCATTATTGAGGAAACAAAAGCATATAATCATGGCGTACTTAGACGACATTTTAATAGTAGGGAAAACCTTGGAGACACCGTCCACTACCATGGACTATCTTGGATTTACGATTGATACTGTTCGCATGATTGTAACTCTGCCGAAGGGGAAAGCATCAGAGTTGGCACTATCATGCAACAAACTCATGGATAAACATCAGCCAACCATACGGCAGGTAGCTAGAGTTATTGGTAAAATGGTAGCAGCTTTCCAGCTGTACAATTTGGGCCTTAGCACTATCAAAATTTGCAAAGAGCAAAAGTGCACGCACTAAAGCAAAACTCAGGTCACTTTGACCAAGTTATGAATTTAACTGCTGAATCCATTCCAGAGTTACAATGGTGGACAAGGAACGTTAGGCTCAGTTCCAGTCCCATAATAATCACCAACCCAGTATTAACCATTTAAACGGATGCCAGTGCTTTGGGCTGGGGAGCAACTAACATGCAATCCAGCACAGGGGGAAGATGGACTAATTTTGAATCATCTTGCCTACAGACACGGGGTATCAACTACTTAGAAATGCTGGGTGCATTTTATGGTTTAAAAGCATATTCATCTAATACGCATCATGCACATGTCCGGTTGCAATTAGATAATACCACGGTGGTGGCTTATATCAACCACATGGGTGGTGTAAAGTCGATATCGTGTGACAATTTGGTCAACCTAATCTGGCAATGGTGTGTCGAAAGACATATTTGGTTATCAGCAACTTACCTACCAGGTAAGCAAAATACAGTGGCAGACACCAGGTCACGCAAATTCAATGATAACATCGAATTGATGTTAAATCCCAAAGTATTTGCTGAAATTACAAAGCAATATGGCACACCAGATATCGATCTATTTGCATCCAGGCTGAATCACCAGGTACCAACATATGTCGCTCGGGAACCAGACCCTGAGGCAGCAGCAGTTGATGCATTCTCGCTGCATTGGGGGAAAATGTTCTTTTATGCTTTTCCTTCCTTCTGCCTCATCAGTCGGGTATTACGCAAGATTCAATTGGATTCCGCTTCAGGAATCTTGATAGTACCCGACTGGCCTACACAGACATGGTTCCCAGTGGCCCTCGACATGGCTGTCGAAACACCGTTGGAATTCCCCAGCAGTCCAGAATTATTAATCCACCCAGTGTCAGGCATTAGTCACCCGTGCCATGACAGAGTCAATCTCCTGGCTTGCAGATTCTAAAAAGACCTCTACTGGGCCTGGGACTGTATGAGAACGCCATCAACATGATGACCGCATCCCACCGGGAGTCCACCAGGAGACAGTACCTGACCAACATAAGAAAATGGGAACGGTATTGCTCCAAAACAGGAACTACCTACACTACAGCTACAGCCACCAGTGTGTGGAGTTCCTGGTTGGATTACATCGGGAAGGACTCAGCTACAGCGCTATTAATACAGCCAGGAGTGCGTTGGCAGCTTATTTGGTTCCAGCAGCAGGACAACTGGCTTTGGGGTCCCATCCACTAGTGGTCAAAATCATGAGGGGTATTTTTAACACCAATTCCCCCAGACCAAGGTACACTCAGATCTGGGATGTCAGCATTGTACTGACGTACCTTAGGGGATGGCCAGCACCCAGGTCACTCACGCTGGAACAACTTACTCTGAAATCAGTCATGCTCATGGCACTAGTGTCAGCTCAAAGGGTACAGTCCCTCCACCTTCTGAGGCTGGACAGCATGACAGAGTCATTGGACTGTTTCACATTCCATATTCAGGGACTGGTCAAACAAACTAGACCAGGTACCACGCCTCCAGTCATGGAGTTCCGGGCATATTCATCTGACCCACGGCTGTGTGCCAAGACCCATCTCGCCAATTACATAGACACAACATACAACTTAAGAGGGAGAGAAAAGGCCTTATGGATAAGCCACAAGAAGCCTCATGGTCAGGTGATGAGCCAAACCATTTCAAGGTGGCTCAAGCAGGTGCTTAAGTCCGCGGGAGTCAATACTAATGTTTACAAATCTCACTCCACCAGGGCTGCATCTACGTCGGCGGCTAGGCGAATGGACGTGCCGATGGACCATATTCTGGCCAGAGCAGGATGATCCTCGGAAAGAACTTTCCAAAGGTTTTATAATAAGCCGCTGGTGGAACCTGCTACATTTGCAGACAGAATTTTAGAGTCTGCAGCTAATATTTAATTTAAGCCCGGGGGAGCTCTCTGTTTTTGTTGTCATTAATAAACCTTTTTTGTTCACAAACAGGTTATTGTTGATTGTAATAACATACTTCCTCCCTCTAAGGTCTTCAGACAGTGAGTGAAGCATGAGCTGGTACACGGTTCGGATTCACAGAGCTTTGAAGTGTTCACGTAGTCACTCACGTGACTCCGAAGTAAAATAGTAAGATTAAATGAGAACTTACCAGTTCGAAGTTTGATCTGTATTTTATGAGGAGTTACGATGAGGGATTACGTGCCTTCCGCTCCCACCCTCTATTATACAGATCAACTGGTAATTAAGTTCTTATTTTTTCTTTACTATATTTATTTCAATTGTTGTGTTTTTTCTGTGAATCTACACCGCTGCTTTGAAGAAATGTCGCGCATGCGTGCTGGACGGGGTCTTCACGTAATCCCTCATCGTAACTCCTCATAAAATACGGATCAAACTTCGAACTGGTAAGTTCTCATTTAACCTTACTATTTTTTTCTATTACAAACTTCAAATTGTGGAGTACAGAGGCAAATAAATATATGATGGGTCTTTGTCCCAAACATTATGGAGGGCTCTGTATGTGGGTTAGCCTTGGTGAGAAATCTTTCAATTAAACATCATCTTCATTAAAAAAACAAAAAACAAATAATCTCTCCACGGCTTCTCCCCTGTAACCCCAGATGCTGAGTGGACAATTTCTATGACTGAAGATTTGAGGACTGCTGCACCACCGTAAAGCAGGTGGTCAGGATGCTTTCCATGGTACAGCGGTAAAGGTTGATCAGGATCTGGGGGGACAGGTGGACTTTTTTGAGCCTCCTCAGGAAGTAAAGGCGCTGCTGCGCCTTTTTGATCAGCTTGGAGGTGTTGAGGGACCAGGACAGATCCTCCGAGATGTGTACCCCGAGGAATTTGTAGTTGGAGACCCGCTCCACCTCAGTCCCGTTTATATGGATGGGGGTGTGTCTGCCCCCTCTGTTCTTTCTAAAGTCAACAATCATTTCCTTCGTCTTCTGGGAGTTGAGGACGAGGTTATTATTGGCACACCAGGTTGTCAGGTGCTGGACCTCCTCCCTGTAGGCTGACTCGTCGTTGTCGCTGATCAGTCCTACCACCGTGGTGTCGTCGGCAAATTTTATGATGGCGTTGGAGCCATACTTAGGGATGCAGTCATGGGTGAAGAGGGAGTAGAGGAGAGGGCTGAGCACACAGCCCTGTGGCATGCCAGTGTTCAGTGTTATAGTAGGTGAGGTTGTTGACCCTAACAGACTGTGGACTGTTAGTGTGGAAATCCAGTGTCCAATTGCAGAGGGAAGTGGAGATGCCAAGGACCGCTGAGTTTGGTGATCAAGCTAGCGGGTATGACAGTGTTAAAGGCGGAGCTGAAGTCAATGAACAGCAGCCTGATGCAGGTTATTACTGTCCAGGTGGGTCAGGGCAGAGTGTAGGGCCGCAGATATGGCGTCCTCTGTAGACCTGTTGGTCCGGTAGGCAAACTGATGGGGGTCCAGTGTGGGGGGAGGCTGGCTTTGAGGTGAGCCAAAATCAGCCGCTCGAAGCACTTGGCGATGACAGGGGTGAGTGCCACTGGCCGGAAATCATTGAGACTCCCTGTCGCTGATTGTTTGGGCACTGGCACAATGGTAGATGTCTTGAGGCAAGTGGGGACGACACCCTGGGCCAGTGACAGATTGAAGATGTCAGTGAGGACCAGGGATAGGTGTCCAGCACATGCCTTGAGCACCCGCCCGGGGATGCCATCGGGGCCGGCAGCTTTGTGCTCATTCACCTTGCTCAGTGCATCTTGTACAGCAGAGGTGGAGAGACTGAGGGGTTGTTCATGCGGGGGTGGAGCAACTTTGATGGCTGGAGGTTTGTTGTCCCAGTCAAAGCGAGCATAGAAATGGTTTAGCTCGTCAGGAAGGGAGGCGTTGTCTGGGGAGGGGGGGTGTTGACTTTATGGTAATCGGCAATGGATTTGATTCCTTGCCACATGCGCCTGGGGTCAGAGTTGTTTCGGAAATGCTCCTCGATCCGCCGTTTGTGATTGAGTTTAGCATTCCTGATTCCCTTTTTCAGATTGGCCCTGGATGTGCTGTATCCCTCAGTGTCACTAGATTTAAAAGCGGCGTCGCGAGCCTTCAGCAGGAGTCTGACCTCCCTGCTCATCCACGGCTTCTGGTTAGGGAAGCTCTTTATCTCTTTGCGGGTAGTGACGTTGTCCGTGCAGAATTTAAAAAAATCCAGAACGGTTGAGGTGTATGAGTTGATGTCCACTTGGGAGTTGAAGGTGGCCTGAGTGGCAAACAGACTCCAGTCTGTTTGCTGAAACTGTTCCTGTAAAACAGAGACAGCCCCCTCAGGCCAGACCTTCACTGTCCTCACGGAAGGTTTCACACGTCTGATCAGAGGTGTGTATTTGGGGAGCAGGAACAGAGAGAGGTGGTCAGACTGTCCCAGGTGGGGGAGGGGGAGGGCTTTGTATGCTTCAGTAATATTGGTATATACTAGGTCCAGAGTCTTGTTTCCTCTGGTTGGGCAGGAGATATGTTGGTGGAATTTGGGGAGTACAGTTTTAAGGTTGGAGTGGTTAAAATCACCTGCAACAATAAAAGCCCCCTCTGGGTGTGCAGTTAGTTGTTTGCTGATAGCAGCTTGCAGCTCTTCCATTGCTAGCCTGGCATTAGCGTCCGGGGGTACATAGACTGCAGTGATAACAATCGATGTAAATTCCCTGGGCAGATAGAAGGGCCTGCACGTTATCATCAGGTATTCCATGTCAGCAGAGCAGTGACTACCAATCCTGACAGCGTCTGTACACCATGAGTTATTCACATAAATGCACAGTCCGCCGCCCTTGGTCTTACCGGAGTCCTCCGCTGTTCTATCGGCCCTGAAGACAGTGCGCCCCTCCAGCTCGATGGCGTTGTCCGGGATGTTGTCGGTGAGCCATGTTTTGGTGAGGACCAATGCATGGCAGTCGGCGATCCGTTTGTGTGAGGTTGTTGAATTGGTTGAGGAGCAACCTGCTACCATACGTCCTGTACAATATAATGACGTTTAAACTGTCATGACAACCCATAGCACCACATTAAGTGTTTCTCAATGGCGTGAAAAACCACCCAATAAATGCCTGTTTTGTTTTATAGCCCTGTACAGTATCGGAAACAAATATTTTATACAGCAGAAATGCATATCTTTCAAGTTGATGGATTTCATATTTCATACAGCTGTGTTGGTGAATGTCGACATGAATTTGATCACGAAGCACTCAGTCGAAAATCATGTTTGTAACCGCTTCCGTCTGTAACACAACGACAAGGAAGCTTACGTCATGTCATGAGTCATCGGCAATCCTGAGGCGATGTTGGCCTGTAAGGTGTACATGTGGCATCACCGCTACCCAGAGCACCTTCCTAATCACCTGGGCTGTGCCACACCTGAACACTAAAGACCTTTCAGAGAAGGTGCTGCAATAAAGTCTCACACTATGAAACTACCCGAGCCTGCAGCACAAACAAGCCATGCAGGAATGCCGGTGTAACAATCTGCAGATGATCAGGATGGATCGAAGTTGTCGGGCCACACAAGAATGGGAGTGAGCTTCGTGTCCAACTATCTCCAGAACCGCCAACTCTACTGGTGAGCGGTGACACCACAGATGTCAGATGTAGCAGCAAGTCATCTGATTTTAACAAACTTACATTAAAAATGAGGTCAGTTTGTGCCAACATAAATGCTCTATTTCTAACGCTGAAAATACCAGCGGGCGATGTGTTCCGTACAAAATTCTAGGTCATTTGCATGACTTTGTCCACATTCCAAATGACCCGTGCAGTAAATATCTTCATGCTAATTCAGATAATGTGGAAATACTTTCCTTTGTGCACTGAACACACATGTTCTGTTCCAGATGATTCCTCACAAATTAAAATTAATAATTCAATTTCAATAAAATGACAGATGAAGTAGATCATGGAACTGTCCATGGTACAGTAAACAGCTGCTCAAATTCCACTCGGAGGGTTGTTCAAATAAAAGCAGCATGAATCACAGAACCGCACGGCCCTGGTGAAGATGCTGCTTACACAATCGGAATAAATATCAGAATACTCGACACAGGCAGGAGATGTGAATGAGGTCACACAAATCTCATTTCATGCTAACCTGCGTGGATGATACTGAAACAAACCACAATCTTCACAAAAGGGACATGGGAGTAGGAGACACAGATGCAGGGATAAAGAGATGCCTAAAGACTGATGTACAATCCAGCAAACAGTTCGTGAAAATTGCTTAAAGCCGAAAACCGGATGTGAAAGTCATCAGTCGCAAGGTGGAGGCAGTCAATGCACACAATGAGTTTGGATCTAATACCTTGTTCTATCTGTTGGGGGCCACAACAGATGATCCAGATGCCATCTTAGATTCACTGGTGGTATTTACATAGCTCTGTTTTTGAATTGGTAGCAAAAGATGATCAAATGGAGCATCTGAAAGTGTCCGAGTTCTAAATGCTGTGCCGAGATTAAATGTATAATCAATATGAGATAGCCGTCATTATTTACGCCATTTGCTGCATCTCCTGCAGGCAGTTCACTGTGGTCCTCTGGGCATGTTCTGATCATTGATTTTGGATATTATACATTTTAATTTAATATCTCAGTGCATCCAATAAAACAAGCCCAGTAGCACATTACATGGTGAAGAATCGGTGAACCTATAATGATATTTGCACAAATACCCATAAGACTTTATTTGGCCCTTTAATTCTCATTATTCCTTTTGAATTCATATCCTGAAACCATAAGTATTACAGGCCTCCCATACAGAAAACAAACCTTTCTTGGAATATTTAGAACGATCACCAAAGGCTGACAGCTCAGGCAAAGACCCTCTGCAGACTCACAAACTGACATGTTGGTGCTTGCAGTAAAACAAGTTCCGAATTGCAGACAGACGGTTTCCAGTGGAAGATGTGAGTCAAGTATAATGTGTAGGAAGGAGCAGTAGATGCTGGTTTCAACTGAAGAAAATGCAGTCTCACGTTGGTGAGACCCCATTTAGAATATTTTTAAAAAGTTTGTTTAAGAAGGAACTGCAGATGCTGGAAAATCGAAGGTAGGAGATACTCAGCAGGTGAGGCAGCATCTAGGGAGCGAAGGAAATAGGCAATGTTTCGGGTGGAAACCATTTAGAATATTTTATTCAGTTCTGCATCATGTCATAGAAAATATATTGTCAATCATATATGACCAGAGTCTCTTGCCCAGAGTAGTGGAATCAAGGACCAGAGGACATATGTTCAAGGTGAAGGGGAAAAGATTTAATAGGAATCTGAGGGGTAGCTTTTTCACACAGAGGGTGGTGGGTGTATGGAACAAGCTGCCAGAGGAGGTAGCTGAGCTGTATACGAAACAGTTACATGGGTAGGACAGGTTTGGTGCGATATGGACCAAGCGCAGGCAGGTGGGACTAGTGTAGCTGGGACATTAGTGGCAAGTTGAGCCGAAGGGCCTGTTTCCACACTGTCTCACTCTATGACTATAGATACAAAATGCTGGCGTAACTCAGCGGGACAGGCAGCATCTCTGGTGAGTAGGAAAGAGTCAACACCCTTCTTCAGACTGAGCTGAATTCTGAAGAAGGGTCTCGTCCCGAAATGTCACCCATTCCTTCTCTTCAGAGATGCTGCCTGTTCCGCTGAGTTACTCCAGCATTTTATGTCTATCTTGAGTCAGGTATGTGCTGGGTTTGTTACCACAGCTGGTGTGACACAGCTGGGAAATGATTGTGTAGTTGACAGAGTTAAAGCAGGAACGGCGATGCTTCCAGTTCTCGTGACTGGACAAAGCTACAGCTACACCCCCAGCGTCAGTGACCCTTTGTAACAAGATTCATGGTCATTATTGTCTGTGCTCAGATGTGATTGTAACCTAGAAGCTACTTCCTGCCTCACACCACGCTTCACGTTCCCCAGCCCTTCATCGCTGCAACGATGGGTCATTCATACACCAGTTAAAGACCATCTAAAGACCTGGACTACTCTTCCTCCCACCCCGCTTCCTGTAAGGACTCCATCCCCTATTCCCAATTCCTCCGTCTACGCCGCATCTGCTCCCAGGATGAGGTGTTCCACACCAGGTCATCACAAATGGCTTCATTCTTCAGAGAACGGGGATTCCCCTCTCCCACTATAGATGAGGCTCACACCAGGGTCTCCTCCTTACCCTGCAACACTGCCCTCTCTCCCCATTCCCCCACTCGCAACAAGGGCAGAGTCCTTCTGGTCCTCACCTTTCACCCACCAGCCGGCAAATACAACACATAGTCCTCCGCCAGTTTCGCCACCTCCAACGTGACCCCTACACTCGCCACATCTTCCCATCTCCCCCCCCTGAGCAAAGACCGCTCCCTCCACAACTCCCTTGTCAATTCTTCCCTCCCCTCCCGCTCTACCCCTTCCCCGGGCACTTTCCCTTGCAACCGCAAGAAATGCTACACTTGTCCCTTCACCTCCCCCCTCCACTCTTTTCAGGGACCCAAGCAGTCTTTCCAGGTCCGACAGAGGTTCACCTGCACCTCCTCCAACCTCATCTACTGCATCCACTGCTCCAGATGCCAGACGATCTATATCGGTGAGACCAAGCGGAGGCCTGGCGATCGTTTCCCCGAACACCTCCGCTCGGTCCGCAATAACCAACCCGACCTCCCGGTGGCTCAGCACTTCAACTCCCCCTCCCATTCCGTATCCGACCTCTCGGTCCTGGGCCTCCTCCACGGCCAGAGTGAGCAACACCGCAAGTTGGAGGAACAGCACCTCATATTCCGCTTGGGGAGTCCGCATCCTCTGGGCTTGAACATTGAATTTTCTCAATTCTGTTAACCCCTGCTGTCTCCTCCCCTTCCCACCTCTCCCTCAGCCCTCGGGCCCTGGCATTCCCTCTCTCTCTATCTCTCTCCCCCACCCTAGTCGCACTAGCTTCTCATTTGCACACCACAAACAGCTTACAATGGCTTGTTCCCTTTATCATCGATACTTTTTTGCATATCTTTCATTCATTGTTCTTTATCTCTCCACATCACCGTCTATATCTCTCGTTTCCCTGATCCCTGACCAGTCTGAAGAAGGGTCTCGACCCGAAACGTCGCCTAGCTCCTTCGCTCCTTAGATGCTGCTGCACCCGCTGAGTTTCTCCAGCCTTTTGTGTACCCTCGATTCTCCAGCATCTGCAGTTCCTTCTTTAACAGTTAAAGACCATCATTTGCTGTCAAGTCATGAAGATGTACTAACTATTTTTATTACATTGTAAAATTGAACTGTGATAAATTGTCTGATACTGCGTTCTTTTCAACAGAGAACATTATGAGCTGTTCAAATCAAATAAAAACTTAAATTAAAAATAAAACTGCAATTCAAAAAAGTAAAATCAGCTATCACACAAACCTGTAACGAATAACTTTATACAGAACTAAAGTATAATGGTCAGTAGTATTACTAACTAAAGTATTACTAAAGTATAATGGTCAGTAGTATTACTAACTAAAGTATTACTAAAGTATAATTGTCAGTAGAATTACTAACTAAAGTATTACTAAAGTACAACGTTCAGTAGTATTACTAACTAAAGTATTACTGGAGTATAATGGTCAGCAATATTACTAACTAAAGTATTACTAACGTTGCCCTTGGTTTCATCTGCTACAACCTGACGGCCCATTGAATGAATCACCACAACGCCCTCCCCCCAGGCTGCGACAGACCAACCGCCAGGACCTGCAGGAGCAGCAGGGCGGACCTCATCTACACGACCCCCGTCCCCTGCTGCGCCCAGTTTGCCTCAAGTCTGCCAGCTGCCCGTTTCACCAGGGCGCCCACTCCACGATCTACCTCGTCCCTTGGTGAACCACAGCGTTCCTCGGGCTTCCAGGCCGGTACAGTGGTGCAGCGGTAGAGTTGCTGCCTTACAGCGCCAGAGACCCGGGTTCAATCCTGACCACGGGTGCTGACTGTACGGAGTTTGCACGTTCTCCCTGTGACCGCGTGGCTTTCTCCGGGTGCTCTGGTTTCCTCCCACACTCCAAAGACGTACAACTTTGTAGGTTAATTGGCTTGGTATGACTGTAAAATTGTCCCCAGTGTGTGTAGGATAGTGTTAGTGTACGGGGGTCGCTGGTCGGCACGGACTCGGTGAGCCGAATGGCCTGTTTCGCGGTATATCTAAACTAAATAACAACAAACCCAGACCAGCAGTGGCACGTTTCTAGAACGTTCTGGTCCATTTAGGTCACTGTAGTTTGTCTTGTACACGCAACAACCAACCCTTAACTTCACTGGAACATTGAAGAGCCCGATGATTTAGACATCATTTCCCTTTAAGCCGCTGCAGAAATATGATTTATGCCCTCCCTTTCTATCTTATCTTTCTCCGCCTGTTTCTCCTTCCGGACTGAATTTAACTCTAATTCTCAGTGCTGACCTTTAACAGCTCAGAGAATCGATATTAATACAGCCATCCACCGTGACGCGGGCTGCTTCTACCCTTCCATTTGGCAGCACTTGAAGATGAACTGCTGCAGCACGTTTAACCTAATAAACCTCTTCTGTATTCCTCACTGTATACCGAGCTACTGAAGACCTTTCTGCAGTTTAAACACCGTGATACTAGTACTGGAAATAAAATATTAAGCACTATTGCAATGAATAACACATATAAAATATTATATTCTGTTGGTGCAAATTAAGACATGAGCAAATCATATTTGGTTGTTCATCCCAATCAAGCCATATGCAGTTATATAAAACGCATAAATACACAAGGCATATATACACAAGGCATATATACACATCATATATACACAAGGCATATATACACATCATATATACACATCATATATACACAAGGCATATATACACAAGGCATATGTACACAGGGCATATTTACACATCATATATACACAAGGCATATATACACATCATATATACACATCATATATACACAAGGCATATATACACAAGGCATATATACACAAGGCAAATGTACACAGTGCATATATACACATCATATATACAGAAGGCATATATACACAAGGCATATACACACACGGCATATATACACAAGGCATATATACACAGGGCATATATACACATCATATATACACAAGGCATATATACACAGGGCATATATACACATCATATATACACAGGGCATATATACACAAGGCATATATACACAAGGCATATATACACAAGGCATATATACACAGGGCATATATACACATCATATATACACAAGGCATATATACACAGGGCATATATACACATCATATATACACATCATATATACACAAGGCATATATACACAAGGCATATATACACAAGGCAAATGTACACAGTGCATATATACACATCATATATACAGAAGGCATATATACACAAGGCATATACACACACGGCATATATACACAAGGCATATATACACAGGGCATATATACACATCATATATACACAAGGCATATATACACAGGGCATATATACACATCATATATACACATCATATATACACATCATATATACACATCATATATACACAGAGCATATAAACACAGGGCATATATACACAGGGCATATATACACAAGGCATATATACACATCATATATACGCATCATATATACACATCATATATACACATCATATATACACAGAGCATATAAACACAGGGCATATATACACAGGGCATATATACACAAGGCATATATATACAGGGCATATATACACAGGACATATATACACAGGACATATAGACACATTATATATACACAAGACATATATACACGTCATATATACACGGCATATATACACGGCATATATATACATCATAGGTAGACAAAAGTGCTGGAGAAACTCAGCGGTTGCGGCAGCATCTATGGAGCGAAGGAAATAGGCAACGTTTTGGGCCGAAACCCTTCTTCAGACATCATATATACACATTATATATACACTTCATACATACACATCATATATACACATCATATATACACATCATATATACACAAGGCAATTATACAAAGGGCATACATACACAGGGCATATATATTTTTATATATATATATATATATATATATATATACATACAGTGGCTTGCAAAAATATTCATACCCCTTGAACTTTTCCACATTTTGTCACGTTACAACCACAAACGTAAATGTATTTTATTGGGATTTTATGTGATAGACCAACACAAAGTGGTGCATAATTATGAAGTGGAAGGAAAATGATACATGGTTTCCAAATTTTATTACAAATAAAAAACTGAAAAGTGGGGCGTGCAAAAGTATTCAGCCCCCCTGAGTCAATACTTTGTAGAACCACCTTTCGCTGCAAGTCTTTTGGGGTATGTCTCTACCAGCTTCGCACATCTAGAGACTGAAATTTTTGCCCATTCTTCTTTGCAAAATAGCTCAAGCTCAGTCGGATTGGATGGAGAGCGCCTGTGAACAGCAATTGTCAAGTCTTGCCAGAGATTCTCAATTGGATTTAGGTCTGGACTTTGACTGGGCCATTCTAACACATGAATATGCTTTGATCTAAACCATTCCATTGTAGCTCTGGCTGTATGTTTAGGGTCGTTGTCCTGCTGGAAGGTGAACCTCCGCCCCAGTCTCACGTCTTTTGCAGACTCTAACAGGTTTTCTTCCAAGATTTCCCTGTATTTGGCTCCATCCATCTTCCCATCAACTCTGACCAGCTTCCCTGTCCCTGCTGAAGAAAAGCATCCCCACAGCATGATGCTGCCACCACCATGTTTCACAGTGGGGATGGTGTGTTCAGGGTGATGTGCAGTGTTAGTTTTCCACCACACATAGCGTTTTGCATTTATGCCAAAAACTTCAATTTTGGTCTCATCAGACCAGAGCACCTTCCTCCACATGTTTGCTGTGTCCCCCACATGGCTTGTGGCAAACTGCAAACAGGACTTCTTATGGCTTTGTTTCAACAATGGCTTTCTTCTTGCCACTTCCATAAAGACCCGATTTGTGGAGTGCACGACTAATAGTTGCCCTGTGGACAGTATCTCCACATGAGCTGTGGATCTCTGCAGCTCCTCCAGAGTTACCATGGGCCTCTTGGCTGTTTCTCTGATCAATGCTCTCTTTGCCCGACCTGTCAGTTTAGGTGAACGGCCATGTCTTGGTAGGTTTGCAGTTGTGCCATACTCTTTCCATTTTCGGATGATGTACTGAACAGTGCTCCGTGAGATGTTCAAAGCTTGGGATATGTTTTTATAACCTAACCCTGCTTTAAACTTCTCCACAACTTTATCCCTGACCTGTCTGGTGTGTTCCTTGGGCTTCATGATGCCCAAGGAACATTGTTTGTTCACTAATGTTCTCTAACAAACCTCTGAGGCCTTCACAGAACAGCTGTATTTATACTGAGATTAGATTACACACAAGTGGATTCTATTTACTAATTAGGTGACTTCTGAAGGCAATTGGTTGCACTGGATTTTATTTAGGGGTATCAGAGTAAAGGGGGCTGAATACTTTTGCACGCCACACTTTTCAGTGTTTTATTTGTAAAAAGATTTGAAAACCATGTATCATTTTCCTTCCACTTCACAATTATGCGCCACTTTGTGTTGGTCTATCACATAAAATCCTAATAAAATACATTTACGTTTGTGGTTGCAATGTGGAAAAGTTCAAGGGGTATGAATACTTTTGCAAGCCACTGTACAAGGCATGTACAAATTGAAGCAATTACAGACTATTCTGCAGTGTCTGTCGCCTGCATAGTTCATTGCTGACATCACTTTCAAACATGTTTGTTCTTTACGGAAGTGTGAATACACTGTTGTCCATGCAACTCCCTACAGTTTGGGTCTGTATCTGGAGATAATATGTATCAGCAAGACAATGAACAAAACCAGACACTGGCGTGTAAGCCCACTCTGCATGTGACCAAACCCCCCCTTTCCAGGAATCAACCTGATCAACTCTCTCCACATTCCATGTGTGGAAAGTGCATCTATTGCTGGACGGGTCAACCACATCCATCCACAACACCACACAGCAGTCCACATCAGCCCACATCAGCGCACATCAGCCCACATCAGCACACATCAGCCCACAACTGTCCACATCAGCCCACATCAGCCCACATCAGCCCACAACAGTCCACATCAGCCCACATCAGCCCACAACAGCCCACAATAGCCCACAACAGTCCACATCAGCCCACATCAGTCCACATCAGACCACATCAGCCCACAACTGTCCACATCAGCCCACATCAGCCCACAACAGCCCACAACAGCCCACAACAGTCCACAACAGCCCACAACAGTCCACAACAGCCCACATCTGTACATAACACTCCACATCTGTACACAACAGTCCACATCTGTACACAACAGCCCACATCTGTACACAACAGTCCACAACAGTCCGGTCTGAAGAAGGGCCCTGACCCAAAACATCACCTACCCATGTTCTCCACAGATGCTGCCTGACCCGCTGAGTTACTCCAGCACTATGTGTCTTGTTCAGTCTCATCAGCACCTTAGATCATTGGATGTTTCTACTCATTGATTCATGTTGCAATAATGACCAAGGTCCCTGGGATGTCCTCACTGCTGGCTGTGTCTACGTTAATTTTCATTGATATATGTACAAAGATCCCCTGAATACAAACACCATTCAAACTCTCATCATTTTATGCCTCATTGACTCTTTACAATCCATCATAAAAAGACACAAAGTGCTGGAGTAACTCAATGAGTCTCTGGAGAACATGGATGGTTGATGTTTCAGGTCGGGACCCTTTTTCAGACTGATTGTAGCGAGGAGGGGAATAAATAAAACTGGAAGATGGGAAAGCAGGATAAAGCCAGGCAGGTAATAAGTGGGTCTGAAGAAGGGTATCGACCCGAAACGTCGCCTATCTCCTTCGCTCCTTAGATGCTGCTGCACCCGCTGAGTTTCTCCATCCTTTTGTGTACCCCAGGTAATAAGTGGACACAGGTAGAGAGGGGGTTGATAGGCCGATGGTTGGACAAAGGCTAGAAATGAAAAGACAGGTGTGAGACAAAAGGATTGAAGAGTTGCAAATTGTGAAGCTGGAGGAAGGAATGAAGGTGGAAAGGGAGGTGGAGGAGAGAAATGGGGCACAGGTGAGTCCAGGTGGGGCACAGAGAAGAGAGAAGAGGGGAGGGAGGCTGTGGGGGGTATTGCAGTTCATACCATTGGGTTACAAGCTACCCAAGCAGAATACAAAGTGCTTTAATTTAGTTTAAAGATCTAGCTAGGACACAGGCCCTTTGGCCCATCGGGTTAGCACTGAGCAGAGATTAGTTCTATCCTACACGCTGGAGATGATTTATAGAAGCCAATTAACCTACAAACCTGCACACCTTTGGAGTGTGGGATGAAACCGGAGCACCCGGAGGAAACCCACGCGGTCACAAGGAGAACATACAAACTCCATACGGACAGCACCTGTAGTCAGCATTGCACCCTGGGTTTCTAGCACTGTAATAACGTATCTCTACCGCTGCGCTACAGTTTGCGTGTGGCCTCTCTCTGGTAACGGAGGACAGAAGGGCAGTTGGGAATGGGAGGGGGGTAAAGTGTTTGGCCCAACAGGTATTGCAGGACTGATGCACATTTGGCATGACCATTTATCATCCTTTGTTGGTGTGCCTTGACATAAGTATTTCTTTTTATTTATTTTTATTTTTTTATTTTTTATTAGAAGTAAATACATAATAAAAACATTTTGTTTGTAGTAGTCATACATTAGTAATATTGTTTATATTATCAATTGTATAATAATTGTATAATAATTGTACTTCTATATATTTTTAAAAATGTTATATAGATAGAAAACAATAACGAGGGAGAGAAAAGAAACCAAAAAATTAAAAGAGAATGGAATAATCATCTAATTATACATCATTGGAGATATGTCCGTGAATTATAAAATGTAATTCTTCATCTAATCCTTGATTCAGGTTTCGGTCAGGTTCTCGTGACTGACCGGTTTGCCCCTTCAAATAGTCAATGAATGGAGACCATATTCTAGTAAATAGTTCTTGTTTGTCCATTAAGACAAATCTTAATCTTTCCAAAGGTAGGGTCTCCGACATTTCCATAATCCACATTTTAATTGTGGGGGTTATAGGGCCTTTCCAAAATTTTAATATTAATTTTTTCCCAGTTATTAAACTATAGTCAATAAAGTTTCTTTGGCTTGTTGTAAATATTTGATTTTGTTCTAGTATTCCTAATATTATTAGTTTTGAATCGGGGTCCAATTGGATGTTGACAACCTCCGAAATTATCCGACATATGTATTTCAAGCTGAACTAGGTCATGCGTTGTCTAAGGAAAAGAGATTAAGATGAGCCAATGAGAGCTGACCCCATTTAGAAGGAAGGTTCTGAGATGATTTGAAGAGTTGAAGCAAAGAAGCTTCTTAGAATAGAATAGTATAAAAATAAATGTCTTTACCTAATTCACTCAATACTCATTCAGCAGGTTTCTGAATACTTAAGGAAATCAAGAGAAGATAGCATCATGTCACATGGAGACTGGAAGTGGTCCATGTGAGCACGATATCTGTCTGAGTTGGCTCCATATGTCTGCGATTGGCCCATATCCCTCTCAACCTTCCCTGCCCATGTACCAGGCCAAATGCCTTTTCTAAATTGTATTTGCGAGTGGAAGCAGGCCCTTCAGCCCAACCTGCCCACGCCGAACAACATGTCCCATCTACACTAGTCCCTCCTGCCTGCACTTGGTCCATATATAATACGGTACGATATGATAGAACATGATTTATCCCAGGAGGGAAATTGATCTGCCAACAGTCATAAAACACAAAATACATGAAATATGAGACTTATGTGGCGAGGATTGGGGATGTCCAAAGATTGGGGGGATGTGGTCAGTCTGAGTCTACCCCACGACAGAAGGGGGAGGAGTTGTACAGATTGAAGGATCTCCTGTGGCGTTCTGTGCTGCATCTTGGTGGAACCAGTCTGTTGCTCCTCAGGTTCTCCCTCACTAACTCTATTCCAACCTTTCACTCAAATGTTGGCAAACAAATTATCTGGGTCGCAAGTCCCTGCACAATCCGCGGCAAAATAGCCAGAGGTCGAACGAAACATTTATAAAGTGCTAAAGAAAATGCAATTAGCAAATCTTGCTCCAGTCTTAAACTAAAGCTGTAAATTGTGACTACATATTTAATATTGAAAGAAAACTGTCCCAGAGCCCGTCTGATTTATTTACATTTTGTCAGGAAAGCATTTAAAAGAATCGATTCCCAGGAAAGGGTAATTTTCTGTGGAGATGAATTGTTGGTCTGCTGTAGATTTAGCAGAATTCCTGCAAAAAATGTGGAGTTTCATCAGTCTGAAGAAGGGTCTCGACCCGAAACTTCACATATTCCTTCTCTCCATAGATGCTGCCTCACCTGTTGAGTTTCTCCAGCATTTTTGTCTACCAGGGAAAATATGGTTTCCCTGAAGCTTACCAAATGGCATTTGCTCTTGCATTGCCCCACACTGCAATCCATAGTTGACTTCCACCACAGCTCCGAGTTTTATTCTGCTGCACTGACTGACATTGTGTTCACAATCTGCCACCTGAGAGGAGTTGTTAATCTCAAGTTTAATGTCTTCAGTTGCTATTATTTTTATTGTCTTCAATTAAATAAAATTACAGAAATCAGGGATGCAGAAGAGGCCATTTGGCTCTCAAGTAAATGCATTTCATTTATTTCCAGAGAACCGAGATTTAGAAAATTGCCCCAAAAATGAGGAAAATGTTCAGCATCAAATGTGCACAGAACAATATTTGCATTAAACCTACAATTAAAATGTTACTCCACTGTGATCCATCCACTGTGAGGCTAAGCCTTCAACTTGCAAATCAGAGCAGCCCAGTTCACCCATTTTAATCCCAGCTCTGAAATAGAATGAAACCAGAAACTACTGGGAGAAACGAGGGCCGCACTGAGCCGTCAATTTACACCGTTTGGAAAATGACGGTCATACATTCCTGGACAACGTGGTTTCCAGGGACATGTCCTCCTCAAGCAGAACCAATTCAACCTGGCACAGTCCAACTTGCCTTGTACCCAAAGACAGACACTAAATGCTGGAGTAACTCAAAGGGACAGGCAGCATCTCAGGAGAGAAGGAATGGGTGACGTTTCTGGTCAAGGCCTTTCTTTAGACTTGTAACTGTTGGGGACTGCAGAGTAATGAATGTCTAATTGATAACTACATTAACATTACGATTTAGAATTGGTTTCCAAGATTAATTAGGTTTTATGCATATATTAGTGGTGCTTCCTTCTGAGAGATGATATGTGCAACTATCTTTTGGTTATGAATTAATTTAAAATAATCTTGCTTCATTATTCCTCTCGACATTGTGTAACTGAGGATGCGAGTTGTTCACAACAAGTAATGTTGATTCTTCCATGCAGATAATCAACATAACATCTGACGTCATGCTACGTCAGGGAGCAGTGACAGCTACACAAGTGATGTCAGATAACATGATGTCAAGATGCTAATGTTAGGTGGGTCAAGGTCCCCAGCTGCCTGTGGCCAGTTTCATGTGAGTGAGCAAACTGATTCATAAGTCTGAAGAAGGGTCTCATCCCGAAACGCCACCCATTCTTTCTCTCCAGAGATGCTGCCTGTCCTGTTGAGTTACTCCAGTATTTTGTGTCTGTCTTCAGTGCAAACCAGCATCTGCAGTTCCTTCTTACACAAGTATCAACTTCTCTTTGTCGAGGCGAGCTATTAACAAAGCATCACCTGAAGAAGCAATTGAGACTAATTAGAAACATAGAAACATAGAAAATAGGTGCAGGAGGAGGCCATTCGGCCCTTCGAGCCAGCACCGCCATTCATTGTGATCACGGCTGATCGTCCCCTATCAATAACCCGTGCCTGCCTTCGCCCCATATCCCTTGACTCCACTAGCCTCTAGAGCTCTATCTAACTGTCTCTTAAATCCATCCAGTGATTTGGCCTCCACTGCCCTCTGTGGCAGGGAATTCGATAAATTCACAACTCTCTGGGTAAAAAAGTTTTTTCTCACCTCAGTCTTAAATGACGTCCCCTTTATTCTAAGACTGTGGCCCCTGGTTCTGGACGCACCCAACATTGGGAACATTTTTCCTGCATCTAGCTTGTCTAGTCCTTTTATAATTTTATATGTTTCTATAAGATCCCCCTCATCTTTCTAAACTCCAGTGAACACAAGCCTAGTCTTTTCAATCTTTCCTCATATGACAGTCCCGCCATCCCAGGGATCAATCTCGTGAACCTACGCTGCTGATCATTCATTTGACACGTTATTAATAATGTTTTTATTTTGTCCATTTTTGGGGTAATAATTAACCAAATCACTATATCTATCCCTTCAGATAAGATAAGCATTATAACCATATAACAATTACAGCATGGAAAGAGGCCCTCTCGGCCCTTCCAGTCCGAGCCGAACATTTATTTTCCCCTAGTCCCATCTACCTGCACTCAGACCATACCCCTCCATTCCCTTCCCGTCCATATACCTATCCACTTTACTTTTAAATGTTAAAATCGATCCTGCCTCCACCACTTCTGCTGGAAGCTCATTCCACACAGCCACCACTCTCTGAGTAAAGAGGTTCCCCCTCATGTTAACCCTAAACTTCTGTCCCTTAATTCTCATGTCATGCCCTCTTGTTTGAATCTTCCCTACCCTCAATGGGAAAAGCTTATCCACGTCAACTCTGTCTATCCCTTTCATCATTTTAAAGACCTCAATCAAGTCCCCCCTTAACCTTCTGCGCTCCAAAGAATAAAGACCTAACTTGTTCAACATTTCTCTGTAACTTAGTTGCTGGAACCCAGGCAACATTCGAGTAAATCTCCTCTGTACTCTCTCTATTTTGTTGACATCCTTCCTATAATTAGGCGACCAAAATTGTACACCATACTCCAGTATTGGTCTTACCAATGCCTTGTACAATTTTAACATTACTTCCCTACTCCTATATTCAATGATCTGATTTATAAAGGCCAGCACACCAAAAGCTTTCTTTACCACCCTATCTACATGCGATTCCACCTTCAGGGAACTATGCACAGTTACTCCTAGATCTCTCTGTTCCACAGCATTCCTCAATTCCCTACCATTTACCTTGTACGTCCTATTTTGATTTGTCCTGCCAAGATGTAGCACTTCACACATAACAGCATTAAACTCCATCTGCCATCTTTCAGCCCACTTTTCCAAATGGCCCAAATCTCTCTGTAGACTTTGAAAATCTATTTCATTATCCACAACACCACCTATCTTAGTATCATCTGCATACTTACTTATCCAATTTTCCACCCCATCATCCAGATCATTGATGTACATGACAAACAACAGAGGACCCAACACAGATCCCTGAGGCACCGCACTGGTCACCGGCTTCCAACCTAACAAACAGCCACAAAAATAATCAGATTTGCCCTAATGGACAAACAAGAAGTTTTCGTTAGAATATGGTCTTCTTTCATTGATTACTTAAAAGGGTAGAATGTTTCGGCAGGGAACCCTAACTGAAACTTGGACTCAGGAATAGATGAAAAGTTATATTTTATATTCCTTGATCTTATCTCCTATGATGTATTAATAGTAAATTATTCCATTCTTTATGATTTTCTTTTTTGATGTTGATTTTTATTTTATTTTTCTTTCTGTTTTCCTCTCTTTAAAAAAAAAATTATTAGAGTAAAAATGATTCACTTGACAATATTAATAATGTATGACCATTGTACATGAAATATTGCTATCATAACATGTGTTTGCTAAGTCACTGTCTACATACTCTAATAAAAATATATAATGTTAAAATTGTACAAGGCATTGGTAAGACCAATACTGGAGTATGGTGTACAATTTTGGTCGCCTAATTATAGGAAGGATGTCAACAAAATAGAGAGAGTACAGAGGAGATTTACTAGAATGTTGCCTGGGTTCCAGCAACTAAGTTACAGAGAAAGGTTGAACAAGTTAGGTCTTTATTCTTTGGAGCGCAGAAGGTTAAGGGGGGACTTGATTGAGGTCTTTAAAATGATGAAAGGGAAAGGGGGGACTTGATTGAGGTCTTTAAAATGATGAAAGGGATAGACAGAGTTGACGTGGATAAGCTTTTCCCATTGAGGGTAGGGAAGATTCAAACAAGAGGGCATGACATGAGAATTAAGGGACAGAAGTTTAGGGGTAACGTGAGGGGAAATTTCTTTACTCAGAGGGTGGTGGCTGTGTGGAATGAGCTTCCAGCAGAGGTGGTGGAGGCAGGATCGATTTTAACATTTAAAAGTAAAGTGGATAGGTATATGGACGGGAAGGGAATGGAGGGGTATGGTCTGAGTGCAGGTAGATGGGACTAGGGGAAAACAAATGGTCGGCACGGACTGGAAGGGCCGAGAGGGCCTGTCTCCGTGCCAGAGTTGACGTGTTTCCCCGTTTGTAACTGGATGAGTGCAGGTAGATGGGACTAGGGGAAAACAAATGGTCGGCACGGACTGGAAGGGCCGAGAGGGCCTGTTTCCGTGTTGTAATTGTTATATGGCTATATGTTATATGTTATATAGTGGAAACATCTTCTCCACATCCACACCATCTAGCCCTAAGAAAGAGGAATTATGAACCAAGCATGTTTTGAGTAATCTAATAACAAAATGACAATTACAAAAAAGCTTTCTTTGAAGGAAATACCATTGTATGGTCAGTATATGTGTAAATAATGTAGGAGTTCTAAATTGTTATAACATTGTGGTCACCAGTGAGGCAGTCTTTGGGCAAGAACCCATTGAAGCATAGCTAGAAATGTCAACATTTAATTTGTTGACTTGTGGTAATTTTTGATGACAGTAATTTTAAAAAATATTTATTTTCCCAAACACCCTTCATGTGAAAACCCATTGACACATTGGAGTACCGACAGTGACATGTTTTCCTCTTCACATACCTAAAGAAGCTTTTACTATCCCGCTTTATATTCTTGGCTAGCTTACCTTCGTACCTCATCTTTTCTCCCCGTACTGTCTTTTTAGTTATCTTCTGTTGCTCTTTAAACATTACCCAATCCTCTTGCTTCCCGCTCATCTTTGCTACGTTGTACTTCCTCTCTTTTATTTTTATACTGTCCCTGACGTCCCTTGTCAACCACGGTCGTCCCTTTCTCCCCTTGGAATCTTTCTTCCTCCTAGGAATGAACTGATCCTGCACCTTCTGTATTATTCCTAGAAATACCTGCCATTGTTGTTCCACTGTCATCCCTGCTAGTGTATCGTTCCAGTCAACTTTGGCCAGCTCCTCCCTCATGGCCCCATAGTCCCCTTTATTCATCTGTAACACTGACACCTCCGATCTACCCTTCTCCCTCTCCAATTGTAGATTAAACCTGACCATATTATGGTCACTACCTCCTAATGGCTCATTAACCTCAAGTTCCTTTATCAAATCCGGTTCATTACATAACACTAAATCCAGAATCTCCCTGGTAGGCTCCAATACAAGCTGCTCTAAGAATCCATCATGAAGGCACTCCACCAACTCCCTTTCGTGGGGTCCAGTACCAACCTGATTCTCCCAGTCTACCTGCATGTTGAAATCTCCCATAACAACCACAGCATTACTTTTGCTACATGCCAATTGTAACTCCCGATTCAACTTGCGCCCTATGTCCAGGCTACTGTTTGGGGGCCTGTAGATTAGTCCCATTAGGGTCTTTTTACCCTTACAATTCCTTAGTTCTATCCATACTGACTCCACATCTCCTGTTTCAATGTCACCCCTTGCAAGGGACTGAATTTCATTCCTCACCAACAGAGCCACCCCAGCCCCTCTGCCCACCTGTCTGTCTTGTCGATAGGAGTTATACCTTTCAATATTCAGTTCCCAGCCCTGGCCCTCTTGCAGCCATGTTCCTGTAATTCCCACAACATCATACTTGCCAATTTCTAACTGAGCCTCAAGCTCGTCCACTTTATTTCTTTTATTTCTTGTGTAGGGGTAGATGGAGAGAAAAAAAGAACAGTGCTGGAGTAACTCAGCGGGTCAGGCAGCATCTCTGTGACATTTTGGGTCGGGACCCTTCAGTTCTTGTCTTTGCGTAGATAGAGAGAAGCTGTTCACACCCACACACTCTCACACACACAGACACAGACACACACACACACACACACACACACACACACACACACACACACACACACACACACACACACACACACACACACACACACACACACACACACACACACACACACACACACACACACACACACTCACACACAGACACACACACACTCACAGACACACACTCACACACACACACACACACACACACACACACACACACACTCACACACAGACACACACACACTCACACACACACACACACACACTCACACTCACACACACACACACACACACACACACACACACACACACACACACATACTCACACAGACACACACACACACACACACACACACTCACACATAGACACACACACACACACACACACTCACACTCACACACAGGGTGTGGTGGTTCTGACATTGTTACACGGCCAGCATTACACACTGCTGACACAGCCTGGCCTGGCCCAGGGATAAAGATGGCAGATGCTGCAGGCTCCAACCATGCTCTGTGTTGCCTGATCTACACAACAGCAGTAAGTGATGCTGCAAATAGTTCAGAAGTTCAAGGAAGGGGTCTATAAATAAAGCCGTCAGCCCACGGCCTCCCCCTGATCACAGCTTGTCAGCGGCTGCTGGTTCATCATCAGCACAGGTGGGTGAAGGAGGGGGGGGGGAGGCGACATTGGGTTTGGCAATGCTGCCTTCCACTGCCCCCCCCATCCCCCATCCCCCACACTGCCCCCCCCATCCCCCCCCCCGTTTAATCTCCATGCACCAGGACAGTCCCTGCCTGGGTTGGCTCCGGCTAATTTACGAAATGGCAGTGGAAACAAAATAAATCTACAGACCTTTTCTGCAAATGCATCAAATATTTGACCTTGAAATGCACTGAATGGATTGTGGCAGAAGCAACTCACGTGAATGATCTTACTCAAGTGTCATGTTGTCATCTGCCACAGGACAAGTAATTGTCCCAATCCCTCTCGCTCTGCTCCTGGACAGTCCATGACTGGTCAACACTCCCACACCAGGCTGGACTGGGAGGGAGGGGGGTGGGTGGGGAGATTACTAAACGATAGACACAAAACGCTGGAGTAACTGCAGCTTTAAACATCAAACACATGAAACGACTCAGTTCCGCGTCGGAAACAATGTAAGGCCATTGAGATTAATTCCTGCAGCAGGTGAATGGAGAGAGTGCGATGTTTATGGCTTTAATAAATGAATATTACATTTACCGATGGACACGGGTCTTTGCGACTTTGACCTCTGTCTCATCTGTTGGCCACCTCTCCTGCCCACACAGAGCATGCTCACACCACAACACTGCTCACTCTTCCATTCAGGCTAATTGTCATGGAGTCCACTCGTTCAATGAGATTCCTTCCTCTCTGAGTGTCACTGACTACTGGCCAACACTCAGAAGGGAACAGCCAGTGAAGGGAATAGCCAGTGAGAAGAACAAACGGTTATTTCCAACACGCAGGCTGGCCTTCCAAGACAAGCCAAGCCCTCAACACCCAGTGACAACCTTGTGCCTCCAGGAGATGCAGCACAAAAAGCGTGACTGACAACCTGGTCAGATTGTGTGACTCGCAAAACCAAATCAATGCCGTGCCCAGCAGAGAAAACAATCTCTTATTCCCCAATAATTCTCAACATTTATTTCTGAAAAGCAAATGTTTCGCGGGTAAATATTGAGATGTAAACAAGAACCAGAATCAAGTCATAGAGTGATACAGCACGGAAACAGGCCCTTCGGCCCGACGTGCCCACACCGGCCATCATGCCCCATGCCTCAATGCCAGCAAGACAAAGGAGATAGATAGTGATGGACTTCAGGAAATGAAGCAGTCCACATGCCCCAATTTGCATTGACGGCAGCGAAGCAGAGAGGGTTGAACATTTCAAATTCCTCTGAGTCAATATCACCAACAACTGCTCCTGGACCACCCATATTGAAGTAACTGAAAGTAAGCATGCAGGTACAGCAAGCAGTGAAGAAAGCTAATGGCATGTTGGCCTTCTTTGCAAGAGGATTTGAGTATAGCAGCAAGGAGGTCCTACTGCAGTTGTACAGGGCCCTAGTAATACTGCACCTGGAGTATTGTGTGCACTTTTCGTCTCCTAATTTGAGGAAGGACATTCTTGCCATTGAGGGAGTGCAGCGTAGGTTCACCAGGTTAATTCCGGGGATGGCGGGACTGATGAAAGAATGGGTTGACTGGGCTTGTATTCACTAGAATTTAGGATGAGAGGGGATCTTATAGAAACATATAACATTCTTAAGGGGTTGGACAGGCTAGGTGCAGGAAAAACATTCCTCATGTTGGGGGAGTCCAGGTCCAGGGGTTACAGTTTAAGAAGAAGAGATAGGGCATTTAGGACTGAGATGAGGAAAAACGTTTTCAGCCAGAGAGTTGTGAATCTGTGGAATTCTCTGCCACAGAAGGCAGTGAAAGCCAATTCACTGGATGTGTTCAAGAGAGAGTTCGGTATAGCTCTTAAGGCTAATGGAGTCGAAAGACATGGGGAGAAAGCAGGAACGGGGTACTGATTTTGGATGATCAGCCATGATCATATTGAATGGTAGTGCTGGCTCAAAGGGCCGAATGGCCTACCCCTGTGTAGATGATATGTGTATACACCTTTAATTGATAGTGACGATGTCCATGCTAACCACCCCCCCACCAGCTAGTATAATTGTAACCCACACGCCCCTAGCTCTCTCTCTGGTGATCGTGACAGACCACGTACAGCTGGGGCTATATGATGTATGATTAATAAAGTAGTGAAGACCTTAAGGTGTCCGTGTACCTTCTCGACACCCTGCACTTAGTTTCTATGGTTCTATTTCCTTTGAAAGCTTAAGGAAGTTTAGCAAGTCCCCTACAACTCTCACCAACTTCTACAGATGCGCCACAGAAAGCATTTTATCAGAATGCATCGCAGCTTGGTTTTGGAACAGCTCCATCCAGGACCACAGGAAATTGCAGAGAATTGTGGACACAATTGAGGACACAATTCATATTAACCAAACTCCCTTCCATTGACTCCATCTACACCTCACGCTATCTCGGTGAGGCCTGCCGCATAATCAAGGACCAGTCACACCATGGCCACTCTGTCTTCTCCCTTCTCCCATCAGGCAAAAGATATGGAAATATGTGAAAACACACACCTCCAGATTCAGGGACAGTTAAGGGCCTGTCCCACTTTCACGACCTAATTCACCACCTTTTTTACACGTGGACATTTTTCATCAGGCTAGAAAAACGCCCCGACCTACTTGATGCCACGAGTACCTATGACCTACCTACGACCTCCTACAACCTCCTACGACCTCGTGACGACCATGCTGCGAGTATGAGTCAAGGGCAAACTCGGCAGAGGTCATGAATTAGGTCATGAAAGTGGGACAGGCCCTTTACTTCTCAGCTGTTATTAGGCAACTGAATCATCCTACCACAACCAGAGAGCAGTGCTGAACTACTATGTACCTCTTTCGGATTATCTTTGATCAGACTTTGCTGGTTTTACCTTGCACTAAATGTTATTCCCTTATCATGTACAGTATCTGTACACTATAAATGGATCGATTGTAATCACATATTGTCTTCCTGCTGACTGGTTAGCATGCAACAAAAAGCTTTTCACTGTACCTCAGTACATGTGACAATAACTGAACTGAACTGATCTACACTAGTCCCACCTGCCTGCGTTTGGCCCATATCCCCCTAAACCTGTCCTATACATGTACCTGTCCAGGTGTTTTTAAAACATTGTGATAGTCCCTGCCTCAACTACCTCCTCTGGCAGCTCGATCTATACACCCACCACCCTTTGTAAAAAGGTACCCCTCAGGTCCCTATAAAATCTTTCCCACCTCACCTTGAACCTATGTCCTCTGGTTCTTGATTCCACCTCCCTGGGCAAGAGACTCTCTACACGATCCACTCCCCTCATGATAGAAACATAGAAACATAGAAATTAGGTGCAGGAGTAGGCCATTCAGCCCTTCGAGCCTGCACCGCCATTCAATATGATCATGGCTGATCATCCAACTCAGTATCCCGTACCTGCCTTCTCTCCATACCCTCTGATCCCCTTAGCCACAAGGGCCACATCCAACTCACTCTTAAATATAGCCAATGAATTGGCCTCAACTACCCTCTGTGGCAGAGAGTTCCAGAGACTCACCACTCTCTGTGTGAAAAAAGTCTTTCTCATCTCGGTCTTAAAGGGAATTTCCCCCTTATCCTTAAGCTGTGACCCCTTGTCCTGGACTTCCCCAACATCGGGAACAATCTTCCTGCATCTAGCCTGTCCAACCCCTTAAGAATTTTGTAAGTTTCTATAAGATCCCCTCTTAATCTCCTAAATTCCAGAGAGTATAAACCGAGTCTATCCAGTCTTTCTTCATAAGACAGTCCTGACATCCCAGGAATCAGTCTGGTGAACCTTCTCTGCACTCCCTCTATGGCAATAATGTCCTTCCTTCAGATTTGGAGACCTAAACTGCACGCAATACTCCAGGTGTGGTCTCACCAAGACCCTGTACAACTGAAGTAGAACCTCCCTGCTCCTGTACTCAAATCCTTTTGCTATGAAAGCTAACATACCATTTGCTTTTTTCACTGCCTGCTGCACCTGCATGCCTACTTTCAATGACTGGTGTACCATGACACCCAGGTCTCGCTGCATCTCCCCTTTTCCTAATCATCCACCATTTAAATAATAGTCTGCTTTCCTGTTTTTGCCACCAAAGTGGATAACCTCACATTTATCCACATTATACTGCATCTGCCAAACATTTGCCCACTCACCCAGCCTATCCAAGTCACCTTGCAGTCTCCTAGCATCCTCCTCACAGCGAACACTGCCCCCCAGCTTAGTGTCATCCGCAAACTTGGAGATATTGCCTTCAATTCCCTCATCCAGATCATTAATATATATTGTAAATAGCTGGGGTCCCAGCACTGAGCCCTGCGGTACCCCACTAGTTACTGCCTGCCATTGTGAAAATGACCCGTTTACTCCTACTCTTTGCTTCCTGTTTGCCAGCCAGTTCTCTATCCACATCAATACTGAACCCCTAATACCGTATGCTTTAAGTTTGTATACTAATCTCCTTATGATCTTATACACCTCCATAAGATCACCCCTCATCTTCCTGTTGATGAACAGTGAGCTGGTCATGTGATGCCCACATCCATCTAGACTATCGGGGGACATATCACCCTCACACGGCTGTCCGACATTCCACATGGGCACAGGCAAATGTCAGCCTGCTTTAGTCACACTTCGCAGCAATATTTATTTTGGACATCACTGCTCAATATATTAATTACTTTCAGCTTTACTGTTTTCTTTAATCTTAGTCCTGTTTGCAAATTAACTGCTGCCATGTTTTGAAGTGATATATTAATAGAGGAAGGTGTTTCCGTGAAGTTATTTGCAGAGCCGTTTGTAACACTGTGGCCAACCCCTGCAGGTGAAGATTCAGATTTAAAATGTTCTTCAGCACCACGGACAGTTCCCAGCGTGCTCTCTCCTGCAATTATCACATTGGTACCACAATGTAACAGAACACATATGTCCTGTAATTACACTCATCATTTTAGTTGGCAAAGGAAACGCTTGTTGTGACTAAATTTTAATACTTGCTAATAAACCACTCCTTTGTACTTGATTATACCTCAAATTAACAGATTAAATTATGCCAAAGGAAGTAATTTACTTAAGTGACAAACATCTCTCTGCTGAGTTACTGAGATGCTCCCATCATGCTCAACTTCTCTCTGCACGTGCAAGGGGATCATCATCATGAAATGTCACTTCTTCATTCCAAATGTAATCCTCATTTGCTCTGCACTTTTGTCTCCATTGTCTAGCCTATGACAGTTTAATTAAAAGTTAGATTCCAAATTTATCTTCCCAATTTTCTTCACCACCAGGAGCCTCACAGATATCTCCTTACAAACCGGAACTCATCACCAAACCTCATGTCTGGGCCCCAGACTATGGCCTTGACTCAATAGGAATATTTTTACCACAGCCAAAATATTCCCAGTATATTTGACACACAGCCTGCTATCTTGGAATAACCCTGAGACACACGATGAATTGAATGACAGTTTACTGTCACATGTACCTAGGTACAGCGTCCAACCCAGTGAAATCAAGTCGCAGACCCAGGAGACAAGTGTCGCCATGGTTTGGTGCTGACAATGTTACCAAAGTTCACCGAGCAATCCTATCTACCGCCTGCTGCCCCCCCCCCCCCCCCCCCCCCCCGCCCGAGGTCCCAGTTCATTCTCACCCCCCCCCCCCCCATCGCCCACTGGGTCCATAATTATTCTCACTCCGCCCCAGCCAGGTCCCTCTTCATTCTCAGCAGCCTCCCCCCCCCCCCCCCCCACCCACTGGGTCCCCCTTCAATCTCGGTGCCCCCTCCCCCACTGGGTCCCCCTTCAATCCATTGGCACTGTTTCCTTCAATGTTAATCTAAGGTCCCCATTGACTGTGGAAATCGTGATCCCCGTTGCAGTTACAGAGGGGACTCCATTATTCTCAACCAACACCACCAATCACCCTGCACCAGATGTTACAGTGGTGCAATCTCTCAGATGTCTTACTTGGATAAAAGACTAGAATTCACCGTAGTTCACCTGCACTGCGGTCCATGGAGCAGGCCGCTCCCATCCTAACATTTCAATTGACTCACTTCATTGAAATTGATGTGGAATGATCAGATAAATCTGTGAGTTTGGTGAAGCAGGATGTCTGCATCCGCAGCTGCAAGTTCCGCATGGTTCCAGGGCCAACACAACAATTGTTTGGAATAACTTCGGAAGAACCTATGATTGAATATTTCTCAAGTCACCAGAGAACAATCAGAGCATTCTCTGCTCCTTCATGTTGGTGTGTGGAGGTTCGCTGTTGCAATGCCATTCCTAAAGCTGTGATGAGATGTTGTGGACAAAGCTTGCTCCAGACAGTTCCATACGGGTCAGAAGCCTCATCAACTGACCTCTGACATTTATAAAGATAATATTATGTTCCCATCACCTTTGGTCACAATAGACATTTTTCATGATCATTTCATTGCAGGGGAATCTATGATGACAGGAACATGCTGCTAAATTGATGAAAGGTGGGAGTATAATCATCCCAAACTCCACATCCACCGTATTTCCCACAACCTAATTGTGTGCGATGCTTCCAACAATTACAGCAAGAAAAGTAACGGCACCTCTCCATGGACACTCGCTGTATCTCCACTGGCAGCGAACGCAACATAATTGTCCACTCACTCGTCTACAGGGAACAGAATGTTCAGTCAATGGCCTCTTTCCAAAATGCACAATTGCCTCTTTTGCAACAATCACAAGCTTTCCATTACAACTCTTAAATAATCTATAAAATCAATTCCAGCTAAAAATACCAGACGCCTTTTTTGTAAACCCTTGGTGCACTCCGCATAGCTGGACATAATTTGAAAGAAAGTTGTTGACTAACATTATTTGTTGATATCTATGTTCAAACCGTTATGTCCTGCTCGACCTTTCTGAGTCCACATTGCTGCCATAATCATTGTTTCTTTCTTACAGGGGACAGGGGGTCAAATAAGGTGGAGGAACTGAGTTTAATCCAGGTTAGCCGGGAAGTGATGTTGGGTAAATTGAATGGATTAAAGGCCGATCAATCCCCAGGGCCAGATGGTCTGCATCCCAGAGTGCTCAAGGAAGTAGCCACAGAAATAGTAGTTGCATTAGTGATAATTTTTCAAAACTCCTTAGATTCTGGAGTAGTTCCTGAGGATTGAGGGTAGCTAATGTAACCCCACTTTTTGAAAAAAGGAGGGAGAGAGAAAACGGGGAATTACAGACCAGTTAGTCTAACATCGGTAGTGGGGAAAATGCTAGAGTTAGTTATTAAAGATGGGATAGCAGCGCATTTGGAAAGTGGTGAAATCATTGGACAAAGTCAGCATGGATTTATGAAAGGTAAATCATGTCTGACGAATCTTATAGAATTTTTCGAGGATGTAACTAGTAGAGTGGATAAGGAAGAACCAGTGGATGTGTTATATCTAGACTTTCAGAAGGCTTTCAACAAGGACCCACATAAGAGATTAGTATACAAACTTAAAGCACACGGTATTGGGGGTTCAGTATTGATGTGGATAGAAAACTGGCTGGCAGACAGGAAGCAAAGAGTAGGAGTGAACGGGTCATTTTCAGAATGGCAGGCAGCAACTAGTGGGGTGCCGCAAGGCTCAGTGCTGGGACCTCAGCTATTTACAATATATATTAATGATTTGGACGAGGGAATTGAATGCAACATCTCCAAGTTTGCGGATAACACTAAGCTGGGGGGTTGTGTTAGGTGTGAGGAGGATGCTAGGAGGCTACAAGGTGACTTGGATAGGCTGGGTGAGTGGGCAAATGCATGGCAGATGCAGTATAATGTGGATAAATGTGAGGTTATCCACATTGGTGGCAAAATCAGGAGGGTAGACTATTATCTGAATGGTGGCAAATTAGGAAAAGGGGAGACCTGGGTGTCATGGTACACTAGTCATTGAAAGTAGACATGCAGGTGCAGCAGGTGCAGCAGGCAGTGAAGAAAGCGAATGGTATGTTAGCATTCATAGCGAAAGGATTTGAGTATAGGAACAGGGAGGTTCTACTGCAGTTGTACAGGGTCTTGGTGAGACCACACCTGGAGTATTGCGTACAGTTTTGGTCTCCTACTCTGAGGAAAGACATTCGTGCCATAGAGGGGGTACAGAGAAGGTTCACCAGACTGATTCCTGGGATATCAGGACTTTCATATGAGGAAAGACTCGATAGACTTGGCTTGTACTCGGTAGAATTTAGAAGACAGAGGGGGGATCTTATAGAAACGTACAAAATTCTTAAGGGGTTGGACAGGCTACATGCAGGAAGATTGTTCCCGATGTTGGGGAGGTCCAGAACAAGGGGTCACAGTCTAAGGATAAGGGGGAAGTCTTTTAGGACCGAGATGAGGAAAACATTTTTCAAACAGAGAGTGGTGAATCTGCGGAATTATCTGCCACAGAAGGTAGTTGAGGCCAGTTCATTGGCTATATTTAAGAGGGAGTTAGATATGGCCCCTGTGGCTAAAGGGTTCAGGGGGTATGGAGAGAAGGCAGGTACAGGATACTGAGTTGGATGATCAGCCATGATCATACTGAATGGCGGTGCAGGCTGGAAGGGCCGAATGGCCTACTCCTGCACCTATTTTCTATGTTTCTATGTTTCTCCAAGCAGAATTGATCACATCTTGCGTTCTGTATCTGGATCAGAATCCATGACTCCATTTCCTTAAGGGCCTGTCCCACTTGGCGATTTTTTCGGTGACATATCAAAATCCAGCGGCGACAAAAACAATGTTGTGACACTTGAAAAAACGCCGCGCGCCATACGTCATCACGCCGCGAATTTTCCGGTGCCCTGATATTTCAGTCAATGATGCCGGCAGTCGCCGAAAAAATCTCCAAGTGGGACAGGCCCTTTAATCCTCTAAGCTGTCCTTTCCTCCTACAATTAAGATGACTAATTCTTTCATTGGCATTTTCCCCTCTTTTCATCATTCTGGTGTCGAGTGCCGTCACTTTAATTTCATGTTTCATGTATCTTGTGTTTTTATGACTGTTGGCAGATCAATTTCCCTCTTGGGATAAATAAAGTTCTATTGTATCGTATCGTAATCTCCTCACCCAACTTCTAGACTAAAAGCAGCCAGTGGGGCAAAATGTGCCGGGTGACGTAAAACAAAGGTTGTGCCAGGTGACACGTAGGTTGTTGCCAGGTGACCGTAGGTTGTCGCCGGGTGACCGTAGGTTTGCCAGGTGACGTAGGTTGTTGCCAGGTGACGTAGGTTGTTGCCAGGTGACGTAGGTTGTCAGGTGACGTAGGTTGTCGCCGGGTGACGTAGGTTGTTGCCAGGTGACGTAGGTTGTTGCCAGGTGACGTAGGTTGTCGCCAGGTGACGTAGGTTGTTGCCAGGTGACGTAGGTTGTTGCCAGGTGACGTAGGTTGTCGCCGGGTGACGTAGGTTGTTGCCAGGTGACGTAGGTTGTTTGTGACGTACAGGTGACGTAGGTTGTTGTGACGTAGGTTGTCAGGTGACGTAGGTTGTTGCCAGGTGACGTAGGTTGTTGCCAGGTGACTGTGACGTAGGTTGTGTGACGTAGGTTGTCGCCGTTGACGTAGGTTGTTGACCCAGGTGTGTACCAGGTGACGGGTGACGTAGGTTGTCGCCGGGTGACGTGACAGTGCCAGGTGACGTAGGTTGTTGCCAGGTGATGTAGGTTGTTCGCCGGGTGACCCCGGGTGACGTAGGTTGTCGCCAGGTGACGTAGGTTGTTGCCAGGTGACGTAGGTTGTCGCCGGGTGACGTAGGTTGTTGCCGGGTGACGTAGGTTGTCGCCGGGTGACGTAGGTTGTTGCCGGGTGACGTAGGTTGTCGCCGGGTGACGTAGGTTGTTGCCAGGTGACGTAGGTTGTCGCCGGGTGACGTAGGTTGTCGCCGGGTGACGTAGGTTGTTGCCAGGTGACGTAGGTTGTCGCCGGGTGACGTAGGTTGTTGCCAGGTGACGTAGGTTGTCGCCGGGTGACGTAGGTTTCCGCCGGTGCTGACTTTGTTTTTTTTGTTGTTGTTAAAGTAATGATTCTATTTCAAATGTTGTGTCGAAGGGGGTGCAGTTGCTGGGTTTTCGGCGACCTACTACGACTATGACAGTCGCCGGCTGTCGCCTAAAAATAGCCTAAGTGGGACAGGCCCTTTAGGTTAGAAAAGGGTGCTGGAATTTTCATTGACACAGGAAGAGTAATGGAGTTTCCAACAATCCTTGAGTGATAATTCCATTCTTACATCAGCATAATCATAAACTTCATACAGTTCAAGTCAACCCTTAAATGCTTGTCTAGATAAATTCAACTGAATATCTCCATTCTACTGTATTCAGTCCCTGATCAAACTGGTACTGCTAAGAAAATTAAATTGTTTTTAAACATACTCTGATGTTGGCATCGTTTACAGGTGCCACTTCATAAAATCAGACTGCATTAAATTGGACACAACAAACTATATTAGCAGTTTTACAGAAAGATAATTACAGCATATTTCTCATCCGCATAAACACAGAGGTGGGACTGCAAAAATGAATCGAGAAGCAGATCTCAGCTAGAGTTTACTATCCCATGAGACAGAAAGCCAAGTGCAGAATGTATTTAAGCTTGAAGAAAGAGAGCCCACGGTGATGCTGGTGAAGGCTCGGCCCCAATCCCTGCAATAATGAGCAAGTAATTCACTGAGTAATCATGTTTCTGCAGGATCTTTACATTCGTCATATGTCCTTGTGTTCTCTGTCACTCCTGCTTTGCACATTGTGTTTTTGAAACCCAGTTTGGATTACATTTCACAGTTGAGCCATTCCTATCAGCAGAGCGGCTCTGCACTCGCTGTGCAATGTCTTCCATGTATCATTTAAACAACAGATGGCATTGTGCCGATGAATGGCCGTAAGGAGTGTGTTCACGACTGTCATGTCCTAACTGGATAAAGTTACAATAAAGGACAGAAAAGTTGAAGAGGTGCTTAATGTTGATGTTTTAAGACACATTGGGTATACAAGCAAAGAATGTCACTGTCACATGTGATTATAAATATTGCATTCCATTCCAATCAAGACAAATGTTACAAACAAAATTATTCGGTACCAAATGCTGACTTTACATCCTTAGGTAAAGCTTATTGTCAGACAGTTGCAGTTAGAGTCACGCTACCCATCACATCAAGCAAGGCTACCATCTTACTGAATGACAGAAACAGCTCACATGTCCACTGATTGAAACCCATCCTCCCGCTCATCCATGGGTCTCTCAAACCATTTGTCTTGTTTCCATCCCCACCCGGTCCTCTACAGCACCTTACATGTCATGTTCAGCCAGTTGGCAAGGCACCAAGATGGTCCACAATATGGTCACTTGTATAAATACTATCACGATATGTTCACCAGTATTAATACTATCACGATATGTTCACCAGTATTAATACTATCACGATATGTTCACCAGTATTAATACTATCACGATATGTTCACCAGTATTAATACTATTGTGATAATGCTATCATATGCTCACCAGTAATAATACTATCACATTACGTTCACCTATATTAATACTATTTGTAAAGTGTGACGATGTCCTGGGAAAATACATTGCTGGCTGATGCAGAACACACAGCCTGACGTCAGATACAATATCCGGTGGGTGGCTCTCGTCGCAGCGGCCTCCGCAGTCCGGCTGTCTTTTTTTATTTCTTGTCTCGTTTTGAGTTTAGTTATAGTGTTTTATGTTTTAGCTGGGTATGTGTGGGGGGGTGGGGGGCGGGGTGGGGGAAACCATTAAAATATTTTCCCTGTACGGAGAACGTGACCTTTTCTCTGTCGGGACGCCGTTGTCGTTGGGGCCTAGCACCGTGGAGCGGCCTCCAGCCGGACCTGGGGCTCCAGTCGCAGAGCCTGCGGACTACTCACCATCATGGAGTTGGCCGAGTTCGGAACGGGAGGAGCTGTGGTGGCGCGCTGCTGTGGCCTGACCCCGGAGGCTCCAGCTGCCGGCCGGTGGACGGTAACACCGGGAGCTCGCGGGTCCCTGGTGGGAGACCGCTTTACGGAGCTCCCGCGGCGGCAACTTCTCCCGCCCGAGTTGCGGGGTTGAAAATGACCCGGAGCGGGGCCTTACATCACCCTGCGTAGTTTTAATAGCCGCGCGACTTGCCATCGCCCGCCGGGGGCTCCAACATCAAGACCCGGAGCGGGGCCTTGCATCGTCCGGCGCGGCCTGAATGGCCGCGGGACTTATTCACCATCGCCCGCCGGGGGCTCCAACATCAAGACCCGGAGCGCGGCCTTGCATCGCCCGGCACGGCTTTAATAGCAGCGGGACTTGCCAGCGCCCGCCGGGGGCTCCAACATCAAGACCCGGAGCGGGGACTTGCATCGTCCGGCGCGGCCTGAATGGCCGCGGGACTTATTCACCATCGCCCGCCGGGGGCTCCAACATCAAGACCCGGAGCGCGGCCTTGCATCGTCCGGCGCGGCTTTAATTGCCGCGGGACTTATTCACCATCGCCCGCCGGGGGCTTTGACTCTGACATCGGGAGGAGAATGGGGAGAGCAGGGGAGAGATAAGACGTTGCCTTCCTTCACAGTGAGGAGGAGATTGACTGTGATGGATGTTTGTGTCAACTGTATTGTGTCTCGGTTCTTTTCTTGTTTGTATGACTGCAGAAACCAAATTTTGTTTGAACCTCAATGAAGTTCTGGAAGGACAGAGAGGGAAGTGACATTGAAGAGTGTTGGTGATGTCATGGTTGGTTGTGCCAGCGCTGCCATCAGGGGTCATGGACAAATGACCGGTTGATGGGTCCATGTGACGGAGATGTTCCCAAATGCTGTTCCCAGATTCTGACTCAGCAGCAGTGTGGAGCAACACGACTTGGAGACACGAGGAACTGCAGACGCTGCCTTACAAAACCAGTCACAAAGTGCTGGAGTAACTCAGCGGGTCAGGCAGCATCTGTGGAGAACATGGATAGGTGACGTTTTAAACAGAGTGCTGGGATAACTCAGCGGGTCAGGCAGCATCTCTGGATAGGTGATGTTTCGCATCAGGATTCTTCTCCAGACTCAGTTTAGGAACTGAAGAAGGGTCTCGACCCGAAACGTCGCCTATCTCCTTCGCTCCTTAGATGCTGCTGCACCCGCTGAGTTTCTCCAGCTTTTTGTGTACCCTCAGTTTAGGAACTATCTGATTTGACGAGCTACATTAAATTAACAGAGACACTGATCACATATTGGCTCGGAGTGAGCATGGATACAACTGGTCAATATTATCCCAGCTTTATGAATGGAGCATAGTGTGAATGTCAATTGCTAACTATGCAGTCGAGCATTGCTTAGCCTCACCTCAAGGTCACCTTGGGCTTTTCTGGGCTTTGATAGCTCAGTGTCACCCCTGGCATCCTACATTACCAGCCCCTCGTGGCCCCACTCTCACCCAATCCCCACCAGTACTGACCATCCCCCGGCTGCACGTTTGGACAAAGAGTAGCTGGACAGTGTTGAGGTCCGGTCAGCTACTGGCCGAGTGTTGCTGAGAGGTTGACAGATATTTTCAGTCGTTCTCAGCTTCCCATCGCAGAGATCAAATCCCCAAATCCCCACTGACCCTAGATAACGTTGAACTCTACTGCCAACCCTTCAACTCTAATTGGCCGAGTCAGGCAAGGTCCATTGATAAATGCAAGAACAGCAAGGTAAAGAAGTTGATCAATCAGAAAGAAGTCTGTTCGTGACTGATTACTGAGGAGAGATGACTGGGAGAGACAGTTATGAAGGAAACTCATTAGAGCAAGATCCACGTAGACAGCTGTGGTTATAAGGCAACAGCTCCCTGGGCTGCAACAAACTGTGGAAAACCAGACCTCTTCCCACCACTGGCTGACTAATGAGCTTTCAAAACAACCACCGCATTTCAGTCAACCGCTGGTCGGACGCAAATGGAATATAAATATTACAGTGGGGAGCAAAGTCATTGTTGACGGTAATATTCATCTGGATTTAAAGATGTATATTGATTTTTTGCCATCTAATAGGTGAACAGATAAGTGCTCACAGATAATGCAATAAGCTGTATCACTGGAAGTGATAATGTAAATACATTTCTGCCATAAATCATTGATTACAAGTAAGAATTTGACTCCCTCAACCTTGAAATGAGATTTGCAGTTCATCCACTGCCAACTGATATCCATTAGGAAGCCTCTGCTGTGTACAACACCGAGCCCCCCCCCCCCCCCCCCACCACCTCCTGCCCCCCAACAAGAGATGGGATTCCTGCAAGGACACCCTCCCGTCACGGTTCCACCCAGTGGAGGCCAGGAGGATGATGTCAAACAAATGAACACTCATTCTGATGAGAACATGGGTCTGATCTGTAATTCATCTTCCACACATCTGACCAAGCCACTATTCACAAAGTACTTCCTGAATTTATGGCAAGAAACACATTACACTCAACACCAGTAATCCCTCTGCAATACATGTAGAAACCACCGCTATTAATAAACGATGTGTACTCATATTCTGAGGATGATGGAGCAGCGAATGAGAAAACAGATGGCAAATGATACTCACCACGGCCAAATGCGGAGCCTTGGACAAAGACAATATCCAGCATAAGTAGAATATTTACAGAAGTGAATTAGTGCAGAGAGACTGTGAATGCCGTCTCAGAGAGTGAACACCAAGGCTGTTGTCCGGGCAATCACAGCAGCAGATTGCTTTCTCAATGCAGAAACGGGGGAGTGAAAATCTCAGGAAGCAGATTGGAAATGGAGAGAGAGAGAGAGAGAGAGAGAGAGAGAGAGAGAGAGAGAGAGAGAGGGGGAGGGGGGGGGGGGGAGAGAGAGGAGAGAGAGAGAGAGAGAGAGAGGGGGAGAGAGAGAGAGAGAGAGAGAGAGAGCGGAGAGAGAGAGAGAGAGAGAGAGAGAGAGAGAGAGAGCGAGAGAGCGAGAGAGAGAGAGAGGGAGAGAGAAGCATCATGATAACTGGAGAAGGAGCAGAGCCATTGCAGAGCAGTGAACGATGCCAAGATTCTTCACCTGCAAAACACGGGAAGACAATGAGAAATCTCCCACTGAACTCACACCATCCGCTTTATATTGGCAAGGACTGAGACCGCTGTGGCCAGGGTATAATTTTAATGCAACTCCGTGGTTCAGCTCTGCAACTTTTAATTATCATGAAATATAAACCACATTAATATTAATAAATCTATTAACAAACATAGTGATATGCACCCGGAGAGCAGTGAACTAAGGGAATACAGTGCCCTCCATAATGTTTGGGACAAAGACCCATCATTTATTTATTTGCCTCTGTACTCCACAATTTGAGATTTGTAATAGAAAAAATCACATGTGGTTAAAGTGCACATTGTCAGATTTTATTAAAGGGTATTTTTATACATTTTGGTTTCACCATGTAGAAATTACAGCTATGTTTATACATAGTCACCCCATTTCAGGGCACCATAATGTTTGGGACACATGGCTTGTAATTGCTCAGGTGTGTTTAATTGCCTCCTTAAGCAGGTGCAAGAGAGCTCTCAGCACCTAGTATTTCCTCCAGCCTTTCCATCACCTTTGGAAACTTTTATTGCTGTTTATCAACATGAGGACCAAAGTTGTGCCAATGAAAGTCAAAGTAGCCATTATGAGACTGAGAAACAAGAATAAAATTGTTAGAGACATCAGCCAAACCATAGGCTTACCAAAACCAACTGTTTGGAACATCATTAAGAAGAAAGAGAGCACTGGTGAGCTTACTAATCGCACAGGGACTGGCAGGCCATGGAAGACCTCCACAGCTGATGTCAGAAACACTTCAGGAGTCAGGTGTGGATTTGTCAATGACCACTGTCCGCAGAAGACTTCATGAACAGAAATACAGAGGCTACACTGCAAGATGCAAACCACTGGTTAGCCACAAAAATAGGATGGCCAGGTTACAGTTTGCCAAGAAGTACTTAAAAGAGCAACCACAGTTCTCGAAATAGGTCTTATATCAGAGTGATGGCAAGAGCAAAGTATCGAGGAGTGAAGAAACTGCCCAAGATCCAAAACATACCACCTCATCTGTGAAACACGGTAGTGGGGATGTTATGGCCTGGGCATGGCTGCTGAAGGTTCTGGCTCACTTATCTTCATTGATGATACAACTGCTGATGGTAGTAGCATAATGAATTCTGAAGTGTATAGACACATCCTATCTGCTCAAGTTCAAACAAATGCCTCAAAACATATTGGACGGCAGTTCATTCTACAGCAAGACAATGATCCCAAATATTGCTAAAGCAACAAATCAGTTTTTCAAAGCTAGAAAATGGTCAATTCTTGAGTGGCCAAGTCAATCACCCGATCTGAACCCAATTGAGCATGTCTTTTATATGCTGAAGAGAAAACTGAAGGGGACTAGCCCACAAAACAAGCAAGCATGGCTGCAATACAGGCCTGGCAGAGCATCACCAGAGAGAACATCCAGTAACTGGTGATGTCCATGAATCGCAGACTTCGAGCAGTCATTGCATGCAAAGGATATGCAACAAAATACTAAACATGACTACTTTCAATTACATGGCATTGCTGTGTCCCAAACATTATGGTGCCCTGAAATGGGGGAAATATGTATAAATGCTGCTGTAATTTCTACATGGTGAAACCAAAATGCATAAAAATGGCCTTTACTAAAATCTGACAATGTGCACTTTAACCACATGTGCTTTTTTCCTATTACAAATCTCAAATTGTGGAATACAGAGGCAGATAAATAAATTATAATGGGGGGGGGGGGGAGGAAGAGGCGGAGACAGTAGGACTTGTCCGAGAGCTGGAAAGGAGGAGGGGAAGGAGGGAGAAAGCAAGGGCTATCTAAAATTAGAGAAGCCAATGTTCATACCGCAGGGGTGTAAACTACCCAAGCGAAATATGTGGTGCTGTTCCTCCAATTTGTGCTGGGCCTCATTCTGGCAATGGAGGAGGCCCAGGACAGAAAGGTCAGATTGGGAATGGGAGGGGGAGTTGAAGTGCTGAGCCACTGGGAGATCAGGTTGGTTAAGACAGACTGAGCGGAGGTGTTCAGCGAAACGATCGCCGAGCCTGCGCTTGGTCGCGCCGATGCTGAGAAGTTGACACCTGGAGCAGCGGATGCAGTAGATGAGGTTGGAGGAGGTGCCGGTGAACCTCCGCCTCACCTAGAAAGACTGCTTGGGTCCTTGGATGTAGTCGAGGGGGGAGGTAAAGGGACAGGTGTAGCATTTTCTGCGGTTGCGGGGGAAAGTACATGGAGAGGGGATGGTTTGGGTGGGAAGGGACGAGTTGACCAGGGAGTTACGGAGGGAATGGTCTCTGTGGAAAGCAGAAAGTGGAGGAGATGGGAAAATGCGGCCAGTAGTGGGATGTCATGGATTTATGAGCAGTCGACCTTTCCATCCCTTCCTCCACGCTCACCACTCCACCACAAATAGCATGGACCACCTGTCCATAGTGACCACTATGTCAGAGGTGTCCAAGTGTGAAGATCACTAACTCCTTCAGTGGGACCTGGTTAATGGCAATGCCGTGCATCAGTCAAAGGCCGCAATGGTCTTTGGAGAATCCAAGGGTGTCATCTTCAAGTTACACTGCAGTGTGTGTCCAGTTGAAATGTGTAAATTGGTGAAAGAGTTCAAAATCTGCACAGAATGAGCAGAAAGACTAAACATTTTGTCCCAGAGACCCAGTCCAACAATTGTAGCACTGGACGTGTTAACTTGCTTAAATCCTCGACATTCCCATCTTCCTTCATCACTTGCCACAGTCTTCCAAAATGCCTTCCACAAATTGCACTTTCACTCACATCTCCTAAAGCATGACACATTGTGGATGTTTATGGTCAACACTGTCAAGAGAAGTCAACTTAGGAGACTGTTAATGAGAGATAAAATGAGATCACAACATCCATCTGGAGTTAGACCAAACTCCAGCACCATCCAAAGTTAGACCAAACTCCTTCGCTCTTCTTCTCTAAGAATCTTTTTTTGCTTAAGTCCACCCTCCGCCACCACAATCGGGATCACGAAACAGCATCAACGCATTCTGAACATGCAAATGCTGACTTAGTTCCACCAGTAAAGATGTAACATTTGTAAATTATGATCTTTCCACTGAAATGTTGCCTTTTTAAATATATTAATATTGGTTGCAAACAATAACTGCAGCTTTGTTGTGTCATTTATTTCCTCTCTTTGGGCTGTGGAGATGTTTTTAGGAAGGTCCATATTGGACATTTGGGAGAAGCTCGTGGATGTATCTGTGCAAGAGGCAGATGATCATTGAGTGACCAGGGCGAGCTGGGCAGATATCTGCAACCCATAGCAACGCTCTGGCTGTGTGAACAAGTTTGCTGACGTTAGCAGAAGGGTGAGTCCAGAGGAGGGGAATGAGGAGTGTCATGGGGTCAGTCGAGGAGGTGAGAGAATGGCCGTTGGAATATAATGAGGAGAAACCTGAGCACAAGAGAGAAGCAGAGCCATGATAAACTAAGTGTCCACACTTCCTTGGTGTGCCGGCACCATCATAGGTGGTGTAACTGAAACCTTTCAGTGTGCTATTTTGAAGAAGGACATCCTGTAGAGTTTCCCACCCCTCAATCACTGTCAGTGAAAGAGATTAGACTGTTCCTGCAGTGCCTGCTCTGTCCATCACCATTTGTCCAGCCTGGCTGGAGTTAGTATCCAGCTCCCACCACCAGCAATGGTCAGTGCTTATATGGCCACTTCCAGGACAGGGGGTGGGCAGTGGCAAGGGTGGGGACGGAAGTGAAGCAATATTTCCCTCCCGCCCTCCCTCCCTTCCTTGCTCCCTTTCTCCCTCCTGCCCTCCCTTCCCCTCTCCCTCATTTTCTCCCTCTCTCTCTTTCCTTCCCTCAGACTCTCCCTCATTCCTATCTCCCTGCCTCATTTCCTCCCCCCCCTCCATCCCACCCTTACCCTCAGCTCCTGGTTGAGGTGTTATACCTGTCGCTAAGTGGAACTCTCCCTCACCCAAGCAATCTCCAAAAACCTGTTTGATGAAAACATCGCGGGCAGATACTTGTGCAGAAGCCGTCAAAGTAACATTGCAATCAAATAAAAACCTTCACTTCCCTTTCCCCAGCAAGTTATCGCTCATATTTGTCATCAGCGTGTAATTGTCAAATGCTCCAGGAATGGAACAATTACATTCTCACTCAACACAGCTTAGCAGGCCCATTAACACACAAATCAATAGACCGCGATCAATAAATAAACAATGATCAATAAATATACTGTGATAAATAAATATACTGTGATCAATAAATAAACAATGATCAATAAATATACCATGATCAATAAATAGACCGATCAAAAATATACTGTGATCAACATATAGACCATGATCAATAAATATACCGTAATCAATAAATATATGTGATCAATAAATATACGTGATCAATAAATAATCAATGAAAAACAAATAGAATCAGATCAATAAATAACAATGATCAACAAATAGACCATAATCAATAAATATACTGTGATCAATAAAACAATAAATTATCAGTTGTACTCGCTTATCCAGCTGAGAGATGGGGCAGGAATTGTCCAGTTGTTCTCCCAAGGAATATTCTAGACCTCACCCATTCGGGACAACACTCCCGCCAAATCCATTGCTGATCATCATAAGGTCATAAGTCATTAGTTATAGGAGCAGAATTAGGCCATTCGGCCCATCAAGTCTTACTCCACAATTCAATCATCCCTGATCTCTCTCTCTCCCTCCTAACCCCTTTCTACTGCCTTCTCCCCATAACCCCTGACACCTGTACTAATCAAGAATCTATCTATCTCTGCCTTTAAAATATCCATTGACTTGGCCTCCACGACCTTCAGTGGCAAAGAATTCCACAGATTCACCACCCCCTGTCTAAAGAAATTCCACTTCATCGCCTTCCTAAAGAAAAGTCCTTTAATTCTGAGGCTGTGACCTCTAGTCCTAGACGCCGGGTTGATTGCATTCGTCAAAACAGGGCGGACCACGTGAAGGTTGCAATCTCCCTCCCCAAGTATATCTTGATATGCAAGGACAAAGCAAGGTGGAGAAAAAACATCAACTCCATTGGCCAAGACCAACACTCTGTGGCCACATTCAGTGTCACCTACAATTACCAAACAAAGCTGTGGCTGCCTCAGTGGGCTCGAGAAACGGAGACAAGGTAGTTTCATGAAGGTAACAAAAGGTTTTCCAGGACTGTAGATAATGGAATATCATGTGGTGATGCGCTGGGTTCGGGTCCCAGTGTGGTACTGATTCAGCATCGTGTGCCAAGCAGTGGGAAGATGCCACACGCACAGCTCTGTTGGAACGACAGGAACATTCAGAGGAACAAACACATGATATTCTGAATGAAAAGCTTTGGGAACAAGTGAGGGAGGCTGGTGACCACCCACTATTTGATCACCTATCAGGGGAAGGTTTGAGTCTCCAGAGAGACATGTTCATGAAAACACCTGTCAGATTTGAGCTTTACAGGAGAACCAGAAGCTGTTCAAAGGAAGAAATAATTGTCACAAAAATGCTCCAGATAAATAATGGAGAGTGTACATTAACCATTTACGAGCTAGAATCTAAATCTCAAAGGCTGGTGGGTGTATGGAACGAGCTGCCAATGGAGGTAGTTGAGGCAGGGACTATCCCAACATTTAAAAGACACTTGGACATTACGTGGATTGGAATGTACAGAGGGAGGGATATGGGACGAATGTGGGTGAATGGTTCTAGCTCTGATGGGGCATCTTGGATGAATTGGGCCGAAGGGTCTGTTTCCATGCGACATGACTATGACTCTTTAATCTCAAGGTTCACAGTTATGAAACATTCTCACTGCCCCGCTGAGGAAGGAGAATGTCAAGTGGTAAACGGAATATTGAGGGTGGAGAGGTTAGATGTGATGAAGCTCCAGGCCCAGAGGAGATCGATCCCAGGTTAGTATCGGCAACACAAGAGGAGATAGCGAGGCCCAGAGAATGGAGAATACCTGCTGTTGCTTCTTTAGTTAAATAGATTTGAGAGATGTAATGTAATCCCAGCAATGTGAGGAAGTCCATCTCAGAGAGTCACGTAGTGGGAAGGTGTATGGTGGGAAGTGGCCGAGCACTCAGGAATGTTAATGAACAGACGGACCTTGGCCTTCCAGTTGGCAGATAGTGTGAAAGATGGGACTTTAGTTCTAGGTGGAACATTATATGTTGGGCAGAGAAGGCTTGGGGGAGATCAGAGCAAAGTGTGCAAAGTAGTAAGAGACGGGGCATTGTCAGAATCTTTCCCCCAGGGTGGGGAGTCTCTAACCAACAAGGCAAAGGTTTACGGATGGACGGCGGAGTTTTAAAGGGGATTGGGGAAGATATTTCATTAACACGGATGATACGTGGACTACACTGCTAAAGGAGGGGACAGAATCAGATACAATCACCTTGTTTAAAAGATACTTGGCCAGGAACTTGAATGGACAAAGCACAAAAGGGCACCTTGCTATAACATCAATTAAAAGATGCTTGGACACGCACATGGATAGGAAAGGTATATGGGCCAAACATGGGCAGGTGGGACAAGTGTGGATGGGGCAGCTTGTTCGGCATGGGAAAGTTGGGCTGAAGGGCCTGGTTCCGTGCTGTATGACTCTATGATGCAGGCAGAGGGGATGAGCGTATATGGGCAAGGAGGACAACATGGACACAATGGGCCGAATGGCTCATTTCTGTGTTGTACAACTCTATTACTCTGACTCAATAACTGCAGATGAATTCTTCCACACTGGGACATCAAGTGATATTAGTCATCGAGAAATCAACACCATTTGACTGTGGGGGATTTCAATTAGGAATCAGAGCCTCGTCATGTTGCAGAGTTAAAGGGCAAATATTTGCCTGGTGTTTTGTGGGTGAGCTGGCATGGGTTCAGACATCGTCAGACTGTCACACATGAAGTAGCAATTTCATTGGATCTGAGCTATGCCAGCTCTGCTCAACAAAATGCAACATCACATCAGGCAGAAAGATGAGGCTTTTGGCAATTTCCTCTTCATTTCAAAATAAATACTTCTGTGGGATACTTAAAGAGCTTCCTTGAATAATTTTTCTGATTACAGATTAATTTATACCCCATTTCTATGGAAATTCAGGAACATCTCTCAATCACTGCATCATCATCATCTCTGTGTTTCGTGTTTTCTCGGCTCCAGGGGAAGCGACGTGCACAGATTTTTCTCATTTAAAACTGAGTTCAGCAAAGCAATCAGATCCACAGACTCCTGAAGGCCTCACAGTCGATAGGCTGCATAATGTTAACAGGATCTCTGCTTTGCTTTCTCCCCAAAGTACCTGACCTGCCCTCCCCAATTCACCAACACATTCATGCATGTCTAAATATAATTGCAGGTGGCCTTGCCAAGTGTGTTCATCCCACATTGACACTCCCTAATGTGAGCTGGGATTCAATACTTCATTTCACACGTGACGAGGCACAGTGACATTCTTTGCTTGTACACCCAAGGTATGCAAATACTCGCCACCTAAAGGTACAATGCATTCAGAAAGTTTTCACACCCCTTCACTTTTTCCACATTTTGTTAGGTTACAGCCTTATTTTTAAATTAATTAATCAGCTGCCCGTCCACACAGCAGGTAACAATGGGTCAATACCTTGATGTGCTGCAGTATTCCAATGTTGCATAACTAAACACTAACGTGCACTAATGTCCCCACAATTCAAAATGTGATGCAAAATTACCATCAAAATGTTTGTTATGTGAAGTATCATCTGATAAAAGACAAACAAATTTTAAACTAGAGTAAAAAACTGCTAATCTGTTGTACTTAAAAATAGAAACTACCTTATCTACCCAAAATCTAGAAAGCATGAAAATCGTGATAGACACAGAGTGCTGGAGTAACTCAGCGGGTCAGGCAGCATCTATGGAGAGAAGGAATGGGTGACGTTTCGGGTCGAGACCCATCTTCAGACATCTCGACCCGTAACGTCACCCATTCCTTCTCACCAAAGATGCTGCTTGTCTCGCTGAGTTATGCCAGCTTTTTGTATATGTCTTCGGTTTCAAACCAGCATCTACAGTTCCTTCCTACACATGAAGATCATGATCTGCATTTAGTAATGGCTAATTGTTCTTTTGATCAGGAGTGTTATTAGTGTTTGCAATTCTTTGCTTGCCAGGTTTGTTTAATGTTTAATGCTTCATCCCAATGATAAGAGTTTCGGAGGTAGAAAGACCAATTACCTTTGATGCACACAAGAGAAACAGAATCACTCTCTTCCTTTGTCACTAATTCCACTGCACTCCCTGCCCAGGTTGTTTGCAATTTGGGGAATTCAATCCTGAGCTTCAATAGACAATAGACAATAGGTGCAGGAGTAGGCCGTTTGGCCCTTAGAGCCAGCACCGCCATTCAATGTGATCATGGCTGATCATCCCCAATCAGTACCCCGTTCCTGCCTTCTCCCCATATCCCCTGACTCAGCTATCTTTAAGAGCCCTATCTAGCGTTCTCTTGAAAGTATCCAGAGAACTGGCCTCCACCGCCCTCTGAGGCAGAGAATTCCACAGACACACAACTCTGTGTGAAAAAGTATTTCCTCATCTCCGTTCAAAATGGCTTACCCCTTATTGTTAAACTGTGGCACCTGGTTCTGGACTCCCCCAACATCGGGAACACGTTTCCTGCCTCTAGCGTGTCCAATCCCTGCCTGCTGTGCCTGCATGCTTACTTTCAGTGACAGATGAACAAGTAACCATATAACCATATAACCATATAACAATTACAGCACGGAAACAGGCCCTCTCGGCCCTTCCAGTCCGTGCCGACCATTTGTTTTCCCCTAGTCCCATCTACCTGCACTCAGACCATACCCCTCCATTCCCTTCACGTCCATATACCTATCCACTTTACTCTTAAATGTTAAAATCGATCCTGCCTCCACCACTTCTGCTGGAAGCTGATTCCACACAGCCACCACCCTCTGAGTAAAGAAGTTCCCCCTCACGTTACCCCGAAACCTCTGTCCCTTAATTCTCATGTCATGCCCTCTTGTTTGAATCTTCCCTACCCTCAATGGGAAAAACGTATCCACGTCAACTCTGTCTATCCCTTTCATCATTTTAAAGACCTCAATCAAGTCCCCCCTTAACCTTCTGCGCTCCAAAGAATAAAGACCTAACCTCCTAAAGACCTAATAAAGTACCCCCAGATATCGTTGTATTTCCCCTTTTCCCAACTTGGCACCATTTGCCTTCCTGTTTTTGCCACCAAAGTGGATAAACTCAGTTATCCACATTAAACTGCATCTGCCATACATCTGCCCACTCACCCAACCTGTCCAAGTCGCCCTGCAGTCTCATAGCATCCTCCTCACAGTTCACACTGCCACCCAGCTTTGTGACATCTGCAAATTTGCTAACGTTACTTTGAATCCGTTCCCATTGTCGATCTTTCTCATTTTTGTTTCTGCAAACACGCACAACACACCAACCCTAACCCTCTCCTCCATAAACTAAAACCTGCAGCTCCGTGTTTCTACACAGGACCTTTTACTCTCAAAAGTCATAAGAAAGTGACATTTCACAACTTTTTTTTTTCTGTTTCCAGAATCAATAATTTTTAAGCTTTTCTATTATTGACTTTTTTTTTCAGTTGCAATTTTGTGGCATTAAATTTCCACTTTCGGCTTAATTTGATGTTTTTTGGCTGAAACAACAGTCAATATCAGGTCTTGGCAGAAATATTTGTCTTTAACGAATGTCACAGTTTTGTTGAGAAGCAACTCAGCAATCTGACACGTTTTTATAATTCACTGACTGCTGAATAACATCAAGGCAAGACCACCTTGTCCAAGTCCAAGCGGACACCTCCGGTTAGGGTTAGGGTTAGGGTTAGGGTTAGGGTTAGGGTTAGGGTTAGGGTTAGGGTTAGGGTTAGGGTTAGGGTGGTGTCAACATTCACGTTCAGGAAATACAGTTTAAGATGTCTGCAGTTCATTCAACGTATAATCTTTGGCTTTTTATATAAATTTGAACTATTCAAAAGTATCTATAAGATACTGTCTGTAACATTTGTATTGACCAACACTCACTGATATTGTGCTCATTGGATTTTCCAAAATGAAGTGTGACTGTAAGGAGAAATAAAGGCGGATGATATGAAGTCGTCATAGAGCAGTGAGTGATTGAACCAGTAAGTTACCATGGAGACTCGTTCAATCAAACTTCACAGATTGGTTCAAAAGGTAATCCAACGCCTTTTGTAAAGACAAAACAAAAATGAGTGAAAGGCTGAGACAGTGCCCAGAATTGTGTCACCGTTTATAATTGTGATACACAGTCGAGATGTGAATATACTACAGGTATCTGGGCTCACAGGAGGATACACTGGTCAGTACTGAGGCAGTGAATGGAAATTAAAGATTTGATTGGTACGGGTGTCAGAGGTCTGTGGGATTCTCTGCCTCAGACGGCGGTGGAGGCAGGTTCTCTGGATGCTTTCAAGAGAGAGCTAGATAATGCTCTTAAAAATAACGGAGTCAGGGGATATGGGGAGAACGCAGGAACAGGGTACTGATTGTGGATGATCAGCCATGATCACATTGAATGGTGGTGCTGGCTCGAAGGACCAAATGGCCTACTCCTGCACCTATTGTCTATTGTCTAGTATGGGGAGAAGGCAGGAGAATGGGGTTAGGAGGCAGAGATAGATCAGCCATGATTGAATGGTGGAGTAGACTTGATGGACCAAATGGCCTAATTCTACAATTGCTTATGACCTTGACCTAATCATGATTCAAACATTGCTGAATCTTCAATGCGTGTCCTTGAAAGTGTTTAGCAATGTCCAATGTACATCTTGTTGGAAGAGTGGGACTCTTCGATAATACTTCAACATAACATGAAGCAACCTCCTTGCAACGTTTCCTTTGATGGAGGTGGCAGAGAACTGCCAAGTATGTGCCTTGTTTGGTCAACTAATTGCATCTATGACACTCGTGGATGCCTTGTTTGGTCAACTAATCGCATCTAAGACTGAAAGATGGAGGAGCAACTCTTGGCTGAGAGGGAAGGAATGACAAGAGGCTGGAGATGTAGCACAGCCACAGGGAGGTGAGAGGGTGAGACATGGAAACTGTTCTCTAACCTTAACAATAACCAGAGATGCGGCAGCAAGATACAGACTGACAGACAGGGCTGAGAAACCCCAGCTGCCACCCTCAATGGGCATGGACTTTAATTGACATTCACATACTGCATGAACAAGTTTGGAAAATGTGTAATTCAAGTAACAATTCCACACATGTCAATTCCTTTATCCAAACACGCTCAATGACAGCACGTCATCATGAATGCAAATACAGATTGTCTACCTGTAGAATCCTTGGCAGCCTCTCACTGCACATTTCATCATGTTAATGCTGCCTTTCAATGCGAGTCTGGTGAAGGTCAGTAGAAAGACTGGGAAACTAGTAAAATAAATGCTTCCAGTGTTTTGGAGCTGTTTCTCCTGGCAACGGGAGTATCAGCACGGATATCGTGAAGTGAAGAAAAGGATTATTTTAAACTAAACAGTGAAGCAATGTTATTCTAAACAAAACAATATGTTTGCCTGGTGCACAGGATGAGACACTGTAAAAACAACACTGAGAGGGTAGAAATGAGGCCATTCACCTGTCATGTCTGTGATAGCCAAGACCAGACATTGCATGAAATCCATTGGCCAACTCATCTCACATCATGGAGAGTTCATTCCTGCAAAACACACAATGTGCTTAGGAAGGAACTGCAGATGCCGGTTTAAACCGAACATAGACACAAAATGCTGGAGTAACTCAGCGGGACAGGCAGCATCTCTGGAGAGAAGGAATGAACGACGTTTTGGGTCGAGACCCTTCTTCAGACTAGTCAGAGGAAAGGGAAACGAGAGATATAGACAATGAAGTGGAGAGTTAAAAACCAAATGAATGAAAGATATGCAAAAAAGTAACGATGATAAAGGAAACAGGCCATCGCTTGCTGTTTGTTGGGTGAAAACGAGAAACTGGTGCAACTTGGGTGGGAGAAGGGTAGGGAGAGAGGGAATGTCGGGGTTACTTGAAGTTAGATAAATGAATATTCATACCACTGGGCTGTAAGCTGCCCAAGTGAAATGTGAGATGCTGTTCCTCCAATTTGCCTTTAGCCTCACTCTGATAATGGAGGAGACCCAGGACAGAATGGTCAGTGTGGGAATGGGAAGGACAATTAAAGTGTTTAGCCAATGGGAGAGGAGATGTGTTTAGTCTGAAGAAGGGTTCTGACCCGAAACGTCACTTATTCCTTCTCTCCAGAGATGCTGCCTGTCCCGCTGAGTTACTCCAGCATTTTGTGTCTATCTCAGGCATAAACTAACATCTGTAGTTCCTTCCCACGGGTTTAGTTGCTTCAATATTCTGGCGGCAAGTGGGTGCTGACAAGAAGAAGAATGATTTTCATTCTCAAAATAAAAACCATTGTGGAATAATTCATGAAAGTAGTTTGCGGAAGAACGGACTTGTTGCCTGACAAAGTGATCCATTCTGAGCATTTGTTATTTGCCAAGCCAGACATTGGTCTCCGCCTGTACTGCGCTCTTTGTGACCAGAGCCCACTGGCCCACCATACTGTGTTCCTGCACAATGCACCTTAACTTTGCTCTTTCCACGGAAGTCACCCACCTTTGTGGATTGCACATTGGCAGGTCCGCACACCAAGACTGCTCGCGTGATGGGCTAGCAGGATTAACAAGCTCATCAGGAAGTTCGGCTCCGTCCTGGGGGTGGAGTTGGATTCATGGGGGGTGGTCTTGGAGTGGAGGATGCTTTCTCAAACTACGGAGCATCATGGACAATACAGCTCGCCCCTTCCTTGACACACTGGTCAACCTGAGGAGCACCTTCAGCAACAGACTGGCTCCACCAAGACAAGATGCAGCACAGAACGCCACAGGAGATCCTTCTTCCCTGTGGCTATCAAACTGTACAACTCCTCCCCCTTCTGTCGTGGGATAGACTGAGACTGACTCCCCTCCCCTCCCCCACCCCTCCCCAATCTTTGCACATCCCCAATCCTTTCCATTCGTCACTTTAATTTAATGTTTCAGGGAGCATGTATTTTATGACTGTTGGTAGATCAATTTCCCTTCTGGGATAAATAAAGTTCCAATGTATCATATCATATGTAATGTATACAATTATAGTCTGAAGAAGGGCCTCGACCCAAAACATCACCCACTCCAGAGATGCTGCCTGTCCCGCTGAGTTACTCCAGCATTTTGTGTCTATGTTCGGTTTAAACCAGCATCTGCAGTTCCTTCCTACACAATTATATCACAACATCACTGAAAATAATAAAAGTGTGATGAATGAAGTGAGCGTATTAAGTAATTTATCTTTGTATGCCCTAGGATTAAGGATATCGAGATGCTTCAATCATATTAATGATGTGTGAAGTGCAGTCCCATTCATACCACAGCAGCGTCTAAACAAGCAAGTGTGAGTATAGCTGGCGACTTTGTTTGTATTTCTGTCGGTTGCAAATAATTCATAGGAAAATCTATTTAATTAAAAGTGTCATCTTGACCACTTCCTGTTTGCACTGTATATTGATTTTAGAAAGAAACTCTACGATATATTGCTATGATTTTTGGCCATCTTACTCACAGTCCTCCTCAGCTTAGCAGGCCCCAAGGATTTTTCCCATTGATGAAAAATAAAAATGTTATGAGTGTTTATAAAACCTTGAGATCCTCTCGCCTGTCAATCACCACGATGAAGGTAATGCCCCTTCCGGGGGGGAGGGGGGCAGGACTCTAAAACCCCGGACGCCTGTACCTGACCCAGTCACTCTGCAAGATTGCGAGGGAGAGGCCACGACTCTCATTCTAAGCTGTGAATCAACTGAACTGTGAGTCTGCAATGTACTCGCAATAAATGATTTGTTAGCCCTTAATGACAATGCCATGAGTTGTTTGGCCTGCTGCCCTGCCTGCTTGAAACTGCAATGCTTTATTAGGTCCGACTGTGTTTGGAAGGAATAAATGCTTTATTAGGTCCGACTGTGTTTGGTTCTAAAGTCCCGCTCATTTCGTGACTTCCGCTTAGTTGACAGGTTGCGCTGATTGCGTAATTTTTGGTAAGTGCAGAGGTCACACTGATTGCGGAAGTGCTGCTGACTGCGGAAGCCCCAAAGTGGAGAGGCCACGCTCAGCCAAGTGAGTATTCAAGAAAGTTTTACTGTCATATATATGGTGTGCAAGTCAGTGTGTGTGTGTGTGTGTGTGTGTGTGTGTGTGTCAGTGTCTGTGTGTGTGTGTGTGTGTGTGTGTGTGTGTGTGTGTGTGTGTGCGTGTGCGTGTGTGTGTGCGTGTGTGTGTGTGAGTGGTCTCAGTGTCTGTGCTGCCAGCCCAATAATCCATTTGGCCCACAATGTCCATACTAGCCCTCTGGAAACCAGTTCCTTCAGCCCACAACACCATGCTAGCGCTCCAGAAAGCCCCCCCCCCCCTCCTTCCACTGGCCAGCAATATTGGAATTGGTGGAGAGGTGGAATATTGCGTTGGGGGACCAGCCCTCCCGTGTGAAGCTACTTAGTCTAGTACTTTGATAAAAACATGCAAAATTCAATTTTTGTTTAAGCTTTTCTTCAAAAGGAACTAATGCCAAAACATATGCATTCAAAACATCAGCAACATTTTGATTTGCATTAGAGAACATATAATTTATAGCTCGAGACTTCATCAACATTTGCTGTATCATAACACCACAAGGCAATGAGATTTGATTAACATATCTGGGTGATAATTTTTGTATGGTCTAAGTCCCAATTAAAATCCTTCAATGCGATTTTGTGAATTTCGTGCATATTTATGCCATCCCATCGTGTGTTGGGGAATGTTACCTTTAGTTTATGGACTGTGATGCTGAGATGTACATTTGAGCTTTCACCAAGACAGCATCTGGCTTCCCAATTTACAGTGACTGACATTTGTGTGTCAGGTCAGACTGGCAACTTGTTGCCCAGCTGTTTATAGGGTAAGGCTGGTCCACTGTGAGTCTAAGCCAGAGTCATCCATGTGTGTGCCAGCTTGTGGTCCAGGTGAGTATAAGGCAAGGCTGGTCCACCAGTGGTCAAAGCTAGAGTCATCCATGTGTATGTCAGGACAAACTGCCAGCTTCTTCTCCAGCTGTCCATATAGAGAGTCATAGAGGGATACAGTATGGAAACAGGCCCTTCAGCCCGACGTGCCCACACTGGCTAACATGGCAAGGTTGGTCAAACCCAGGTTTATCCATGGATATATCAGAGCATGGGCTTCCAGCTTGTTGTCCAGCTGTCTCTGAGGCCAAGTTGGTCCACTGTTGGTCAAAGTGAACGTTACTCATGAGTAGCATCAGAGGAACCAAATCAGAGAGTAAGTGATCATGATGCCATTGTTATCTGGCACTGAAACGTTACACCATTTCCTTCATCCGGGGAATGTTTTAAAATCTTTATTAATGCAGTACACCGGGTAAGATATGAATTTGTTACGTCCAACGTGATCTGTTTCGTTTGAGAAATAAAAAATATTATGTTCTTTCTCAGCTACCACAAAACAGTCCAAATGTGTGTCACACTATGAGTATAAACAGCAACTTCTCAGATACGTCCCGTGGGACTTGCTTCCAACTCCAAGCTCAGACCATAAAGCAGCCACTTACTGAATCTCAATGGCAATACGTGCAATATTGAGCGTTGCAAACGTAGGTGTAATGTTCCTGCAAATGACCAAGTCAACCTCTCACACACGCAATTTCAGTTCTGTTTGGTGGTCAATCTGATGAAAAGCGAGTTCAGGTCAACAAGAAGAAAGCTCGAATGAAAGTGGACCCTCGGGACTGAACAAAGCACGTAGAGTCTTAAAAATATCCCCAAATCTTCTCAGGTAGACACAAGTGTTGGAGAAACTCAGCGAGTGAGGCAGCATCTATGGGGCGAAGGAATGGGAAGACCCTTCTTCAGACTGATGAGGGGATGGGGGGTGCAGGAAGAAGAAAGGAAGAGGCGGAGACAGTGGGCTGTGGGAGAGCTGGGCAGGGATGGGGAAAGAAGGAGAAAGCAAGGACTACCTGAAATTGGAGAAGTCAATGTTCATACCGCTAGGGTGTAAACTGCCCAAGCGAAATATGAGGAATCCAAAATCTTCTAAAATGCTTCACGGACCATAAATGATGCAGATTTTTACAAAATTAAACACAGTGTACCAGTCTGAAGAAGGGTCTCGACCCGAAATGTCGCCTATTTCCTTCGCTCCATAGATGTTGTCTCACCCGCTGAGTTTCTCCAGCATTTTTGTGTACCAATGAATGATCACTCTTCTGCAATTAAATAATTATTCACAAACAAATTCATTCAAGTGTTATTTTACCTCTGGATTTTTTTTGCTTAACAAATGTCAGGATGATGGAGGGTACACAAAAAGCTGGAGAAACTCAGCGGGTGCAGCAGCATCTAAGGAGCGAAGGAGATAGGCAACGTTTCGGGTCGAGACCCTTCTTCAGACTGGTCAGGGATCAGGGAAACGAGAGATATAGACGGTGATGTGGAGAGATAAGGAACAATGAATGAAAGATATGCAAAAAAGTCAGGATGATGGAAACTGCTTTCAAAAATCCCCAGTTATTGTTGTTTTCCACCATCCTGTTTCTCTAAGTTCTAAGTAGCATTGAGTTCATGCAAAGGACCACAGCGGTGAGCCCTCACAGTCCATGGCCAACCTGTTCTGCGGCACTCCAGAGAACATTCTAGAATGTGAGGATTTGCATTTTCACGCCTGTCAAGATCAAAGGCTTGAGTGGCAGAAATCACCAGCTTAATCCCATATTCTATCACCAAATCTCACGAGACATTTGTTTTTATTCATCAATAAATAATTAAATTTTTAATTTTTAATGTAAATTTTCTCAAATACATTTATAACACAGTTTGCTATTTTCCACGTTTTTATCAGAAGATTTTCTTGGTTTAATCAAGATACATTACTGCAGAATCACCTTTAACTTTGCAACAATGCCACATACTTTATCGGTAAATCCCTTCAAACTTGTTCAACAGAAGCGTTGATGGGGTTTCTTTGTGATTCCATCAGTTTGTTGTGTCCAAGACTGATTTCAGAGATATGCACGGCCAGGAATTTGAAGTCTATGACTCCCTCCGCCACTGACCCGTCTATGAAGGCAGGTTTGTGGATCCTTGACGTGCCTCATCCAAAGTCAACAATCAATGGATTTACTGACATCGAGAGCATGGCTGTTGTTCTGGCACCATTTGGTCAATCAATCGACTCTGTCCTATACTCTTACTCGTCCAACAACAGCGGTGGCTTTGGCAGATTTGAAGGTGGATCTATATCTGGCTACACAGTCACGTGTGTAGAGTGAGTAGAGCAGGGGCTGAGCAACGAGCCTTGAGGCGCTCCTGTGCTGATAGTTGAGGTCCTCTACGCAGTCCTCAGTGCAGGAATTGCACTCTTCACTCACAGCCAACGTACAGGAAGAAGGAGCAGGGCCGAGTGGTCACCTTGCCCAAAGTGAGGGCGAGGAACGGAGCGACAGATGTCTCTGGCAGCGGTTGTAGTGGTCGAGGGTTCATGTTCAGCAGGGCTCCCTCAATCATGTGAAACTGATTGGCTCCACGTTCTGTTCCTGGAACCAGATCACCCGTCCCCACCCTCCCCTCTAAAGCAGTTCAAGAGGTCAAGAGAGGTCACTGTTGTCCGTCCACTGGCACTTCTTTCAAAACCCTTGCACAGTTTGATCCCTTACAACATCTTCCATTTGCCATTTCAGTCCTTCCCACCAATCTGCCCCTTTCAGCCCTTCTTCTCATCTCTTCCCTTCCATTCCTGGTTCCACTATCATCTCCGCACAGTCACCGTACAGCTGGATTTGGGCAGCACCGGCCCTGGACTGATTATCACAACAGATCTCTGTAACTGATCGAAGAAAGTCTCGAATCCAACACTTGTGAACCAGGGCCTCTAACAACATTGTTCCAACATCTTACAAATTCAATGCAACGTTCAATCAATAGTTTTAAAAGATGAACCACAACCCCTTTCATTTTCCAAGTATTTATACACAGACCCCATTCCAGTGACCAGGCGTTTCCGACCAGACGAGCCGACAGACGAGACGTCCCTCTGTATTTATCCTCCTTCTGCCAGATTCGTCCTCTTTCTCCTCTACCGTATCTGGAAGAACATTTAGCCCTGCCCAAGCTCTTCATTGAAACATAGGCAATAGGTGCAGGAGTAGGCCATTCGGCCCTTCAAGCCAGCACCGCCATTCAATATGATCATGGCTGATCATCCCAAATCAGTACCCCATTCCTGCTTTCTCCCCATATCCCTTGATTCCGTTAGTCCTAAGAGCTAAATCTAACACTTTCTTGAATATATCTGTCCCCATCATTGCCACAATGCAGGTACAAGAACACGACAACAGGCTCCAAGCCAGAGGAAGCAAGGCGACCCTTGGCTCACTGGGTCAAACCAGCAGAGGTGGCAGCCAATCCCCAAAGAAAATGTGATGTTGCCAGAATTTCACCTGTTCAATGGAACTGATTGAATAGAGAACACATCTGCAGTTTAATGCAGAAGTAGAGTGATCCATACAATTAGTCAGAGGGTAGTTAATCTGTGGAACGCACTGCTACAGAGGGCTTTGGAGGCCGTCAGTGAATATTTTTATGGCAGAGATACACAAGTTCTTGATTAGAATGTGTGTCAAGGGTTATGGGGAGAATGGGAGTTAGGAGGCAGAGATAAACCATGATTGAATGGCGGAGTAGACTCTATGGGTCGAATGCCTAATTCTACTCTGATAACTTGTGGACGTGTGAACATATAGTAGCTGGAAACAAGTAGCCAATCTTTAGTTCATTACAAATAAATCTCATTAATCTTTTGCGAGGTAGATTGTCACAAACTATTGCTGCATGATAGCGCGGTGATGAAAGCATGTTCACCATTTGGTAACGATGTCGCAAGAGCCGAGAACACACTGGTGGACAGTGGACTGGTGACTTGGACAAAGAGGCCAAGAGAGGTTCTGTGGTCTGACTGCCGCTGTTTAGATGATTACCACAATTGGCAATGTTTATTGCACAAGTACAGTTCATATATATACCTGTTATGGAATCAGGACAAGATGAATAAAGGTGGAATCATATTGAATTGAGAGCAGAGTGATCAGTCATTCAGAGCAGCAAACGATGCTGCTGTTTATGGGCGCACTCCTCCCACTCTATTTAATTCATCATATTCAACCAGCACAACACTGGTGGCTGTGTTGCATATAAAGTGATTTCATATAATGGCTTCCTTGTAGCAAATAAATAAGTTGGGTTTTCAGCAGTACTCAAGAGCAAGATGAATTATTAATTTTGCTCAGCACCTATGGATGATATTCCACACACAATCTGCTTCTCTCTGACACACACAACGCTTGCTCCTTGCTGCCTCTGCATCTTTCCTGCTCCCTCCGACACTCCCTCATTCCCTCCTCACACCACCATCCACTCACACCATCAGCCGCAATCACACTTGCTCACACCCATTGGTCACAATCACACTCATTGGCCACAATCACACTTGCTCTCGTTGCATTTCTCACCCCCAACACACTTTCAGAAACCTCTTGGAAATCCACTTCTTCTTCTGCCTATTTCCTCTTCTTCCCTCTGATTTGGGCTCCACTGGTTTTCCAGACAATTATGAATTACTTGAATAAAATATCACAGTAAATTTGACAATATGCTGTAAAGGCCCGGGCAGCACGGTGGCGCAGTGGTAGAGTTGTTGCCTTACAGTGCTTGCAGCGCCAGAGACCCTGGTTCGATCCCGACTACGGCTGCTGTCTGTACGGAGTTTGTCCTCCAAAGACAATAGACAATAGACGCAGGAGTAGGCCATTTGGCCCTTCGAGCCAGCACAGGCATTTAAAGTGATCATGGCTGATCATCCCCAATCAGTACCCCGTTCCTGCCTTCTCCCCATATCCCCTGACTCCGCTATCTTTAAGAGCCCAATCTAGCTCTCTCTTGAAAGCATTCAGAGAACCGACCTCCATCGCCCTCTGAGGCAGAGAATTGCACAGATTCACAACTTTCTGTGTGAAGAAGTGTTTCCGCATCTCCGTTCTAAATGCCTGACCCCTTATTCTTAAACTGTGGCCATTGTACAAAGACATATAGGTTTGTTGGGTAAATAGCTTGGTATAAATGTAAAGTGTCCCTGGGTATGTGCAGGATAGTGTTAGTGTGCGGGGATCACTGGTCGGTGCGGACTCGGTGGGCCGAAGGGCCTGTTCCCGCACTGTATCTCTAAACTAAACTAAAAAAAAGGTACCTTCTTTCAGAGACGAACTTCCAAACCAAATTACTTTATACGTTGAACCACCCAAATCACATTTGAAAACCATTCACTGAATCCATCTGATAGCAAACTTGCCTCATAAAGATTCAGTCTCTGATTAAACCAGGTCCATTAATGACTCGCCGTCCAGAGTGCACCGTGATTGTTGTCAGAAGATTGAACGTGAGGAGAATCGCATCTCCGCCGAATTAAACTATCTCAACCAGTGTGTCAGTGGAGGCAACATAATTAGATTTTGTGGCCATGGGCTAAATGAATAAATCAGCAAGGATCTTCGCTGCTGTTGATTATCCAGTGTTCATGGAGTGGATGATGGGGGTAGAGGGGACAGGCAGATAACCTACACAGATATACAGGGCTATATGGAGATGCTGCCTTCTGAAGCCTCAACACCCACATGTCCCCAGTACCCTCCAACTGACACCTTCTGGACAGTGGGGAACCGATCAATCTCATCTTCTTCTGGGTTCTTCAGATATAATTAGCAACAGCTGCCTGTGGATTAGTATCAATAGTTTATGGATCACACAAATTACAGCTTCTCGCTGCTTTCCCAGCAGCTGAGAGCAATGCCTTCTCAAGCAACTAAGGTGATCAAAGACTTCTGAAGAGTCAAACATGACAAACTCAGCCAAGGAAGATGTTAGCACATTGAACATAGAAAGGGAAAGTCAGCAACACATTGTGGTTTCAAATGTTTAAGGTTAAAAGTACTCACTAAAAGAAAAAAATACAAGGTGCTGGGGAAGGTCAGCGGGTCAAGCGGCAACTGTAGAGGGAGTGCCCAGATAGGGGCAGCACGGTGGCGCAGTGGTAGAGTTGCTGCCTTACAGTGAATGCAGCACCGGAGACCCACTACGGGTGCTGTCTGTATGGAGTTTGTACGTTCTCCCCGTGTCCTGCGAGGGTTTTGTCCAAGATCTTCGGTTTCCTCCCACGATCCATAGTCATACAGGTTTGTAGGTTAATTGTAGGTAAATGCAAAAATTATCCCTAGTGGGTATAGGACCGTGTTAATGTGCCATGATCGCTGGTCGGCTCGGACTCGGTTGGCTGAAAGGGCCTGTTTCCGCGCTGCATCTCTAAACTAAACACTTCGGGATGGGACCATCCATTCCCTCCATAGATGTTGCCTGACCCGCTGAGTTCCTCCAGCACTTTGATTTTGGTTCAAGACTCTAGCCTCTGCAATTCCTTGTGTATCAGTGTAGTCATCATCGCAATATTATTTCCCACGGGTATCATAGTTAGCATGCCTACAGGCTACAATTAGCCGAGTTAAATTTCCAAAACATTGTTAAATTCACGAACAGCCCAACAATTTAATCAGAAATGTGGACTGAAATGCATGCAAGTGGCTGTTGTTTATAATCTTCATGGTTCAGCTTCATCAACAGTTCTCTGCCCATGTAGCCGTTTCACAAAGATTGTAATTCTCCCACCATGACATCGATCAGCATCGCTCAACTCAAAACGCAATCAAACTGTGATGATACTGGATGCAATCAACAATGAAAGTAAACAGTTCATGAAGGGAGCAGCAGTCAGGATATATTTCCCTCTTTCTATCCAATACTTGTTGCAACCTCACTTGCTCCAGGGCCCGGTGAGTGGATTGAGGAATGGTCACCAGCTCTGCAACTGCTAGGTTTGTTCACAGTTTGCCAGTATTAACGTGCAAGCCCAGAAGAAGAGATTTGAGGTCCATCGAGCTCCACCTCTGCAGGAGCATGACCTTTCACCCACCATGTGGGCCTTCCATTATCCAAGTTTAAAGATCCTGATCAGCTACAGTGGCCAACGCTGTGTCCACTCCGGCTGAATGCAAGCACAGCTCTGCTGTACGGTCACGCTTCATGGCATTGCAAACTCCAAACTCCACCACATTCATTTCACAGCATTGTTAAGAAGGTTAACAGGGTCATTGAGTCATACGCATGGAAACAGGCCCTTCGGCCCAACTTGCTCACACTGGCTAACATGTCCATTATTCCACCTGCCCACCTTAGGTCCATATCCCTCCAAACCTGTCCTATCCATGTACCTGTTTAACTGTTTCTTAAACGTTGGGATAGTCCCAGCCTCAGCTATCTCCTCTGGCAGCTCGTTCCATACACCCACCACCCTTTGTGTGAAAAAGTCACCCCTCAGATTCCTATTAAATATTTTCCCCTTCACCTTAAACCTATGTACTCTGGTCCTCGATTCACCTACTCTGGGCAAGAGACTCTGTGCATGTACCCTATTTATTCCTCTCGTGATTTTGTACACCTCTATAAGATCTCCCCTCATCCTCCTGCGCTCCAAGCAATAGAGTCCCAGCCTACTCAACCACTCCCTGTAGTTCACACCCTCTAGTCCGAGCAACATCCTCGTAAATCTTCTCTGTACCCTTTCCAGCTTGACAACATCTTTCCCATAACATTGGTGTCTGCAAGAGATGTATTGGAGACTGTAGATATCATTTCATTTGATGTCTGAAGTAAAGAAAGTGATTGCATGTTAAAAATGCTTCTTTGGTTCTGACGTACATTGGAATTCCCTGCAAGAAATGTGAAAGACTGGATAAAATGTAAGACTTTACTTTTGTGGAAAGATTTCTGAATTAAAATTTGACGTGAATTTCTGAATTATAATAAAATAGCAGCATTTTATCTCAAATGATGTCAATACTATCAGCTGGAAATAGAGCTAGGTAGACACAGAATACTGGAGTAACTCAGCAGGTGAGGAAGCATCTCTGACACAAAATGCTGGACACAAAATGATATATGGCGACCTGTGTATTCACTAGTTCAGTGTTAATGCTGGAATTAACATTGTAAATTAAGCACCGATTTCAAGCTGCCTTGCATGTTAATTGACAGAATCCTTGGAGAGAGAACAATACAGGAACCACCATCAAAAGGAATAGCCAACAACATTGAATTCCACTTCAATTTGTGCACTTACGAAGATCACTTATAGCTCTCCCCTCAACACAGACCAAGGTCTCAGACCCTCTACCGGCAGTCACACACTCAATGAGTCTCTCCTCATGATGTAGCCAAGTTGCTCTTCAGTTGACTGACGTAGCAGAGAGATTGACTGTGGATCCTTCCTCTGTTTCCCACCCAGCACATCATGTTACCTTTTCACAGAATGGATTACAAGTCTTTGGAATACTTTGTCAATGGCTAATCAGTGGATGATCAGTCACTGAATACGTTCTTGAGAATGTGTTGGGGAGAATTGAAGAATTAAACAACGTGAAGATCCAACGGGAATATTGCTTGACATTAAACCAATCACCATCTTATTAGAGAATAACTTGTGCAGTTCTATAAACATCACATTATTGAACTGACTCAGATAGAGTCAAGAGCAAAAAGGATTAATAAGAGACCTTGTGTTTAAAGTTGACCCCTGGAGGTAATGACTACAATGTGCTACAATTCCAGGTGAGGTTTGAGAGAGAAGACCTTAGGGCCACGACCAACTTACAGATGGACAACTCTAATGGTAGGGAGGTGGGTTGTCCATGGTGGACTGGAAAAGCCAGCAGAGGTAGATGTTCAAACAGCTGTTCATAACACTCTGCTGGAATTATCCCAAAGGATTGCACGAGAAAGAGGTCCAATCTGTGGGCAACAGAGGAGGTCAAGGATAATGTTAGATCTAAAAGCTGGTCATACAAAACGTCAAGGTCTGGCAGTAGACCTGAAGATTGGAAGGGTTTTATAATCCTACTGCTAAAAACTAGAAAGCTGACGAGCAGTGAGAAGATCAATTTTGAGAAAAAACTTGAATATAATATCAAAACCAACAGTTGGGGTTTCTATAGATTTATAAATAGAAAGAAGGAGGTAAGAGTGGTGTAGAACCTTGTTGAATGGAGCTGGAGAATAAATAAGAGGAAACAATAGTTAACAATGCAACGTTAACAATGGTCATATCAATCCTCAGATGGAGGGCATTGTGAAGATGTCTAAGATACCGGACAGGCGGATTTCAGGCATTACAGAGACTTGTAAAAATCCCAATCACATGGATAGAGGATTATAGAAACTCAAAGGGCAGAAGAAAGGCAGAAAGACCACGGCAATAAAGATATAAAAGAGCATCAGTGTTAGAAGATAAAAAGTGGAAAAGAAAGGTGGAGAGGAGAAAGATCGAGCAAGTGAGGTACTTTGAAGTACGGCATATCACTGGCATGTTGGCTCATGTGGCAATAATGTTGTACCCAATGACATTCCATTAAAGGAGATGAGGCCGAAGGAGAAGGGCCGAATGGCCTCTCCTGCACCTGTTGTCTATTGTCTATGAGTGTCCAATGTCCATCTCCGTGATTGGGAAATGATTACTCTTCCTTCTACAATAACAATGGACTTCCATGTGAACTTGAGCAAACAGGCAAGATCTTGGCCAAACCTCCCAACTGACAAACAGAAGCTCCAGTTATGGCAGATTGTCTTATTGAAGCATTCTGAGGTGTGTACTGTAGCCCACCAATTGGCATTGAAACTACAACCTTTCCAGAAGGTTCCTTTAGATTTGACCAAGTCAGTAAGATTTCCAGTGGTTGCTAAACACTTTAATTCTCATTCCCATTCCCACACAGATCATTCTGTCCTCAGTCTCCTCCATTGTCAGAGTGAGGCTAAACGTAAATTGAAGGAACAACAGCTCATATTTCGCTTGGACAGCTCTTGTCCCAGCATTCCCTGTCTCTCCATCCCTCCCCTACCCAAGTCGCACCAACTTCTCATTTTCATCCAACAAACAGCTAACAACGGCCTGTTTGCTTTATCGTCATTACTTTTTTGCATATCTTTTATTCATTGTTCTTTATCTCTCCACATCACCGTCTATGTCTCTCATTTCCCTTATCCCTAACCAGCCTGAAGAAGGGTCTCGACCCGAAACGTCGCCCATTCCTTCTCTCCAGAGATGCTGCCCGTCCTGCTGAGTTACTCCAGCTTTTTGTGTCTATCTTCAGTAAGATTTCCAAATCGGTGCTGCATTTAAATCCTCAACAGGTTTTCACCAGGTTGCGATTATTTTTTTGGGGTGGTGAAGAGTTAATAGCTGTGCAGAGAGAAAGCCATCAATGCTGCCAAACCCTGTAAAATGCAAATATCAATCTCCTATACCACGCATGAAGTTGAGTCACAGAATCCAAAATAGCATTTGCTCCTTTCAAATCTAGTGATTGTGAATTATTTCAGTTTCCTGTTTGGGCCTTTTGATGCAGAGAAAACAAATGCAACAAACATTTGCCATGACTCTGTGTACAGACTTGCTGCCTTCTGTATGAATATCCAGCAACCTTCAGCGTGGGAGCAAGACCCAGAATTGTGAATTCTGACACCTCCCTCCCATCTCCTTTGCAAGTTGCTGCCCCGTCCACAACCACATATTATTTCTACCAATTGTCGAATTAAATTTTAGCTCAGAAGATAGAGCTAATAGCCAATATTAGATGGCATATCAGCAATGTGATGGTACAACATCTGCCATCTCTTCAGTCCTGAGGATAACACTGTAACCGACTGACGTACTACTGCAGGTGTGTAGGAAAGAACTGCAGATGCTAACTTCTTCAAGGGGGATTTTGAAAGACATTATTAATGTCCTTCTTACTCTTGTTTACATCTCCTTTTCTGTCTGAAATTCCCTCTCAATTTTTGTAACTTTAATTAGACTTTTATTTCTTTTCCGTCCTTATCTTTCCTCTGATTTTTTCTCAAGATGTCACATTTTTGGCCCTATTTAAAAGGTTGAAACTTAGTTTAGTTTATTGTCACTGAGGTACAGTGAAAAGCTTTTTGCTGCGCACTATCCAGTCAGCGGAAAGACAACACATGATTACAATCGAGCCGTCCACAGTGTACAGATACGGAAATAAGGGAATAACGTTTAGTGCACGGTAAAGTGTACACTCTAATGCCAAACTATACTTAATGGACAAACACAAAATATTATACTTACTTTATATCTTCATTCTTGTTCCCTTCCAGCAATTTCCAGGGAAAACCACCAGCTTGTGATGGTGAACAGGAGGTGCCTGTCCAGAGAGGTTTTGGTCAATATTGATGCAAGCATTGAGATTGTTTTTTGTGACTGCATTAATTTTTTTTTTAAATGTTTCTTTATAAAGTGGCTTTTATTTTGAATCAGAAAATTGAGGATAACCAGAAGCCAATGAATAACATAGCGAATAAAGCAGTTTACTTGATTAAAGTTGACCAATAATGGGGTCCTCGGCTGAAACACCAAAGGTCGGGGCAATGAACAGAGGAGATTCTCATTGGATTTCAGCAGCCGTATATCAAGATCTGAACTGTTTAAGAAAGAACTGCAGATGCTGGAAAAATCGAAGGTAAACAAAAAATGCTGGAGAAGCTCAGCGGGTGAGGCAGCATCTATGGAGAGAAGGAATAGGCGACATTTCGGGTCGAGACACTTCTTCAGACTGTGCTCTCTGCACCGTAACTATTTGACCCAATATTTGTGGACATCCCAATGGCTATACTAGCGGGGGGGGGGGATTGCTGTTGCAACACGCAGGAGAAGTGCAATTGGAATTTTATTTAAAGGTCACTGCTGGAATCTTACGTTCAGGAACGGCTTGCGATGGAGGACCACGCCTCCCGTGGGGTCTAGGGGTAGGGGACGGGTGCGATGAGAAAGCACTTGGTCTAGGAGAATATAAATTTAAGTTTATATAAAATGGCATTTGATAAATGTTTGGGAATAACACTGGTATTTACTGTATGGCATAATGAGTAGAACAGAACTACAGGTGCTGGTTTAAATCGAAAGTAGACACAAAATGCTGGAGTAACTCAGCGGGATAGGCAGCATCTCTGGAGAGGAGGAACGGGTGATGTTTCAGGTCGAGACCCTTCTTCAGACTGAGACATTATTCTAGTTTTTACTATTGGGTAAACACATTAATTAATGTAAGTGTATCCCAAAATGTTTTAAATGTCATGGATGCTGTTATAGACCCAGTAACTTTACTCAATCCTCTTATTTAGCCAGGTGATTTTTTTCTTTCACATGCAAAAATTTATTAGAGAATTATGAGGCTGCAAAATATTACTCGTTGACGATGTGAGTTGTATGTATGATCTTATAGTTTGCTTTGTTCAATATATTCCACCTATTTACAGTACTTGATTTTATTGAAATATTTTTAGTAAGTTAAGCATTACATTTCTGTGTCACATAACAGGGATACAAGGCTGTCGGATAATACATTGCTCAACCTAGCATCAGTTCAGATTGCGTGTGTTTTAAGTTCTGGGCATTTATACATGGCTGCACACTGGCCATTGGCAAGGTTGTAGCTTCAACCTCAGCTCCTGGACATCAACAAACCATCTCGTCGAATACGTGAGTGCTTCATTGAATAAGTCTGCCTGGGAGGTACTGCTCATCATTGGTAAGTTGTGCCAAGATCCAACCAGTTGACATTGAAGAGAATCAATGGAGTAAAGTTGCACTTTCAAGTAACGTTTTATTTACACTTGAAATATTTCTGGTAAGGATCCAAGCCCCACCCTTTGCAAAACTGACCATGAACAATTGCTGTCCAGTAACAGAACCACAATTAATTTACAATATGATGTCCAAGTTATTGATCATTTAAAAAGTTCACTCACTTCATCCAAAATTCACAAGAAGTGGTCCTGCTTGGATAATGTCTGTACGTCTGACCTTTTTGTGCACCGTTCAAGTTCCTGCAAGAGAAGAGAAATAAAACACATGATGGTGAACACTGTTCAGCAAGAGGATGGTGGTGCAAAACTGTTATCTTTAATGTACAAGTTATCTTGAATTGTCAACTACAGCAATTGACCATATTGACAACAAAATGCGGGAGATACTCAGCAGGTCAGGCTGCAGCTGTGGAGAGAGCCTCAAGATTAATGTTTCAGATCAGAACGGGAAATGCAGAGAGGGGGAGGAGTGAATGTCCATGTTACAAGTGGCTGCTGATGCCACCAAAGAGAGGGTGAGGAATGTATCTAACATTGGGTGAGAGTTGGCAGCTCTCAGACCTCATCTGGTCCATTGAAGACGCGAAGTGTAAACAGAGACCACAAAACACCGCAGCTGCTGCTCATCTGGGATAAGAGAGAATGTTAGAACACTCAGTTGACCAGGCAACATCTGTGGAGAGAGGACAGAGAGGACGGGGTGATATTCAATAGTAGTGGATGCGCTTACACAAACAGGAAAGAATTGCCATCAGAAATGGTCGCGTCTTGGGGCCTGTTATTATTTCAGTTGTCTGGAAACTGCAATTTTTGGCTTTTTTTGTTACATTCATGTTTTCCTCCCAATCTCAGATGGGCAGAAAAACATGTCATATGTCTGGGGTTGAGAGTGGAGTTCATGACATCAGGTTCCCAAATACAGTGTATGTCTGACCCGCTGAGTTATTGCAGTACCTAGTAAGTAAGTACATTTTATTTATATAGCACGTTTAAATCAACTCATGTTGACACCAAAGTGCTTTACATAAAATAAATAATTAAGTTTCCAAAAGAAAAATTAAAAGAAAGAAAAATGACACAACACATTATAGAATTCAACATGAGCGTCCCCCCACAACAGAATCACAATTTCCACTGTGGGGAAAAACATCAAAACGCTCAGTCCTCTTCCTCTGTGATCACCCGCGGTCGGGGCCTATTTGCGGCCTCCGCAGCCAGTCTGATGTTTTCAGGCCCTTTTGCCGGGAAGCTGGAACTCCGGCGACGGGTGAAACACTCCTCGGCGGCTTGGAATGTCTGGGCGGCCGCTCCCTCCCTGGAGATCGCGGCTCCCAAACTCCTCAGGCCGCGCTGGTTGGAGCTCCGACTCTGACGATCTTGGATCCCAGGCTCCTCGGTGTTTTAAATACAGCACCGCCCGCGGCTGGACGCCCGCAGCCACAGCTCCTCGGATGTTGGAGTCGGTGGTCACAGCACTCCGGAGCTCACTGGGACGACCCGGGTAAGGCATCGCCCGCTCCGTGATGGTGTCCCAGCGCTGCATCGCCGCTGCCGAAGCTGTAGTCCGGCCGGTCCCGACAGGAAACGCCGCGCCAGTCTCGATGGTAGACCGCAAGGAAGGGGCGATGAAGCAGCTCGAAGGGAAGCCACCTCTCCAACCAGGTAGGGACTAGGAAATAAAGTTTCCCCCTTCCCCTCCCCCCACCCACCACATAAAAGACCTCCGACTACAAATAAAAAAGGGTGAAAGGGCAGCCTTGTGTCTTTTTTTGCAAACCAGCATCTGCAGTTAGTTCCCTGTGTCTAACAATGCCTTTACCCATTATGGTGAACAGGTTGAAGGAATTATTCAGTTTCTCAAGACTGGGTATATTTAGAGACTACAGCAATACTCATTTATACCAATTCTAATCAATGTGTTTATGAAAACCTCAATCAGCACTCATCTCAAACAATCACAGCCACTGAGCAAGCTACTCACAAATTAATCTGCATTGCCAATGTTTACAGTTTATGTATCTGGAAATCTAGTAATAGATTATTTGCAGAGTTGTCTAAAAAATGGGCACATTTAAAATGCCAACTGTGATGTGATTTTTGTCATGAATGATTCATTTCACCTCTTGAAGCTGGAGAGAATCAATCAGCAACTAATTCAATTCCCCTTTGAAACCAAATCAGGTTGTTTTGTAACTAGGATGCGCTATAACTGCAGAAATGACGTTTATTTTGATCTATATTCTTTTTAATGAGGAGAAATCCTATAAAACCGTTCACCATGAAACTGAGATGACTATGAGGAGGAGGTGGTCTGATCTGTTGCTGAAGGCTGGATAAAAAACAGCAGGATTAAAGGATGTTCTTTTAGTAAGGAGGTGATGAGCAATTTCTTTAGACAGAGGGTGGTGAATCTGTAGAATTCTTCGCCACAGAAGGCTTTGGCGGCCAAGTCAGTGGACATTTTTAAGGCAGAGGCAAATAGACAGATTTTTGATTAGTACGGGTGTCAGGGGTTATGGGGAGAAGGCAAGAGAATGGGGTTAGGAGGGAGAGATAGATCAGCCGTGATTGAATGGCAGAGTAGACTTGATGGGCCGAATGGCCTAATTCGACTCCTATTCCTCATGACCTATGACCTGATGAAACGCTGGAGACAGAGCAGGCAAACTTTGGCACCAGTCCATCCATGCATTGGGTCCAGGAAATGACTTTGGAAATTAATTATTTATGTTCTGACAAATGAATGTCAGTTCCTTATCTTATACCAGAATGCAACCCTAATGCAAGAACAGATTTGTATGGATGCACCCACTGAATATTACAAAGAAATAAGAGCATTCAGTGGTAATGTAAAAAGTTCCTTTAAAGCTCGCCAATGGTGTGACTGTTTCAGTGAGTGAGAATAATGTGACGGAGCGTTGGTGTGTGGCATGTTCCAAATGGGGGTGCATACATTTAGCTCAGTCACGAATGAGTTCACATGGAATACGTGTAAACACTCTTTGCTGCATGGTTGGTGAGTTCTTGGTTCCCTAGAGTTGTAAATAGCATGGACACATTCAAGGACAAGTTACGTAACCACGTGAATGAACTGTAGGAAAGGTTTGAGGTGAGAGCGCGGGGATTGGCCGAGTGTTCGGTAGGAACCAACACTGTCCAGACCCGGAACCCAAACAGCCCACTCCCAAGGGGGGAATTGGAAACTAACTACCCTTTCCAAAATGACAGCCGATCCATCTGACACGAACAAACAACAGATTATTTTGAGTCTGAAGAAAGATCTCGACCCGAAACTGTTGCCTATTCCTTTGCTCCATAGATGCTGCCTCACCTGCTGAGTTTCTACAGCATTTTTGTCTACCACTGATTTTTTAAGATAGCCACAAAGTGCTGGAGTAACTCAGCAGGGTAGGCAGCATATCTGGAGACAAGGAATGGGTGACGTTTCACACAGTGCTGGAGTAACTCAGCAGGGTAGGCAGCATCTCTGGAGACAAGGAATGGGTGACGTTTCACAAAGTGCTGGAGTAACTCAGCAGGGTAGGCAGCATATCTGGAGACAAGGAATGGGTGACGTTTCACACAGTGCTGGAGTAACTCAGCAGGGTAGGCAGCATATCTGGAGACAAGGAATGGGTGACGTTTCACACAGTGCTGGAGTAACTCAGCAGGGTAGGCAGCATATCTGGAGACAAGGAATGGGTGACGTTTCACACAGTGCTGGAGTAACTCAGCAGGGTAGGCAGCATCTCTGGAGACAAGGAATGGGTGACGTTTCACAAAGTGCTGGAGTAACTCAGCAGGGTAGGCAGCATCTCTGGAGACAAGGAATGGGTGACGTTTCACAGAGTGCTGGAGTAACTCAGCAGGGTAGGCAGCATCTCTGGAGACAAGGAATGGGTGACGTTTCACAAGAGTGCTGGAGTAACTCAGCAGGGTAGGCAGCATATCTGGAGACAAGGAATGGGTGACGTTTCACACAGTGCTGGAGTAACTCAGCAGGGTAGGCAGCATCTCTGGAGACAAGGAATGGGTGACGTTTCACAAAGTGCTGGAGTAACTCAGCAGGGTAGGCAGCATCTCTGGAGACAAGGAATGGGTGACGTTTCACACAGTGCTGGAGTAACTCAGCAGGGTAGGCAGCATATCTGGAGACAAGGAATGGGTGACGTTTCACACAGTGCTGGAGTAACTCAGCAGGGTAGGCAGCATATCTGGAGACAAGGAATGGGTGACGTTTCGGGTCGAGACCCTTTTTCTGCATTCTTTTTCACTCCAGTGCAGCTGTCTGTACTTTATCGTTTGAATAAACTCTGATCATATCCTTGGTCCAATTGGAGGTGAGTTATGGAGGGGCACTGGCCCGGTACAGTTAGGGTGACATTAGGGTCAGAGTTGGGGTAAACCAATAGTCCAGTTGCTGCCTACCCGCTGAGATCCAGCCGCATTCTGTGTTTGATCATCTTCAGTTGTTTCTTTCACACACTGGTTAACCAATCAATGAAAATACTGAGTCATGTACAGGATTCAAGTTGGAACCTTGTGTTTTATCAAAAGATAAAACCTGCATCAACATAATCCCTGACAGATTTGCCCATTTACACGCTCCGCACTCTTCCCATTTTCTTACATTTCGTCAGAATAATTCTCCCCAGGCTGTCAGTGCAGTAATGCTCCAGAACCGTCTGCAATAAAACACTCCCACACACCAATGAGCCAACATTTGTCGCATCAAAGACTATTAAATTGTTAATGCACAGGCCATACAATGACATTAATTTCCGGATTATTTGGGATTATATTCAAACCTGCTGCACAACAGATCACATTTCCTGAAGAAGGATCTCAACCCGAAACGTCACCTATTCCTTCGCTCCATAGATGCTGCCTCACCTGCTGAGTTTCTCCAGCATTTTAATCTACCTTTGATTTTTCCAGCATCTGCAGTTCCTTCTTAAACATTTCCTCATTGTCTACTTTTCCATTATCATCCCAATTATTAAAAATATGCTAGTTATTTTCTAAAATGGTCAAACACTGTGATACATTAATATCCACAAATGTTATATTTCAAACAATGCATGATTCACTGCCAAGATTATCTGAGTTATTAGTTCAGCAATGACCAATGTAAGATTCCATAAATTGGGTTTTGGTCAAAGGCAACTATACTAACAGAAGGACATGTAATGGGTTCATAGGCACACAGTGCTGGAGTAACTCAGCGGTTCAGGCAGCATCTGTGGGGAACATGGATAGGTGACGTTTCACAGAGTGCTGGAGTAACTCAGCGGGTCAGGCAGCATCTGTGGGGAACATGGATAGGTGACGTTTCACACAGTGCTGGAGTAACTCAGCGGGTCAGGCAGCATCTGTGGAGAACATGGATAGGTGACGTTTCACAGAGTGCTGGAGTAACTCTGCGGGTCAGGCAGCATCTGTGGAGAACATGGATGGGTGACGTTTCACACAGTGCTGGAGTAACTCAGCGGGTCAGGCAGTGACTGTGGGGGATCATGGATAGGTGACGTTTCACACAGTGCTGGAGTAACTCAGCGGGTCAGGCAGCATCTGTGGAGAACATGGATGGGTGACGTTTCACACAGTGCTGGAGTAACTCTGCGGGTCAGGCAGCATCTGTGGAGAACATGGATGGGTGACGTTTCACACAGTGCTGGAGTAACTCTGCGGGTCAGGCAGCATCTCGGGAGAGAGGGAACGGGTCAAATGTTTAGTCTAGGGCCACAAACGTATTTCTGCTGGCATTAATACTGTAATTAGGAGGAATTGATTTCCCATTCAGTCAGGCTGTAATTGGAATATGCCAGTCGACTGTAATATTACTAATCCTGTAATTATTTTCATTTTTCTGACCGATCACCATCGTCCGGTAATCCCTTTTTGCACAAACATCTGGAAATCTCAGTCTCGGATAAATCAGCACCTCTGCATCTGAGCCTCTGGCGAGAGAATTCAAAAATGACCCTCTAAAAAAAGACATTTCTCCTCAATCAGTCCTCACCGGCCAAATTCTACATCTTCTAATTCGAGGACCTTAATACCGTTAGATCTTAAGATTCTTTTAAATAGTCATCAGTTCTAAAATGCCTGTTTTATTTGTTCATTACATAGAAACATAGAAACATAGAAACATAGCATGCTAAAAATGACTGCTCACTCATACAAAATACTGCAATCAAAGGCACTGTTTTCATTTGCGAAGTTGCCAAAAATATATTTTAGTAATTAGGACAAGAAGTGCCCATCAGTATTGTCAGATGGTACTGACAATGGAGAGAAATTAAAGAGCGTTGATCGTAGGAACACGACTCCAGAACTGGTCAAGGGCCTGCAGCAAGGTGACCATGCAGGGCAGGCGACCACTGGTCAAGAGGAGGGACAAGTCTGTGCGAGGAGGAGTCGTTTGGGACAGATGGGCCACGTGGTCAGTTGACAGTGATGGTGGGCATCATAGGCAGGACCGGATTAAGACTCATAAAGGCCCTCAGCACTTAAACGATTTTGGTGCTTTTGGTATATATGTAATTCAAAATATAAACAATAACAAACCATAAAATACATTTTTATTTTTCAAAATGAAACAAAACTAACAGTAAGATGGAAAATAATGTTTATTTTTATATACCCACTTTATTTTTTTTGAAAAGTTTTCTCCTACTTTTTTTAATTGCAAAGTCTTTGATTAAAGTGATTTCTTGTGTACCATTTCTGTGGTGCCCCCCTTCCCTTGATGCCCTAAGCACGTGCTTATTTTGCTTAGTGGTCGATCCAGCCCTGATCACAGGGCAGGGATTGTGATGTCGGGAGGTGGGTGGGAATGGGAGCTGGATGTGCAGGGAAGGGTCTGTGATGAGGGAGAGTGCCAGACACAACATGGTCCAGTACATCAAAACAAAAGATACGTTCATGTGGGTGTTCATTGGTGAACTGGGACTGTCATGGTGGACCTATTCAGCCAGATGTGTTCTATCTCCAGCGTAGCTGGGACTGTCATGGTGGACCTACTCAGACAGATGTGTTCCATCTCGTGCACAGCTGGACCTCATATCTCCACAGGAGGACCTGCAGTAGTAGCCCCCCTCGGCCATGACTGACCATGGGTGATGCATCCTGGTCGGATGCAAGCCTGGGCGATGTCATGTGGAGGACAGGCTGTTGCCCATGCAGCACGTCCCTCCTCTCCACGTCGCTGATCGATCCAAAGGAACAGCAGGGCCGTTACAGTTTGGCACCAGCGCCGTCGCAGGAGCTGCCAGAGCGAGGTTATAGACAACGACTAACTGCTTTAGGGGCTCCGACTCCGGATTTTCTTGAGATTTACTCCTAGAGCCTTGTACATGACTGGATATGGCCACAAGGCAGTGGAGGTTTTCCCTCTCCTAGATGAACTGCCTTCCCAGGCTGACGAGCCCCAACTGCCCAAGACTCGTGGGGGCGGGAGCGTCTACCTTCCCAAGCAGGTCTACAGCACCTGCCCACTGCCCTGCAGACAGCCAATGCAATGAGTATCCATGAGGCTGCACCCAGACATGTGGTGTGCGCTGTTGCAGCCCATGCATGTGTCTGACATCCTGCAGGACTGACATTCGAAGAACCTCCAGCAATAATCAAACGTCACAAACTGTCGCAAACACTGATCCTCAGTCCTTTGCAACCTAATTTCCAGCTAATTCTCCTCGATTGTAAAAATACAAAAGTAATTATAAAAATGATGTTGCAGTGTTTGATTGTGTCTTTTGTATAAAGACTGCAACAGGAAACGTCAGAAGGCTGGGTATCGATCTGGGGATGTAACATAACAACCAAAGTATTTAGCTTCAAGTAATTAAATTAAATTGGAATGTAACATTATCAACAACAAAGTCCACACTACCACCAGGTTGTCAGAACATTGCACCGTTTGAAAACACACATCTCCAGATTCAGGGACAGTTTCTTCCCAGCTGTTAATAGGCAACTGAACCGTCCTCTCACCAACTAAGGTGAGGTCCTGACCACCCATCTACCTCATTGGTGACCCTTGAACTATCTTAAAGAAAGAATTGCAGATGCTGGAAAAATCGAAGGTAGACAAAAATGTAGGAGAAAGTCAGCAGATGAGGCAGCATCTATGGAGTGAAGGAATAGGTGACGTTTCAGGTCGAGACCCTTCTTCAGTCTAATGAAGAGTCTCGAACCGAAACGTCACCTATTCCTTCACTCCATAGATGCTGCCTCACCCACTAAGTTTCTCCAGCATTTTTGTCTACCTTCAACTATCTTTAATCGGACTTCATCTTGCACCCTGTATCCTGTGCACTGTGGCTTGATTGTAATCATGTATGGTCTTTGTGACTGGACAGCACAAACACAAAAGCTTTTCTCTGTACCTCAGTACACATGACAACAATAAACTAAACTGCACTAAGGGGTCTTTGTGGGAAGGAAAATCTTCACCCTGGTGCAACTCTGCAAGGGTTGGCAGCCAGTCTGTTCAGGGAATGGGCAATTAATGCTGCCCAGATAATACTTGCATCCCAAAAGATTGTAAAGCAAATCTATTGTGATGAAAGTGACACATCTTTCTCTTTTCCCTCAAAATGAAAATGCTTGTCAGAGCTGATCCATGATCTCACTTCAAAATATATTTATTTTTATTAATTCTCTGGATGTTGCTGACAAAACTGAAAAACAAGACTGATGTCCCCATGCCTTATTCTCCACAGATGCTGCCTGACCTGCTGAGTTACTCCAGCACTCTGTGAAACGTCAGCTATCCATGTTCTCCACAGATGCTGCCTGACCCGCTGAGTTACTCCAACACTCTGGGTCTATCTATAACCCAGACAGATAGGGCTGACCCATTTTACAGTTTTGTTTATTGTCACCTGTTCCGAGGTTATCTAGTCAGCTGAAAGACATTACATTACTACAATTGAGCCATTTACAGTGCATAGACACATGGTAAAGGAATAACGTTTAGTGCAAGGAAAAGGCAGCAAAGTATGATCAAGGATGGTCCGAGGGTCACCGAAGAGATAGATAGTAGTTCAGCACTGCTCTCTGGTTGTTCTAGGATGATTCAGATATGGTAGTTCAAATTAACCAGCCTCTCAAGAACTGGATTCATTAATATAATGACAGCAGCTTTCTTTATCTGTAGGAAAATAACGAACCATTTGAACTTTACAATAGCTGACCTGGTCATTTCTATTACTGATAAAATAAATCCCAGTTGTCAGACTGCATTGCGCACAATGAGAACTCTTGTTGTGCAGATTATTTCTCCAGCTTTCTGATTTACCAGTTGCCTGCCCAGCTGGGAATCGGAGATGCTGCCTGCCACACAGAGTTGCTCCAGCATTTTGTGTCTATCTTTGGTGGCCTCACCACTGCATTGAAAACACCCTGTCAAATGTTTCCTGTTACAATTAACCTTCCGTTCTCCATTAACCTTACACTTCCACAGAACTCATGAGAGGTGGCAGAAAAGAGAGAATTTAATAACATTTCATGACTTTAATTATCCGGTCAATCCAATTCAAATGAAGTTCAGTCCAGAGTTCAACAAAATCTGGAGAAATTAATAACTAATAAGGAAAAGAAAACAAAATTAAATTCACTTGCTGACTGGCATGTTGGGCGTGTGGTGGATCTGTTGCGTTGGCCAGTAATAGAACCAAGTAATTGACACGGTAATGTCCTTGATGATGATAGCTTAACAATTTTACATATATTATCTTTCCCAACATTTAACAAAATATAATTGATGGATGAACTTGTAATACAACCCAGCACTGTCATCGAGCCATTAGATACAGCATAACCAGGCTTCATTTCCACCCAGCGCCCTGCAAACTACACACTAATAACTATTCCCGTAGTGTCGCTCAGTGTCTCTACAATGCCCACAAACTGGACAGTCCTAAAGCTGTCTCTGAATTAAATGTTATATTAGAGATGGGACCTTGAGTCTCTGCCTCTCAGTTGGACCTGAATAGCTGGGGGACCAGATTCAAGAGAATTCTAGTGTAGATGGAACATGTTGGCGGGTGTGGGCAGGTTGGGCTAAAGGGCCTATTCCATGCTGTCTATGACTCTAAGCCTACATTCCCATTGAGATACAGAGCGGAACCAGGCCCTTCAACCCACCGAGTCCTTGTCGACCAGCGATCCCCGCACACTAACACTATCCTACACACTAGGAACAATTTACAATTTTTACCAAAGCCAATTAACCTACAAACCTGTACGCCTTTGGAATGTGGGAGGAAACCAGAGCACCCGGAGAAAACCAATGCGGTCACAGGAAGAACATACAAACTCTGTACAGACAGCACCCGTAGTCAGGATCTGTGATGCTGCAAGGTAGCAGCTCTACCCGCTGCTCCACCGTGCTGCCAAAGATACACTGAGAGTTTGTACGGCCAAACTCTCTGACAACAGGTACAACTGAAGAGGAGAGTCAGAGGAAGTTCTCTGACAGAAGAAATAACAGTATGACCTTGGAACGTATGTATTGTCGCAACAGGCCTCACAAGCTCCAACCATGGGTTTAGTTCCCTCTTTAACTGGTGTTTGTTTCTTTGCTGGCTGTCCCATGGGCAACTAGAGAAAGCACAAAACCAGCATTTGCTAACTCTACAAGTTTTAAAAATACAGAATATTTTAAACTATTAAAGTCCAGGCAAGATAGATGGATACTTGTGGGTAGCAGTATCTAGCGTGTAATAATAAAGCCACACTGATCTTTTAGTCTGAAGAATGGTCTCGACCTGAAACGTCGCTGCAGTGTAGTAGAAATGGTGTTACCTGCCTCCAAGTTAAAGGGGGAGGAGTGTTAGGTATGTGATATGATTAGCATATGTGATATCTTGTGCCAGGACACATGCGCAGGGAGACTAAAGTGTTATTTTAAGTCTGTTCCAAGCACCCAAATACACAACAGTTGCCTATTTCCTTCGCTCCATAGATGCTGCCCCACCCGCTGAGTTCCGCCAGCATTTTTGTCTATCTTTGATTTTCCAGCATCTGCAGTTCCTTCTTAAATATTGATCTTTTAGATATTTGTCATATTGTTTGATTTCAGCAGCGTCATGGGAAGAGAAAGTTCACATTTTTGGGCAAAGACTTGGTTGGAGGGTTGGAGGAAGGGTCCTGATCCAAAACATAATCTTTCTGTTCCCACCACATGTGTTGTCCTGTCTGAGAAAGGGCCCTGACCCAAAATGCCATCTGTCCATTCTTCCATTCCTTCCACAGATGCTGCCTGGCCTGTTGAGTGCCTCCAGCAGTTCTGTTCTTGTTTCAATAGTGAATCAGATCAGCAGACGATGTGTTAACAAGGGATATTTGGGGGTGACTGGATGAACATCCTGCAGGGCAAGGGGCAGGGTCCTGTAGCCCCTGTATGCAGGGAGTGACAAAGAGTATTCCACCCTTCTGTTTCAGACAGGAAAGTTCCAGAGAAAGTTTCTTGTTCCATTTCTTCCTGGTATCCGCAACAGAGAACTCAATCTTTTTATTTGTTCACGGAATTTGGTCCTGATGTACAGTGGTTTGATGGAGGATAATGCAAGCAAATCCATGCTAATGTTTCTGGCGGGTCAAGGTGCTGCTACACGACCTCAGTGTTTTGGATAGAGAATATCCCTGTCAATGACCATCATAAAAAGTGGATGTCGTTACACGTAACGGACAGGAACAGACGTTGCTAATTCAATATTCATGTTTCATTTGAATAAGACAGCACAAGAGTTTCGGTTTTCACACTTGAGAATGAAAATGGTCGAGGAAGCAATTCGAACAGAAGCAGAAGGCGAGTAGAAACAGCAAGGAACAGAGGGAGGGTAGAGAAATGGGATATGCAGAGGCAGGAAATACAATTACTGTTATACAGAGGCAAGAAAAACAAATTAACAAGAAAACCAGGAAAAAGTATGAGTCGATGTCCAAAATGTGGAGTGTCATTAGTGTGTGGGGAATAAAACCATGCAGCCTCTGTGGAGACAGCAGAGGTTGGACAACCTGCGGGTAACGTCCAGAACAGGAGATATGGACGGGGAGCCGAGGATGCTTCGGCAAATCTAATTAAAGATTCCAACACAGTTCAAGTCCTACAGTTTGTGTCTGCACTGAATCCACCAATAGACAATAGACAATAGACAATAGGTGCAGGAGTAGACCATTCGGTCCTTCGAGCCAGCACCGCCATTCAATGTGATCATGGCTGATTAATACATCAAGATGGAGTTAAGAACTCGGAAGGAAAATGGTTCAGGTTTTAGGTGTGTCAGGTAACGAGTATAAACGGCACTCGCACAACAAGAGGAGGAGTGCAACGGCAGCAATAATACATCTGAGATCAGCTCAGTTAATTGCCACATGTACCGAGGTACGGTGAGTTCAGTTTATTGCCCCGTGTACCGAGGTACAGTGAAAAGCTTTTTGTTGCGTGCTGACCAGTCAGCAGAAAGACAACACATGATTACAATCGACCCATTTATAGTGTACAGATACATGATAATAGAATAAGTGCAAGGTCAAGCCAGCTAGTCCGATCAAGGATAGTCCGAGGGTCATCGAGTGCTGGAGTAACTCAGCGGGTCAAGTGGGTCTGGAGAAAAGGAATGGGTGATGTTTCGGCTGGAGACCCTTCTGTAATGGCAGATTATTATATAGTTCAAGGACTCTTTCCTTTAGCCACTATGATTGCAGACAGGGCTAAGGAGATAATATCGATACACATAGACGAGCTCGCAAGAGACATTCAATGCCGTCAAAAGATAAATCTTCAAAACAGTCTCTTGATTAAGAGTTTCTTTATTGTCGTAGTAAAAACAGTGAGATATTCATCAAAACCTCTTCTTGTTTAAGTACATTTTGATCTTACTCGTAGTCAAACTCGTGCATGGTGGAAAGCTGTGATCTCATCCCCAAGCTTCTCCAAACTAAACTAAACTAATTACTAGGGTGTCTGCGCGAGAATTCCAGCCGCAAACACGCTTCCGACTACGTAATAAATCCCAGCCACATAATTACAGGCAGATAAAATTTAAAGGAGGTGGGGTAGCGTTGCTGCTGTGAGAGGAGATTAACGCAATAGAAAGGAAGAAGGTTAGCTTGGAGGATGTGGAATCGATATGGGTAGAGCTGCGAAACACTAAGGGGCAGAAAACACTAGTGGATGTTGTGTACAGGCCACCTAACAGTAGTAGTGGAGTTGGGATGGCATCAAACAGCAAATTAGAAATGTGTGCAACAAAGGTAAAACAGTTATAATGGGTGACTTCAATCTACATATAGATTGGATGAATCAAATTGGCAGGGGTGCTGAGGAAGAGGATTTCTTGGAATGTATGTGGGATAGTTTTCTAAACCAACATGTAGAGGAACCAACGAGAGAGCAGGCTATTCTAGACTGGGTATTGAGTAATGAGGACGGGTTAGTTAACAGTCTTGTTGTGCGTGGCCCCTTGGGCAAGAGTGACCATAATATGGTTGAGTTCTTCATTAGGATGGAGAGTGACATAATTAATTCAGAAACAAGGGTTCTGAACTTAAAGAAAGCTAACTTTGAGGATATGAGACGTGAATTGGCCAAGGTAGATTGGCAAGTGATTCTTAAAGGGTAGACGGTGGATATGCAATGGAAGGCATTTAAAGACTGCATGGTTGAACTACAACAATTGTTCCTCCCAGTTTGGCAAAAGAATAAATCAGGGAAGGTAGTGCATCCGAGGATAACGAGGGAAATCAGGGATATTATCAAAACATAAGATGAAGCATACAAATTAGCCAAAAAAAGCAGCCTACCAGAGGACTGGGAGAAATTTCCAGCAGAGGAGGAAAAGGGGCTTAATTAGGAAAGGGGAAATAGATTATGAAAGAAAATTGGCAGGGAAAATAAAAACTGACTGCAAACGTTTTTATAGATATGTGAAGAGAAAAAGATTAGTTAAAACAAATGTTGGTCCCTTGCAGTCCAGAAACTAGTGAATTGATCATGGGGAACAAGGACATGGCAGACCAATTGAATAACTACTTTGGTTCTGTCTTCACTAAGGAAGACATAAATAATCTGCCGGAAATAGCAGGGGACCGGGGAGCAAATGAGATGGATGAACTGAGTGAAAGCCGGGAAGTATTGTTATGTAAATTGAATGGATTAAAGGCCGATAAATCCCTATGGCCAGATAGGCAGCAACCCAGAGTACTTAAGGAAGTAGCCCCAGATATAGTAGATGCATTAGTGATAATTTTTCAACACTCTTTAGATTCTGGAGTAGTTTCAGAGGATTGGAGGGTAGCTAATGTAACCCCACTTTTTTTAAAAAGGGAGGGAGAAAGAAAACGGGGAATTACAGACCAGTTAGTCTAACATCAGTAGTGGGGAAAATGCTAGAGTCAGTTATAAAAGATGGGATAGCAGCACATTTGGAAAAGTGGTGAAATCATTGGACAAAGTCAGCATGGATTTATGAAAGGTAAATCATGTCTGACGAATCTTATAAAATTTTTCGAGGATGTAACTAGTAAAGGGAGAACCAGTGGATGTGTTATATCTGGACTTTCAGAAGGCTTTCGACAAGGTCCCTCATAAGAGATTAGTATGCAAACTTAAAGCACACAGTATTGGGGGTTCAGTATTGATGTGAATAGAGAACTGGCTGGCAGACAGGAAGCAAAGAGTAGGAGTAAACGGGTCCTTTTCAGAATGGCAGGCAGTGACTAGTGGGGTACGGCAAGGCTCAGTGCTGGGACCCCAGCTATTTACAATATATATTAATGATCTGGATGAGGGAATTGAATGCAACATCTCCATGTTTGCGGATGACACAAAGCTGGGGGGCAGTGTTAGTTGTGAGGAGGATGCTAGGAGGCTGAAAGATGACTTGGATAGGTTGGGTGAGTGGGCAAATGCATGGCAGATGCATTATAATGTGGATAAATGTGAGGTTATCCACTTGGGTGGCAAAAACAGGAAAGTAGACTATTGTCTGAATGGTGGCCGATTAGGAAAAGGGGAGATGCAACGAGACCTGGGTGTCATGGTACACCAATCATTGAAAGTAGGCATGCAGGTGCAGCAGGCAGTAAGAAAGCGAATGGTATGTTAGCATTCATAGCAAAAGGATTTGAGTATAAGAGCAGGGAGGTTCTACTGCAATTGTACAGGGTCTTGGTGAGGCCACACCTGGAGTTTTGTGTACAGTTTTGGTCTCATAATCTGAGGAAAGCCATTCTTGCCATTGAGGGAGTACAGAGAAGGTTCACCAGACTGATTCCTGGGATGGCAGGACTTTCATATGAAGACTGGATAGACTCGGCTAGGACCAAGATGAGAAAATCAATTTTCACACAGAGAGTGGTGAATCTGTGGAATTCTCTGCCACAGAAGGTAGTTGAGGCCAGTTCATTGGCTATATTTGAGAGAGAGTTAGATGTGGCCCTTGTGGCTAAAGGGATCAGGGGGTATGGAGAGAAGGCAGGTACGGGATACTGAGTTGGATGATCAGCCATGATCATATTGAATGGCTGGGGAGGCTCGAAGGACCGAATGGCCTACTGCACTTATTTTCTATTAAAACAAATTTCTATGAAACTGGTTATCGTTATAACATACTGAGTTGCGCTACATGGCTACTACACCTTCAACAGACAGAGTCAGGGAGAGGGATGCTGGAGGTATAAGATGGTCCACCTGGCTGACATGCAGCGCCCCCACTGACCAATGTTGGCAACAGAATGCTATTGATCACCTGTGCTCACAGGGAAACTATTGCAGAAACGTACCGGTCTGTATATGTTTCAAGTGAAAGGCAGAAGGTAAATGAAATGTATCAGAGCTTGAATATAGACGCAAAATGCTGGAGTAACTCAGCGGGTACATGTATCAACTTTTGCAGCTGAGTGATGATCAACGTTTGTAATCACTGTTAATGTTGTTTGAGTTTCCATTGATGCTCTGCGCACGAGGTGCTGTCTGCTAGATGGGATCAGCTCGTCACCAGTGTGAATTGAGGAAGATTAGGACAACGGGGAAGAAACTGCAAAGCCCCTGACAGAGATATTTGTAACATTGGAAGGAGGATTCACCAGAATGTTATCAGGACTCGAGGATTTGAGTCACATAGAACATAGAACAGCACAGGAATGGGCCCTTCATAGAAACATAGAAACATAAAAAACAGGTGCAGAACCCAGCACTGCCATTCACTGTGTTCATGGCTGATCATCCACAATCAGTACTCCGTTCCTGCCTTCTCCCCATTTCCCTTGACTCCACTATCTTTAAGAGCTCTATCTAAAACTCTCTTGAACGTAACCAGAGAATTGGCCTCCACTGCCTTCTGTGGCAGAGAATTCCACAGATTCACAACTCTCTGGGTGAAAAAGTTTTTCCTCATCTCCATTCTAAATGGCCTTCTTAAACTGTGGCCCCTGGTACTGGACACCCCCAACATTCGGGAACATTTTTCCTGACTCCAGCGTGTCCAATCCCTTAATCTATATTACTAAAAGTCTGATCTTGACCACTTCCTGCTGTTCTGTATATTGATTTTAGAAAAAACGCTGCCACTTACGGCTGTGATTTTTGGCCATCTTACTCAGAGTCTCCCTCCGCTGCGCAGGACAAGAGGATTTTTCCCATCGATGAAAACTAAAAGAGTTATTAGTGCTTAAAAAATGTTGAGATTCTCTTTCCTGAAGGCCATGCCCCTTCTGGAGGGACTATAAAACCCTGAAGTGTTGAGTGCCTCAGTCAGTTTCTGCAAGATTGGGGAGCGAGAAGGTCACGTCTCTCAGTCTGAGCTGTGAATAACATCGAACACATGTCTACTAAACTGTGAGTGGTTTTACTGACCTGTCAGTGCCCTTAATGTGGTTTGAAAATATAGTTTGGAAATGCTAAAGCTGTGTTGCCTTTGGTTTGGAAATGCTGAAGCTGTGTTGCCTTTGGTTTGGAAATGCTAAAGCTGTGTTACCTAATTAAAGTTGCCTTGCCTAATTAAAGTTGACTTGCCTAATTAAAGTTGCCTTGCCTAATTAAAGTTGCCGTACCTAATTAAAGTTGCCTTGCCTAATTATAGTTGCCTTGCCCAATTAAAATTGCCTTGCCTTCTATATAATTAAAAGCCTAATCTTGACCACTTCCTGTTTGCACTTTATATTGATTTTAGAAAAGACGCTACCATGTACGGCTGTGATTTTTGACCATCTTACTCAGCCCCCCTCCGCTCATCAGGTGCCGAGGATCTTTCCCATCGATGAAAAATAAAAGAGTTATTAGTGTTTTAAAATTTTTGAGATTCTCTCTCCTGTCAATCACGCCATCAATGCCACGCTTTTTCTGGTGGGAGGGGAGGAGGGACTATAAAACCCAGAAGTGCGGGCGTTGCTCAGTCTCTGCAAGATGAAAGCTGGAGAGGTCACGATTCGCTGTCTTTAGTGGCCTTGCACCCTACTTGAAATGGAATTTCAAGGAACAGCCGTTGAGTCAACTGCCAGCCACCTGCCGTGAGTGAGTGAGCCGCCAGCCCAAGAATCCATTCGGCCCACAATGTCCGTACTAGCCCTCTGGAAACCAGTCCCTTCAGCGCACAACACCCATACTAGCGCTCCAGAAAGCCCCCCCCCCCCTCCCCCACTGGCCACCAATATTGGCTGGGACCCACCGGGTCCCACTTAGTCTAGTAATCTTATATGTTTCAATAAGATCCCTTCTCATCCTTCTAAATTTCAGTGCATACAAACCCAGTCGCTCAATTCTTTCAACATATGACAGTCCCGCCATCTTGGGAATTAACCTTATAAATCTACGCGGCACTCGCTCAATGGCAATAATGTCCTTTCTCAAATTGCAAAACTGCACACAATACTCCAGGGATGGTCTCACTAGGGCCCTGAACAACTGTAGAAGGATTTATTTCCTCCTATACTCAACTCCTCTTGTTATAAAGGCCAATATGCCATTCGCTTTCTTCATTGCCTGCTGTACCCCCTGCTTACTTTCATTGACTGATGAACAAGGACCCCCAGATCCCGTTGTACTTCCCCTTTCCCCAACTTGATACCATTTCAGATAATAATCTGCCTTCCTGTTTTTGCCACCAAAGTGGATAACCTTACATTTATCCACATTAAACTGCATCTGCCATGCATCTACCAACTCACCCAACCTGTCCAAGTCACCCTGCATCTTCAGAGCATCCTCCTCACAGTTCACACTGCAACCCAGCTTTGTGTCATCAGCAAATTTGCAAATGGTACTCTCAATCCCTTTATCTAAATCATTAATGTATAGCCCTAAGAGTTAAATCTAACTCTCTTGAAAACATCCGGTGAATCGGCCTCCACTGCCTAATGAGGCAGAAAATTTCACAGATTCACAACTCTCTGGGTGAAAAAAATTTTTCCTCATCTCCGTTCTAAAAGGCCTACCCCTTATTCTTAACCTGTGATCCATGGTTCTGGACTTCCCCCGACATGGGGAACATTTTCCTGCATCGAGCCTGTACAATCCTTTAAGAATTGTATATGTTTTCTATGAGGCCCACAATGTCTGCGTTCAACATGCCACTCACCTGCCTGCGTGTGACCCATATCCCTCTCTCTCTCTCTCTCTCTCTCTCTCTCTCTCTCTCTCTCTCTCTCTCTCTCTCTCTCTCTCTCGCTGAGACATTTGTGGGCCGAGTTGGGCTGAAGGGCCTCTTTCCACACTGTATCACTCTGTGACTCTATGACACACAGACACACATACACAGTCACACACTAACACACACTAGAACACACTAACACACACTAACACACACTAACACACAGACACACTAACACACACACACACACACACAACACACACACATCGGAACTTGTGATATATGTACTTTTATTCTTTATTTCTATTTATTTTTTACCACACACTGAATGGACACTGGTTGAGAAACGCTTTTTCGTTTTCCTCTGGGTATGTAAATACTCAGAAAAATGATAATAAAAATATACAATACAATACAATGCACACACACTAACACACAGACACACACACACTAACACACACACACACACACACACTAACACACACACATGCACTAACACACACACACACTCACACACACGCGCACACACTAACACACACACGCACAACACACACACACACGCACTAACACAACACACACACACACACTAACACACACACACTACACACACACACACACACACACTAACACACACACACACACACACACACACACACACACACACACACACACACACTCACACAGACACTTACACACACACACACACACACTAACACACACACACACCCCACACACAAACACACACTAACACACACTAACACTAACACACACTAACACACACATGCACTAACACACATGCACTAACACACATGCACTAACACACACACACACACGCACACTAACACACACACACACTCACACACACACTCACACAGACACTCACACACACTAACACACACACACACACCCCACACACAAACACACACTAACACACACTAACACACACAACATACACTAACACACACTAACACACACACGCACTAACACACACGCGCACACACACACATACACTAACACACACACACACACTAACACACACACACACACACACACACACACACTAACACACACACACACACACACACACACATACACTAACACACACACACACACATACACTAACACACTAACACACACACACATAGACACATGCCGTGATTTCACAGCAGCAACGCGGATACAATCACCATCGTGAACCTTACCCGTTCAATAATTCGGTCGGCTTTGACGCCTGTGTGGATCAGAAGCGGTGAGACTTGTACAGGGCTCCCGGTATCGCCGCACGTCGGTGTGCGGGTCCCGGTAAAGTGACGCCGTGGGGTCGGTTAGTGAAGTTAGCGGAGAATGAGGGGAAGGGATGGAGGGAGCGCGGCTCCGACTGATGGCGTCTTTGTTCAGCCGCGGACAGATCTTGCTGGAAATCAGACGCTCGCGTATTTTCACACCTCGCAGCCACGGGCCAAGTCCCAACAATACTGGTGCCGCTCAGAGTGAACCGTGAACCAACGAAGATAGACACAGTGTGCTGGAGTAACTCAGCGGCACAGGCAGCATCTCTGGAGAGAAGGAATGGGCGATGTTTCGGGTCGAGACCCTTCTTCAGACTGAGTGTCAGGGGAGAGGGAGACGAGCGATGCAACCTTCCACAGGGTCGAGTGATAAACACTGATAACTGCAACACATCTTTAATTCATAACAGGCGGATCTGTCTGACCCACTGTTTACCCAGTTTCCTGCAATAATCACAGCTTGCTAGAATCTAAACTCGCGCTAAGCTCAAATGTACGAATTCACTACATTAGAGCAATAAACCACCCGCCTTTGGCAAAAATCAATGATCGGATCCTCGCTGTTAATGACACATTTAGCTGCCAAATGTCCCTTTTACTGCAACAACAACTAAAAGAAAGGTTATATCCCCTCCCACAGTGTGGAGTTCAACGGGCATTGGGTATTGTGGTATTGGTGATTGGGGTGGTATTGGGGTATTGGATTGTGGTATTGGATATTGGGGTATTGAGTATTGGGTATGGGGTATTGGATATTGGGGGTATTGAGTATTGGGGTATGGGGTATTGGATATTGGGGTATTGAGTATTGGGGTATGGGGTATTGGGATATTGGGGTATTGAGTATTGGGGTATGGGGTATTGGGGCATTGGGGTATTGAGTATTGGGGTATTGGGGCATTGGGGAATTGGGGGTTGGGGAAGGGGCACGGTGGGATTGCAGCCTGGATCAGAAGCGGTGGGCTGTGGAATACCCGGAGCGGGAAGTCCAGAGCAACGTGTGTCAACGGGGCCGCGGGGAACGCACTTGTTGGCATCAAGATGATCGCCGCAGTTTAGTTTTTTCTGAGGGAATCTGAAGCGATTGTAGAGGCTGAACGTGACCCGCATGAACGGGTCCGGGTGTGAGCAGCGGGTCCGGGTGTGAGCAGCGGGTCCGGGTGTGAGCAGCGGGTCCGGGTGTGAGCAGCGGGTCCGGGTGTGAGCAGCGGGTCCGGGTGTGAGCAGCGGGTCCGGGTGTGAGCAGCGGGTCCGGGTGTGAGCAGCGGGTCCGGGTGTGAGCAGCGGGAACGGGTGTGAGCAGCGGGTCCGGGTGACCCTTCACCGTCAGCTCGGACCCGCACCCGCGCAGCGCCGACCCTAACCGACCCTCTGCATTGATCTAGAGTGTGGAACCATTGGTGGCGGGGGCAACCCGATCCGCCTCCAGAGCGGCTCATCTCTCCGTACCTGACACCATGCCCATGTTTACCGGCCCGGCCCGGCCCGGCCCCGACTGACCTGCGGGGTGTGACAGCGCGCCCGCCATCACCAGCCCGACCCACAGCATCTCCCGCACCTGATGCAGTGTCCGCAATTCACAGCCCCGGGCCGCACCAACCGGGTCTACAGCACCTAACGCCACGTCTCTGTGACGGCCCCGCCACTAACCGGGCGGACACAGCCCGGCACAATGTCCAGCAGCTCCGGCCCCGCCACATCCACGACCACTGGTCATCCACCCGCCGCTATAATTGCCGCCACTCACCGGTGCTGGAGGAGGTGGGCGACGAGGAGGCGCAGATCCGGGATTAATCCTGGACTCCAGTCCCCGGCGCCGTCATCGCTCCAGATTCAGAGCGGAGCCGCTCCGGCTCTGGCTGCGGCTGCGGCACAGTCCGAGACAACACCCGGCCCGGATCCGTCCCGATCCGGATCTCAGCGAGGGTCCGGGACAACACCCGGCCCGGATCAGTCCCGATCCGGATCTCAGCGAGGGTCCGGGACAAGACCCGGCCAGGATCAGTCCCGATCCGGACCTCAGCGAAGGTCCGGGACAAGACCCGGCCAGGATCAGTCCTGATTGACCAATTGAATAACTATTTTGGTTCTGTCTTCACAAAGGAAGACATAAATAATCTGCCGGAAATAGCAGGGGACCGGGGGTCAAATGAGATGGAGAAACTGAGTGAAATCCAGGTTAGCCGGGAAGTGTTGTTAGGTAACTTGAATGGATTAAAGGCCGATAAATCCCCAGGACCAGATAGGTTGCATCCCAGAGTACTTAAGGAAGTAACCCCAGAAATAGTGGATGCATTAGTGATAATTTTTCAAAACTCTTCAGATTCTGGAGTAGTTCCTGAGGATTGGAGGGTAGCTAATGTAACCCCTCTTTTTAAAAAGGGAGGGAGAGAGAAAACGGGGAATTACAGACCGATGTTAGACCGTTAGAAACTGCTAGAGTCAGTTATTAAAGATGGGATAGCAGCACATTTGGAAAGTGGTGAGGTCATTGGATAAAGTCAGCATGGATTTATGAAAGGTAAATCATGTCTGACAAACCTTATAAAATTTTTCGAGGATGTAACTAGTAGAGTGGATAAGGGAGAACCTGTGGATGTGTTATATCTGGACTTTCAGAAGGCTTTCGACAAGGTCCCACATAAGAGATTAGTATACAAACTTAAAGCACACGGTATTGGGGGTTCAGTATTGATGTGGATAGAGAACTGGCTGGCAAACAGGAAGCAAAGAGTAGGAGTAAACGGGTCCTTTTCAGAATGGCAGGCAGTGACTAGTGGGGTACCGCAAGGCTCAGTGCTGGGACCCCAGCTGTTTACAATATATATTAATGATCTGGACGAGGGAATTGAATGCAACATCTCCAAGTTTGCGGATGACACGAAGCTGGGGGGCATTGTTAGGTGTGAGGAGGATGCTAGGAGACTGCAAGATGACTTGGATAGACTGGGTGAGTGGGCAAATGCATGGCAGATGCAGTATAATGTGGATAAATGTGAGGTTATCCACTTTGGCGGCAAAAACAGGAGGGTAGATTATTATCTGAATGGTGGCCGATTAGGAAAAGGGGAGATGCAACGAGACCTGGGTGTCATGGTACACCAGTCATTGAAAGTAGGCATGCAGGTGCAGCAGGCTGTGAAGAAAGCGCATGGTATGTTGGCATTCATAGCAAAAGGATTTGAGTACAAGAGCAGGGAGGTTCTACTGCAGTTGTACAGGGACTTGGTGAGACCACACCTGGAGTATTGCGTACAGTTTTGGTCTCCTAATCTGAAGAAAGACATTCTTGCCATAGAGGGAGTACAGAGAAGGTTCACCAGACTGATTCCTGGGATGGCAGGACTTCCATATGAAGAAAGACTGGATAGACTCGGCTTGTACTCACTGGAATTTGGGAGATTGAGGGGGGATCTTATAGAGACTTACAAAATTCTTAAGGGGTTGGACAGGCTAGATGCAGAAAGATTGTTCCTGATGTTGGGAAACTCCAGAACAAGGGGTCACAGTTTAAGGATAAGGAGAAGTCTTTTAGGACTGAGATGAGAAGATCTTTTTTCACACAGAGTGGTGAGTCTGTGGAATTCTCTGCCACAGAAGGTAGTTGAGGCCAGTTCATTGGCTATATTTAATGGCTAGATGTGGCCCTTGTGGGTAAAGGGATCAGGGGGTATGGAGAGAAGGCAGGTACAGGATACTGAGTTGGATGATCAGCCATGATCGTATTGAATGGCGGTGCAGGCTGGAAGGGCCGAATGGCCTACTCCACCTATTTTCTATGATTCTATGATTCTATGATCCGGATCACAGCGAGGGTCTGAGACAAGACCCGGCCAGGATCAGTCCCGATCCGGTTCCAGTGCAATGGGACACACAGCGCAGCTGGCAACACCCGGCGTAGAATACTCGATCTGTCTCCAGAGCGGATTATCACAGAGGGCAGCCGGCCACTGCTAACACCAGGAGTGGGTGATGCCAATCCACACCATATCCCACCATCTCTCAGGTGCTCACTGTAACCAGGTACCTTGACAACGAAGTATTGGCTGGTGTGGCAAGTTGGGATGACGGGTGTAGAGTGCCTTCGTGATGGATTCTTAGAGCAGCTTGTATTGGAGCCTACCAGGGAGAAGGCAATTCTGGATTTAGTGTTACGTTATGAACCGGATTTGATAAAGGAACTTGAGATTAATGAGCCATTAGGAGGTAGTGACCATAATATGGTCAGGTTTAATCTACAATTGGAGAGGGAGAAGGGTAGATCGGAGGTGTCAGTGTTACAGATGAATAAAGGGGACTATGGGGCCATGAGGGAGGAGCTGGCCAAAGTTGACTGGAACGATACACTAGCAGGGATGACAGTGGAACAACAATGGCAGGTATTTCTAGGAATAATACAGAAGGTGCAGGATCAGTTCATTCCTAGGTGGAAGAAAGATTCCAAGGGGAGTAAGGGGCGACCGTGGCTGACAAGGGACGTCAGGGACAGTATAAAAATAAAAGAGAGGAAGTACAACGTAGCAAAGATGAGCGGGAAGCAAGAGGATTGGGTAATGTTTAAAGAACAACAGAAGATAACAAAAAAGACAATACGGGGAGAAAAGATGAGGTACGAAGGTAAGCTAGCCAAGAATATAAAGCAGGATAGTAAAAGCTTCTTTAGGTATGTGAAGAGGAATAAATTAGTTAAGACCAAAGTTGTACACTTAAAGACTGAAAAAGGTGAATTTATTACGGCGAACAAGGAAATGCAGATGAGTTGAACAGGTACTTTGGATCTGTCTTCACTAAGGTGGACACAAACAATCTTCCTGATATAGTAGTGGCCAGAGGATCTGGGGTGACGGAGGAACTGAAGGAAATCCACATTAGGCAGGAAATGGTGTTGGGTAGACTGATGGGACTGAAGGCCAATAAATCCCCAGGGCCTGATGGTCTGCATCCCAGGGTACTTAAGGAAGTGGTTCCAGAAATCGTGGATGCATTGGTGATAATTTTCCAATGTTCTACAGACTCAGGATCAGTTCCTGTGGATTGGAGGGTAGTAACGTTATCCCACTTTTTAAGAAAGGCGGGAGAGAGAAAGCGGAATTATAGACCAGTTAGCCTGACATCGGAGGTGGGAAGATGCTGGAGTCAATTATAAAAGATGAGACAGCCCGTGTGCGGACGTGGCGTAGAAGGACGAGAAGCCGAAGCAAAGTAGCCAAATAACCGAATGGAAACAAAGCCGGAACGCCGACGACCCGAGAGGGCGGGACGCCGGAACGCCGACGACCCGAGAGGGCGGGACACCGAAAAATCAAGTAACCGAAAGGCTGCGTCACCTAAAATCAAACTAACCGAATGCCGCTGTCGAAAAGTCAAATAATGGCTTGTGTGGGAAAATGAGCCCCGCCCTCCCGTCTCCACCGGCCAGTGATGTGATGGACGCGGGGTCTGGAACAATCGCTGACACGTCCCACCCCCGATGACGTCATGCCGTTATTTGACTTTTCAGCAGAGCGGTATTCGGTTATTTAGCGCGCAGGCGACGCAGCCTTTCGCTTAGTCGGCGTTTGGGCTTCGGAGGTTTTCGGATATTTGGCTTCGACCTCTTTGCTTCGCCTTCTCGTCCTTCGACGTCACGTTCGGGTTCCCGAAATAGCCGCACATTTGGATAGCAGTAACAGGATCGGTCCGAGTCAGCATGGGGAAATCATGCTTGGCTAATCTTCTGGAATTTTTTGAGGATGTATCTAGGAAAATGGACAAGGGAGAGCCAGTGGATATAGTGTATCTGGACTTTCAGAAAGCATTAGATAAGGTCCCACATAGGTGATTAGTGGGAAAAATTAGGGCACATGGTATTGGGGGTAGAGTGCTGACATGGATGTCTGAAGAAGGGTCTCGACCCGAAACGTCGCCCATCTCCTTCGCTCCTTAGATGCTGCTGCACCCGCTGAGTTTCTCCAGCCTTTTGTGTACCCTGGATATAAAATTGGTTGGCAGACAGGAAACAAAGAGTAGGGATTAACGGGTCCCTTTCAGAATGGCAGGCAGTGACTAGTGGGGTATCGCAAAGCTCGGTGCTGGGACCGCAGCTATTTACAATATACATCAATGATTTGGATGAAGGGATTCAAAGTAACATTAGCAAATTTGTAGATGACACAAAGCTGGGTGGCAGTGTGAACTGTGAGGAGGATGCTATGAGAATGCAGGGTGACTTGGACAGGTTGGGGGAGTGGGCTGATGCAGGGCAGATGAAGTTTTATATGGATAAATGTGAGGTTATCCACTTTGGTATCAAAAACAGGAAGGCAGGTTACTATCTAAATGGCGTCAAGTTGGGAAAAGGGGAAATACAACAAGATCTGCGGGTCCTTGTTCATCAGTCTATGAAAGTAAGCATGCAGGTACAGCAGGCAGTGAAGAAAGCAAATGGCATGTTGGCCTTCATAACAAGAGGAGTCGAGTATAGGAGCAAAGAGGTCCTTCTGCAGTTGTACAGAGCCCTAGTGAGACCACACCTGGAGTATTGTGTGCAGTTTTGGTCTCCTAATTTGAGGAAGGACATTCTTGCTATTGAGGGAGTGCAGCGTAGGTTTACAAGGTTAATTCCCGGGATAGCGGGACTGTCATATTCTGAGAGAATGGAGCAGCTGGGCTTGTACACTCTGGAGTTTAGAAGGATGAGAGGATCTTATTGAAATATATAAGATTGTTAAGGGTTCGGACACGCTAGAGGCAGGAAACATGTTCCCGAAGTTGGGGAGTCCAGAACCAGGGGCCACAGTTTAAGAATAATGGGTAAGCTATTTAGAACGGAGATGAGGAAACACTTTTTCTCACAGAGAGTTGTGAGTGTAGAATTCTCTGCCACAGGCAGGTTCTCTGGATGCTTTCAAGAGAGAGCTAGATAGGGCTCTTAAAGATAGCGGAGTTAGGGGATATGGGGAGACGGCAAGAATGGGGTACTGATTGGGGATGATCAGTCATGATCTCATTGAACGGCGATGCTGGCTTGAAGGGCCGAATGGCCTACTCCTACACCTATTGCCTATTGCCGATTTCCACACTGTGTCACACTGTGACTCTAGTTGAATCAGTCGATTATTTCAGCCCAGAATAAATCAGCAAATCAATTGCCTTGGTGATAGACACAAAATGCTGGAGAAACTCCGCGGGACAGGGAGCATCTGTGGAGAGAAGGAATGGGTGATGTTTCGGGTTGAGACCCTTCTTCAGAATCTTGATGGATTTGGTCTTTGTCATTTTTGAAATAGGTATTGTAAAAAACAATGTTGGCAGGCTGTTGATGTGTAGCAAATGCAATAATGTGTCAGAGAACATTTCGGGCTCTGCAATAGCCCACTCAGTTCAGTGTAAATCAGTGTAGATCAGTGTAGCTGGAGGTTCACTAGAGTGCGAGGCACAATGGTGAAGGCAAGGGTTCGATCCTGACTATGGGTGCTGTCTGTACGGAGTTTGTACATTCTCCCGTGACCACGTGGGTTTTCTCTGGGTGCTCCGGTTTCCTCCCACACTCCAAAGATGTACAGGTTTGTAGGTTAATTGGCTTGGTAAAATTGTAAATTGTTCCCAGTTAAACCCCTGTCCCACGGTACGAGTTAATTCCAAGAGTTCTCCCGAGTTTGCCCTGATTCGAACTCGGAGATTTATGGTAACGGCCACTCGTCGGTACTTGGGGCTCTCGTGGACATTTTTCATCATGTTGAAAAATCTTCACGAATCTTCCCGTGCTTACCTGCCGTTAGCGAGTCTTTCCGAGTACCTGCCGTTAGCGTAACCAGACGTCCCCGAGCTCCGACGTACCCGCTACGTTCATTCTCCGTGATTACCACGAGTTTGATTTTTTTAAACTCGGGAGAGTTCTTGGAATGAACACGTACCGTGGGACAGGGCTATTGAGATAGAGACAGAGATACAGAGCCACAGCGCGGAAACAGGCCCTTCAGCCCACCGGGTCCGCGTCGCCCAGCGATCCCCGCACACTAACACTATCCTACACACACTAGGGACAGTTTTTACATTTACCAAGCCAATTTACCTACAAACCTGTACGTCTTTGAAGTGATGGAGGAAACCGAAGTTCTCGAAGAAAACCCACACGGGGAAAACGTACAAACTCCGTACAGACAACACCCGTAGTCGGGATCGAACCCGGGTCTCCGGTGCAGCATTCACAGTATGGCAGCAACTCTACCGCTGCGCCACAGTGACGCCCTAGCGCTAGTGGACGGGATGATCACTGGCCGGCACGGACTCGCTGGGCCAAAGGGTCTGATGCCGCGCGTATCTCTAAACTCAACTATACTCAACTAAACGCGATGCATATTCATGGTGCATAAATTTAAATGGCAATCAGTAATTAAGGAATGATGAGTCAGATCATGTTGCCAGAGATGGAATTAATTATCTAGAATCTTCACTTTCACGGTACTGAAATAGGTTTGACCTGTGTGGACAAATCATTAGAAGAAATTAATGCATTGACACAGAAACATTCCCCTAACTTCAGACTAAAGAAGGGTCTCGACCTGAAACATCACCCATTCCTTCTCTCCAGAAATGCTGCCCGTCCCGCTGAGTTACTCCAGCTGTTCAGGATGGCGGGACTGACGTGTGATGAAAGAATGGGTCGACTGGGCTTGTATTCGCTGGAATTTAGAAGGATGAAACATATAACATTCTTAGAGGATTGGATATGGTAGATGCAGGAAAAATGTTCCCAATGTCGGGGGAGTCCAGAATCAGGGGTCACACAGTTTAAGAGTAAAGGTTCAGCTATTTAGGATTGAGATGAGGAAAAACATTTTCACCCAGAGAGTTGTGAATCTGTGGAATTCTCTGCCACAGAAGGCAGTGGAGGCCGATTCACTGAATGTTTTCAAGAGAGAGGTAGATTTAGCTCTTAGGGCTAATGGAATCAAGGGATATGGGGGAGAAAGCAGGAACAGGGTACTGATTGGGGATGATCAGCCATGATCATATCGAAAGGCGGTGATGGCTCGAAGGGCCGAATGGCCTACTCCTGCACCTATTTTCTATGTTTACATGTTTCTATTTTGTTTCTATCTTCGGTTTAAACCAGCATCTGCAGTTCCTTCCTACACTGAAATGTTTCTGCCTTGCGAGCTGCAGGTGTGAACTACTTCATTCCACAGGCTACAGAACGGAATAACGTTGTTCAGGGTTGGCAGCGGGGATGGCATCAAGGCACGCAGACAGTTGTCAGCAACAAGGCTGTTCGTGAGGTGACCTACAGCAGCAAGGGAGAGTGTGGAGAACTCCTGAACACTTGCCATTAAATCCTTGCATGAGATTCAGCTCAGAAACTATTCATTGACCAGATCACTTGAACAGGTAGCGACATTTAACATTCCTTCCGGGAGAAACACAAACCATGATCTGGAGTTCAGATTATTTTTGGCAATCTGTTAATTAGATCACAGCATGCATGTATCTTTAAAAATACACAGATGAACCTGTGCATGTGGAATATTCATGAATGCTATTTGATGCCTGCACCAACAATGATCCTTCAGACATGGTTTCTGATTAATACAGAAACACCTGGAATATAATGTCATGTTTAATATATTTTGACCAAACATCCAGAAATGACTAAAAATGCATTTTGACCAAACATCAGCAAGAACGTTGCTGCTGCATCAGTTTACCATCTGGTATATGTCGCATGTATTGAGCAGACTGATGCATGAACTGAATGCAGCTCCTCTGTTCCCATGCAGCACGTGGCACTGGAGGGTGACACGGTTGCACTATCCTCTCTCCCTTCAGCTGGCATGGCTCCTCACGGCCTGGGAGCGCAGGTTACTGGTCCAACCCTGCCTGGCCCATATCCCTTAAACCGTCTCTATCCACGTACCTGTCCAGCTATCTCCTGAATGCTGAACCCTGGATGTGGGAGGGTGGGAGGCAGGTTATAATATACGATGAGGGTATATTATATATGTGTATATATGATGAGGGTAGTCAGGGTGGGAGATTGCAACCTTCACGTGGCCCGCCCTGTTTCGACTAATGCAATCAACTCGACGTGCACAAACAGAAGATCAAATAGAACAAGTTGTCCGACAACTTTAGGAGGAGAAGGAGAAGGAGAAGAAAAAGAAGAAACAACAACAGTACAGAAACTAAAATAAAACATTGATCTGAATAATTGCACTGGATATTGTTTGCAATTGATGATGAATTCTAGACAAGTATCTGAGCATCTCTCTTGAGGAAAGTAACTCGACAAAAGGCAATGTGGATGTGACTCACATTCCAATGTTCCATCATGCAGGAGGTCCTCATGAGGGAACATTTGAACCTTTCTGTTCAGGGAATGGGGAGGATTGTGCTGGGATGCTGAATCATGAGACACAACATCGAGCCTTCATTACCCACAACTATTTCCTCAAGAGAAGCATGAACTAAAGTGCCCAGATCTCACAACAACACTTACTGCCATCATGAAATGATTGTTGTTAGCATTACTGGAAATGTGAAGTGAAATTACATTTTATTGCTAACTGACTACCTGGGATTTATAATATAACAGAGTAAAATTGCCGTCTCATTCAAAACAAGGTTTTGAAACTTTCAAAGCAAGAGCATGCATTTAATTCCTGGAATCTGCAAGATTATCCTCTAAGGTAGACAAAAGTGTTGGAGAAACTCTGCGGGTGCGGCAGCATCTATGGAGCGAAGGAAATAGGCAACGTTTCGAGCCGAAACCCTTCTTCAGACTGCTGTAGGGTGGGGTGGGGGGGGGGGGGGGGAGAGAAGAAAGGATAAAGGAAGATGGGGAGCCAGTGGGCTGAGGGAGAGCTGAGAAGGGGAGGAGACAGCAAGGAGACTAACGGAAATTGGAGAAGTCAATGTTCCTGCCGCTAGGGCGCCAATTGCCCAAGCTGAATATGAGGTGCTGCTCCTCCAATTTCCGGTGGTGCTCACTCTGGCCATGGAGGAGGCCCAGGTCAGAAAGGTCTGATTCAGAATGGGAGGGGGAGTTGAAGTGCTGAGCCACAGGTAGATCAGGTTGGTTATTGCGAACCGGGCGGAGGTGTTCGGCGAAGCGATCGCGAAGCCTACGCTTGGTCTCGCCGATGTAGATCAGCTGACATCTAGAGCAGCGGATGCAATAGATGAGGTTGGAGGAGGTGCAGGTGAACCTCTGTCGCACCAGGAAGGACTGCGTGGGTCCTTGAATGGAGTCGAGAGGGGAGGTAAAGCGACAAGTGTAGCATCTCTTGCGGTTGCAAGGGAAAGTGCCCGGGGAGGGGGTGGAGCGGGAGGGAAGAGAAGAATTGACCAGGAAGTTGTGGAGGGAGCGGTCTTTGTGGAAAGCAGACAGGGGGGGAGATGGAAAGATGTGGCAAGTGGTGGAGTCACGTTGTAGGTGGCGAAAATGATGGAGGACTATTTGTTGTATGTGACGGCTAGTGGGGTGGAAGGTGAGGACTAGGGGGACTCTGTCCTTGTTATGAGTGGGGGGATGGGGGGAGAGAGCAGTGTTGCTGGGTAATGAAGAGACCCTGGTGAGAACCTCATCTATAGTAGGGGAGGGGGACCCCCGTTCCCTGAAGAATGAGGACATTTCCAATGCCCTGGTGTGGAACACTTCATCCTGGGAGCAGATGCGGCGTAGACGGAGGAATTGGGAATAGGGGATGGAGTCCTTACAGGAAGCAGGGTGGGAAGAAGTGTAGTCTAGATAGCCGTGAGAGTCAGTGGGGTTATAGCGGATGTCAGTCAGTAGTCTATCACCTGCCATGGAGATAGTGAGGTCAAGAAATGGTAGGGAAGTGTCGGAAATGGTCCAGGTGTATTCGAGAGCCGGATGGAAGCTAGTGCTGAAATGGATGAAGTTAGTGAGTTGTGTGTGGGTGCAGGAGGTGACACCTATGCAGTCGTCGATGTAACAGAGGTAGAGGTCGGGGATGGGGCCTTGGTACGCCTCGAACAAGGATTGTTCGAGCACATCGAACAATCCAATACCTTCGATTTTCCAGCATCTGCAGTTCGTTCTTTAACAAATTATCCTCTATGTTCTTTGTCAGTTTTACGGGGGAAAAGACCAGCAACTCTCACCCACCCTGAAGTCCCTGTGTGTGAGTCACTCTGTGAGAGGAGACCAGGCCTTTAGAATGTTGGTATAAAACTCGGCTGGCACCGACAAACTGCATGGAAAAGGGACCATGTAGCAAAGTTTAACTCTGCGACAGGTATTTACCAAAGCGTTGTCACATTATTGCATTTACTTATAATACCAATAACAAATCTAAACAATTCTTATACTCTACAAGCAACAGCCTCAGCCGAGTGAAGTGAGAACATACCGCACCGGCATCAGCTTGGGAAGGATATGGGCCAAACACGGGCAGGTGGGACTAGTGCAGATGGGACATGTTGGCCGGTGTGCACAAGTTGGGCTGAAGGGCCTGTTTCCATGCTGTATGACTCTATGACTATAACTCCAGATGATGGAAATCTGAAATCTAAGCAGATAATGTTGGGAACACTCAGCAAATCAGGAGGGGTAGAGATGGAAAAACAGTTAACGTTCCAGGTCAGGAACCTCACTGCACAATGATGCCCTGGGACCCTGTCGAATATTTCCGGCATTTTCTGTCTGTTTCACAAGCAAGCTGATGAGCTTCTGGAAAATGAAGAGAGGGATTAGAGTAATTAATGGGCGCAGATGAACAAAAAGCAAGACTTTGATGTAGAAAGGCTCGAACAACAAAGGACTGGCTGCAACTGTTTACATCTTGGAGAAGAGCTATAACATGATGAGGTGCATCTGATAATGAGGAGCAACATCAATAATGAGAGAATTATGAAGGTAATTCAATCCTTACATAAGAAATCAGAAAGAGCAGTGAGTGTCTGTGGATGAAATAAACGTTGGCTCATTTCCAACAGCAGTGGATGAAGGGGGTATTTCCTCTCCACATTTTATTCAACATCGTCCAGGCCACAATTCCTGAATAACTTTAATGGAACAATATGCTTGGAAGTGTTAGAATTATTGCTGATGTGAACTTTGTCAGCTGACAAAGATGAACAAAAATTGTGGATCTAATAACAAGACCTGAAAGAGCTGATTCACGTGAAACTGAAATTAGTGTCATTTGTGAGAAGGAACAATTGTAATGAATAGAAAATCAATCAGTAATACCTGCTGGCCAATGTAATACTGCATGGTCAGACACTAAAAACTGAAAATTAGTTCCAGACTCCACCAACCCCTGAGATAAAGCACTAGCCCTGAAACTAACGTGGGAACTGTAGACATGATCAAATTAATGGTTATAAACAATCGCAAAATTGTCACCAAAATCAGATGGAAAAAAAACAATGTGTCCTCATTTCCATATGCAGCAGTAAAAAAAAAACTAAATATATGGGAACAAATAATAGATTTGGTCTCAGGAATAGAAAGTTAGGAGCAGCTCTCAGTACAGCCACAATGTGTGGGGGTGTATGATCACGTAGCCAGTTCAAAGCTCATGTGATTTATTGGTATGAAGAATGCGATGGTCTTCCAGTTCACCGCTTGCCATTGGTCTCTCAGTGACAGACAGTCGTCAAGGATTTTAGAGATGTTTACTTTAGTTTAGTTTTCGAGATACAGCGCAGAAACAGGCCCATCGGCCCACCGAGTCCAGCCCACCCAGTCCGGCCCACCCAGTCCGGCCCACCCAGTCCGGCCCACCCAGTCCGGCCCACCCAGTCCGGCCCACCCAGTCCGGCCCACCCAGTCCGGCCCACCCAGTCCGGCCCACCCAGTCCGCGCCAACCAGTGATCCCCGCACACTAACACCACCCTACACAGACTAGGGACAATTTACATTTATACCAACCCAAGTTTAACTTACTAACCTGTACATATTTGGAGCATGGGAGGAAATGCGGAGAAAACCCATGCGGTCACGGGGAGAACGTACAAACTCCATATAAACAGCACCCGTAGTCGGGATCGAACCCCGGTCTCTGGCGCTCAAGCACTGTAAGGCAGCAACTCTACCGCTGCGCCACTGAGCCGCCCTAGGTGTTGCCAAAGTGTTTTGACACCTTGTCACAATGCATCTTGCAGATACAACACAAGTTAGCCACAGGATGTCAGTCATCAATGAAGAGGCTATTTCAGCTGATGGACGGCTTGCCAATATTGTAGATTGATTCTCAAGTGTTGCTGCAGATTAATTCGTTAGCACCTGGGAGATTATTCCATCACTTTGTGCCTTGGAAACGGACATTTAAAATCAACTCAAAAAGACTGAATGTTCGTCTGCTTAATGCCTCAATAATGAAACAGTATGCTTATGGATTAATGACACATTATACTCACAGATTACATCTCAGGGCCTCATCTTCCTATGATTTGTTGGTAGGTCATCGGTTACAGTGAAAATACGTCCACTCCTGTTTTATGTTATCATCTCATCCCTCCTTGTCTTGCAATTACAATGCCAGTGTATTTCTCCAACACACAAGGACCAGCCTGGATTCTTACATCCATTTTGCTTCACATTCTGAAAACCCAAAACAATTCCTCTCTAAAGTTCTACAAACTAATTTAGTTCTGGTTTACTCAGCTACCACACAAACTTTGCTGAACCTGGTTCCACTTAAACCAGATAATTTAGATAATCTCAAGAGCCCGATCTGCTTTGAAGTCACCAATAGAGCACCTTATGTGGTGCATTCTGGAAATCAAAGTACATCATATTCATGATTAGCTCACATCCATTAATTTATTTATCTTCCCAAATGATGCTGGCAGATTTATGAGGCATGGAATATTATTTATAAAACCATCAGAGGTGTGTCAGGTCTGTTGTTTAAGAACCGTAATGACAGCAATCAGTCGATGTGCTGTTGGAAGCTTCACCATTGGGCCTGACCACATAACATCTGTCTTATTTTATTCATCGTTTCTCCCTTTTGCCTTTTAAGGTTAGAGCGGAGATTAACGCAATAGAAAGGAATGCCATTAGCTTGGAGGATGTGGAATCGATATGGGTGGAGCTGCGAAACACTAAGGGGCTGAAAACGCTAGTGGGTGTTGTGTACAGGCCACCTAACAGTAGTAGTGGAGTTGGGGATGACATCAAACAGCAAATTAGAAATGCGTGCAATGAAGGGAAAACTGTTATAATGGGTGACTTCAATCTACATATAGCTTGGGTGAATCAAATTGGCAAGGGTGCTGAGGAAGAGGATTTCTTGGAATGTATGCGGGATAGTTTTCTAAACCAACATGTGGAGGAACCAACGAGAGAGCAGGCTATTCTAGACTGGATATTGAGTAATGAGGAAGGGTTAGTTAGCAGCCTTGTTGTACGTGGCCCCTTGGGCAAGAGTGACCATAATATGGTTGAGTTCTTCATTAGGATGGAGAGTGACATTGTTAATTCAGAAACACGGGTCCTGAACTTAAAGAAAGGTAACTTTGAGGGTATGAGACGTGAATTGCCAAGATGGACTGGCAATTGGTTCTTGAAGGGTTGACAGTGGATATGCAATGGAAGGCATTTAAAGACTGCATGGATGAACTACAACAATTGTTCATCCCAGTATGGCAAAAGAATAAATCAGGGAAGGTGGCGCATCCGTGGATAACGAGGGAAAGCAGGGATAGTATCAAAGAAAAAGATGAAGCGTACAAATTTGCCAGAAAAAGCAGCCTACCAGGGGACTAGGGGAAATTCAGAGACCAACAGAGGAGGACAAAGGGCTTAATTAGGAAAGGGAAAATGGAAAACTGGCAGGAAACATAAAAACTGACAGCAAAAGTCTTTATCGATATGTGAAGCGCAAAAGATTAGTTAAAACAAATGTAGGTCCCTTGCAGTCAGAAACGGGTGAATTGATCATGGGGAACAAGGACATGGCAGACCAATTGAATAACTACTTTGGTTCTGTCTCCACTAAGGAAGACATAAATAATTTGCCGGAAATAGCAGGGGATCGCGGGTCAAATGAGATGGAGGAAATGAGTGAAATCCAGGTTAGCCGGAAAGTGGTGTTAGGTAAATTGAATGGATTAAAGGCCTATAAATCCCCAGGGCCAGATAGGCTGCATCCCAGGGTACTTAAGGAAGTAGCCCCAGAAATAGCAGATGCCTTAGTGATAATTTTTCAAAACTCTTTAGATTCTGGAGTAGTTCCTGGGGATTGGAGGGTAGCTAATGTAACCCCACTTTTTAAAAAGGGAGGGAGAGAGAAAACGGGGAATTACAGACCAGTTTGTCTAACATCGTTAGTGGGGAATCTGCTAGAGTCAATTATTAAAGATGGGATAGCAGCGCATTTGGAAAGTGGTGAAATCATTGGACAAAGTCAGCATGGATTTACGAAGGGTAAATCATGTCTGACGAATCTTATTGAATTTTTTGAGGATGTAACTAGTAGAGTGGATAAGGGAGAAGCAGTGGATGTGTTATATCTGGACTTTCAGAAGGCTTTCAACAAGGTCCCACACAAGAGATTGGTATACAAACTTAAAGCACACGGTATTGGTGGTTCAGTATTGATGTGGATAGAGAACTGGCTGGCAGACAGGAAGCAAAGAGTAGGAGTGAACGGATCCTTTTCAGGATGGCAGACATTGACTAGTGGGGTGCCGCAAGGCTCAGTGCTGGGACCCCAGCTATTTACAATATACATTAATGATTTGGACGAGGGAATTAAATGCAACATCTTGAAATTTGCGGACGACACGAAGCTGGGGGGCAGTGTTAGCTGTGAGGAGGATGCTAGGAGGCTGCAGGATGACTTGGATAGACTGGGTGAGTGGGCAAATGCATGGCAGATGCAGTATAATGTGGATAAATGTGAGGTTATCCACTTGGGTGGCAAAAACAGGAAGGTAGACTATTATTTGAATGGTGTCCAATTAGGAAAAGGGGAGATGCAGCGCGACCCTGGTGTCATGGTACACCAGTCATTGAAAGTAGGCAGGGTACACAAAAAGCTGGAGAAACTCAGCGGGTGCAGCAGCATCTAAGGAGCGAAGGAGATAGGCGACGTTTCGGGTCGAGACCCTTCTTCAGATTTATTGAAAGTAGGCATGCAGGTGCAGCAGGCTGTGAAGAAAGCGAATGGTATGTTGGCATTCATAGCAAAAGGATTCGAGTACAAGAGTAGGGAGGTTCTACTGCAGTTGTATAGAGTCTTGGTTAGGCCACACCTGGAGTATTGCGTACAGTTTTGGTCTCCTAATCTGAGGAAAGACATTCTTGCCATAGAGGGAGTACAGAGGAGGTTCACCATACTGATTCCTGGGATGGCACGACTTCCATATGAATAAAGACTGGATAGACTCGGCTTGTACTCGCTGGAATTTAGAAGATTGAGGGGTGATCATAGAAACATAGAAACATAGAAACATAGAAATTAGGTGCAGGAGTAGGCCATTCAGCCCTTCGAGTCTGCACCGCCATTCAATATGATCATGGCTGATCATCCAACTCAGTATCCCGTACCTGCCTTCTCTCCATACCCTCTGATCCCCTTAGCCACAAGGGCCACATCCAACTCACTCTTAAATATAGCCAATGAACTGGCCTCAACTACCCTCTGTGGCAGAGAGTTCCAGAGACTCACCACTCTCTGTGTGAAAAAAGTCTTTCTCATCTCGGTCTTAAAGGATTTCCCCCTTATCCTTAAGCTGTGACCCCTTGTCCTGGACTTCCCCAACATCGGGAACAATCTTCCTGCATCTAGCCTGTCCAACCCCTTAAGAATTTGTAAGTTTCTATAAGATCCCCTCTTAATCTCCTAAATTCCAGAGAGTATAAACCGAGTCTATCCAGTCTTTCTTCATAAGACAGTCCTGACATCACAGGAATCAGTCTGGTGAACCTTCTCTGCACTCCCTCTATGGAAATAATGTCCTTCCTCAGATTTGGAGACCAAAACTGCACGCAATACTCTAGTGTGGTCTCACCAAGACCCTGTACAACTGAAGTAGAACCTCCCTGCTCCTGTACTCAAATCCTTTTGCTATGAAAGCTAACATACCATTCGCTTTTTTCACTGCCTGCTGCACCTGCATGCCTACTTTCAATGACTGGTGTACCATGACACCCAGGTCTCGCTGCATCTCCCCTTTTCCTAATCGGCCACCATTTAAATAATAGTCTGCTTTCTGTTTTTGCCACCAAAGTGGATAACCTCACATTTATCCACATTATACTGCATCTGCCAAACATTTGCCCACTCACCCAGCCTATCCAAGTCACCTTGCAGTCTCCTAGCATCCTCCTCACAGCGAACACTGCCCCCCAGCTTAGTGTCATCCGCAAACTTGGAGATATTGCCTTCAATTCCCTCATCCAGATCATTAATATATATTGTAAATAGCTGGGGTCCCAGCACTGAGCCCTGCGGTACCCCACTAGTTACTGCCTGCCATTGTGAAAAGGACCCGTTTACTCCTACTCTTTGCTTCCTGTTTGCCAGCCAGTTCTCTATCCACATCAATACTGAACCCCTAATACCGTATGCTTTAAGTTTGTATACTAATCTCTTATGTGGGACCTTGTCGAAAGCCTTCTGGAAGTCCAGATATACCACATCCACTGGTTCTCCCTTATCCACGCTACTAGTTACATCCTCGAAAAATTCCACAAGATTCGTCAGACATGATTTACCTTTTGTAAATCCATGCTGACTTTGTCCAATGATTTCACCACTTTCCAAATGTGCTGCTATCCCATCTTTAATAACTGACTCTAGCAGTTTCCCCACTACCGATGTTAGACTAACTGGTCTGTAATTCCCCGTTTTCTCTCTCCCTCCCTTCTTAAAAAGAGGGGTTACATTTGCTACCCGCCAATCCTCAGGAACTACTCCAGAATCTAAAGAGTTTTGAAAGATTATCACTAATGCATCCACTATTTCCTGAGCTACTTCCTTAAGTACTCTGGGATGCAGCCTATCTGGCCCTGGGGATTTATCGGCCTTTAATCTATTCAATTTACCCAACACCACTTCCCGACTGACCTGGATTTCACTCAATTCCTCCTTTGACCCACAGTCCCCTGCTATTTCAGGCAGATTATTTATGTCTTCCTTAGTGAAGACGGAACCAAAGTAGTTATTCAATGGGTCCGCCATATCCTTGTTCCCCATGATCAACTCACCCGTTTCTGACTGCAAGGGACCTACATTTGTTTTAACTAACCTCTTTCTCTTCACATATCTATAAAAACTTTTGCAGTCAGTTTTTATGTTCCCTGCCAGTTTTCTTTCATAATCTATTTTTCCTTTCCTAATTAAGCCCTTTGTCCTCCTCTGCTGGTCTCTGAATTTCTCCCAGTCCTCTGGTATGCTGCTTTTTCTGGCTACTTTGTACGCATCATCCTTTGCTTTGATACTATCCCTGATTTCCCTTGTTATCCACGGATGCACTACCTTCCCCGATTTATTCTTTTGCCAAACTGGGATGAACAATTTTTGTAGTTCATCCATGCAGTCCTTAAATGTCTTCCATTGTATATCCACCGTCAACCCTTTTAGAATTAATTGCCAGTCAATCTTGGCCAATTCACGTCTCATACCCTCAAAGTTACCTTTCTTTAAGTTCAGAACCATTGTTTCTGAATTAACAATGTCACTCTCCATCCTAATGAAGAACTCAACCATATTATGGTCACTCTTGCCCAAGGGGGCACGTACAACAAGACGGCTAATTACCCCTTCCTCATTACTCAAAACCCAGTCTAAAATAGCCTGCTCTCTCGTTGGTTCCTCTACATGTTGATTAGATAACTATCCCGCATACATTCCAAAAAATTCCTCAGCACCCCTGCCAATTTGATTAACCCCTATATGTAGATTGAAGTCACCATTATAACTGTTTTGCCTTTGTCGCACGCATTTCTAATTTCCTGTTTGATACCATCCCCAACTTCTCTGCTACTTAGGTGGCCTGTACACAACACCCACCAGCGTTTTTTCTGCCCCTTAGTGTTTTGTAGCTCTACCCATACCGATTCCACATCCTCGAAGCTAATGTCCTTCCTTTCCATTGCTTTAATCTCCTCTCTAACCAGCAACGCTACCCCACCTCCTTTTCCTTTCTCTCTATCCCTCCTGAATATTGAATATCCCTGGATGTTCAGCTCCCAGCCTACGTCACCCTGGAGCCATGTCTCCGTGATCCCAACTATATCATGATCACATAGAGACTTACAAAATTCTTAAGGGGTTGGACAGGCTAGATGCAGGAAGATTGTTCCCGATGTTGGGGAAGTCCAGGACAAGGGGTCACAGTTTAAGGATAAGGGGGAAATCTTTTAGGACCGAGATGAGAAAATCGTTTTTCACACAGAGAGTGGTGAATCTGTGGAATTCTCTGCCACAGAAGGTAGTTGAGGCCAGTTTGTTGGCCATATTTAAGAGGGAGTTGGATGTGGCCCTTGTGGCTAAGGGGATCAGGGGGTATGGAGAGAAGGCAGGTACAGGATATTGAGTTGGATGATCAGCCATGATCATATTGAATGGCGGTGCAGGCTCGAAGGGCCGAATAGCCTGCTCCTGCACCTAATTTCTATGTTTCTATGTTTCTATGTTTCTACGTGGAGAACAGTTCAATAATTAAACATTTGAACAGCTTTTTGTTCCAATTTGATATTATTTTTTCCTAATCCAAATGTGGATTTATCTAAAACAACTGCCAGACTTCCCTGCACACAATATTCACGATCAATGCGTCTACATGTTTCAATGAGGAAAGTGGCGGCATTTGGGAGAGGGGGGGGTCAAAATCTAATCCCAGCTGAAGGCTTTCTGAGATGCAGAGATGTAAAATTAGTCTTATTTCAAGCAGACTTCTGGCCTTTTCAATAACATATAGATTCTTCACTTTTACAAGATCTACTGATTGGGGATGATCAGCCATGATCACATTGAATGATGGTGCTGGCACGAAGGGCTGAATGGCCTCCTCCTGCACCTATTGTCTATTGTCTATTTTCCAATGTCACAATCACACAATCTGTTCTATCTGGATAATTTTCAGCATGTTGCTGAGTTGAAGGTCTACCATGTCTGTGCCAACCACGGTGCCTCGTCCAAGCTCATCCCATTTGCCCACATTTGGCACATATCCCTTGGAGCCTTTCCTGTCCATGTACCTGTCCAAATGTCCCTTAGAAACATAGGAACATAGAAACATGGAAAATAGGTGCAGGAGGAGGCCATTTGGCCCTTTGAGCCAGCACCGCCATTCATTGTGATCATGGCTGATCGTCCACTATCAATAACCCGTGCCTGCCTTCTCCCCATATCATAGAAACATAGAAAATAGGTGTGGAGGAGGCCATTCGGCCCTTCGAGCCAGCATCGTGGGCAGGCACGACTCACGTTGCAGCAGCCCCTACAGCCTGTCTGTCTTTTTTTTAATTTTTTGTCTAGTTAAATGTAGTTGTTCGTGTTTTTTTTGTATTGTTTATAACTGTGTACATGTGGGGGGGGGGAAACTTTTCAAATCTCTTCCCTGCATGGGAGACCCGACTTTTTCCCTGTCGGGTCTCCGTTGTCGTTGGGGCCTAGTACCGTGGAGCGGCCTCCGACCGGGACGACCTGGGGGCTCCAGTCACGGAGCCTGCGGAGCTGCGGACTTGCCATCATGGGGCTGGCCGGCCTCGGAGCGTGGGAGCGGTGGTGGCTCGCTGCTGCGGCCCGACACCGGAGCTCCACCTCCAGCTCCAGCTCCAGCCCGACTCAGGAGCTCCAGCTCCAGCTGCAGCCCGACAGGAGCTCCACCTCCAGCTCCAGCTGCAGCCCGGCTCAGGAGCGCCAGCTCCAGCTGCAGCTCCAGCTGACAGTCGGTGGACTGTCGGGATATCGGGAGCTCGCGGGTCCGGGTGGGAGACCGCTCTACAGAGCTCCCGCAGCACAACTTCTCCAGCCCGTGCTGCGGGGTTGGAACGACCCGGAGCGGGGCTGTACATCACCCGGCGCGGCCTTAATCGCCGCAGAACATTCCAGCGGCCGCCGGGGGCTCCAACTTTGTGACTTTGGGCCTAGAGCGGGGCCGTACATCGCCCTGCGCGGCCTCAATGGCCGTGGGACTTAACACCGCCCGCCTGGGGCTTCGACATCGGGAGAGAGATGGTGCGGGGGAGAGAGAAGAACTTTGCCTTCCAACACAGTGAGGAGGAGATTCACTGTGATGGATGTTTGTGTGAATTGAATTGTTTGTGTGTTTTTTTATGAATTGTTCTGTTTGTATGGCTTGTAGAAACGGAGTTTCGTTCGACAAGTAATAAAATCAAATCAAATTGTGATCGTGGCTGATCGTCTGCTATCAATAACCCGTGCCTGCCTTCTCCCCATATTCCTTGATTCCACTAGCCCCTAGAGCTCTATCTAACTCTCTCTTAAATCCATCCAGTGATTTGGCCTCCACTGCCCTCTGTGGCAGGGAATTCACAACTCTCTGGGTAAAAAAGTTTTTTCTCACTTCAGTCTTAAATGACCTCCCCTTTATTCTAAGACTGTGGCCCCTGGTTCTGCACTCACCCAACATTGGGAACATTTTTTCTGCATCTAGCTTGTCCAGTCCTTTTATAATTTTATATGTTTCTATAAGATGCCCCCTCATCCTTCTAAATTCCAGTGAATACAAGCCTAGTCTTTTCAATCTTCCCTCATATGACAGCCCCGCCATCCCAGGGATCAATCTCGTGAATCTACGCTGCACTGCCTCAATCACAAGGATGTCCTTCCTCAAATTGGGAGACCAAAACTGTACACAATACTCCAGATGTGGTCTCACCAGAGCTCTATACAACTGCAGAAGAACCTCTTTACTCCTGTACTGAAATCCTCTTGTTATGAAGGCCAACATTCCATTAGCTTTCTTCACTGCCTGCTGTACCTGCACGCCAACTTTCAGTGACTGGTGTACAAGGACACCCAGGTCTCGCTGTACCTCCCCCTTACCTAACCCAATCCCATTGAAATAATAATCTGCTCCCTTGTTTTTGCCGCCAAAGTGGATAACCTCACATTTATCTATATTATACTTCATCTGCCACGCATCTGCCCACTCACTCAACCTGTCCAAGTCCCCCTGCAACTTCCTAACATCCTCTTCACAGTTCACACTGCCACCCAGCTTTGTGTCATCCGCAAACTTGCTAGTGTTGCTCCTAATTCCCTCTTCCAAATCATTTATATATATGGTAAACAGTTGCGGCCCCAACACCGAGCCTTGCGGCACTCCACTGCCGCCATTCTGAAAAGGACCCGTTCACTCCTACTCTTTGCTTCCGGTCTGCCAACCAATTTTCTATCCATGTCAACACCCTACCCCCAATACCAAGTTCTCTAATTTTAGTCACCAGTCTCCCGTGCAGGACCTTATCAAAGGCTTTCTGAAAGTCTAGATACACTACATCCACTGGCACCCCTTCATCCATTTTACTTGTCACATCCTCAAAAAAATCCAGAAGATTAGTCAAGCATGATTTCCCTTTCATAAATCCATGCTGACTTGGACTAATCCTTTTACTGCTATCCAAATGCTCCATTATTACCTCTTTAATAATTGACTCCAGCATCTTTCCCACCACCAAAGTCAGGCTAACTGGTCTGTAATTCCCCGTTTTCTCCCTCGCTCCTTTCTTGAAAAGTGGGATAACATTAGCTATCCTCCAATGCACAGGAACTGATCCTGAATCTATTGAACATTGGAAAATGATCACCAATGGGTCCACTATTTCTAGAGCCACCTCCCTGAGGACCCTGGGATGCAGACCATCAGGCCCAAGGGATTTATCATCCTTCAGTCCCATTAGCCTACCCAATACTATTTCTCGCCTAATGAAAATTACTTTCAGTTCCTCTTCCCCCTTAGATCCTCTGTCCTCCATTACTTCTGGGAGATTGTTTGTGTTCTCCTTAGTGAAGACGGATCCGAAGTACCTGTTCAAGTCTTCTGCCATTTCCTTGTTCCCCATAATTATTTCACCCGTGTCTGCCTTCAAGGGCCCCATATTTGACTTTGCTACTCTTTTTCCCTTGACATATCTAAAGAAGCTTTTACTGTCCTTCTTTATATTCCTGGCCAGCTTCCCCTTCGTACTTCATCTTTTCAGCCCGTATTGCCCGTTTTGTTTCCTTCTGTTGTCCTATGAAAGTTTCCCAATCCTCCGGCTTCTGGCTACTCTTTGCTGTGTTATACATATTTTATTTTAGTTTTATTCTATCCCTAACTTCTCTTGTCAGCCATGGTTGCCTCCTACTCCCCTTAGAATCTTTCTTCCTTTGTGGAACGAAATGATCCTGTGTCTTCCGGATTTTGCCCAGAAATTCCTGCCATTGCTGTTCCACCGTCATTCCTGCTAGGATCCCTTTCCAGTCTACCTTGGCCAGCTCCCCTCTCATGCCTTCATAGTCCCCTTTGTTCAACTGCATCACTGACACTTCCGATTTAACATTCTCCTTCTCAAATTGCAGATTAAAACTAATCATATTATGATCACTACCTGATCATAAGGCACACTGCATCACCGCCACTCCAAGCGGTTCCTTTACCTCGAGTTCTCTTATCATATCTGGTTCATTGGACAACACTAAATCCAGAATTGTCTTTTCTCGGGTCGGCTCCATTACAAGCTGCTCTAAGAATCCATCTCGGAGGCATTCTACAATCTCTCTTTCTTGGAGTCCTGAACCAACCTGATTTTCCCAGTCTACCTGCATATTGAAATCCCCCATCACCACAGTGGCATTACCTTTGTTACATGCCAGTTTTAACTCCTGCTGCAACTTACACCCTACATCCGGGCTACTATTTGGGGGTCTGGAGATAACACCAATTAATGTCTTCTTGCCTTTGCAATTCCTCAACTCAATCCACAGTGACTCTACCTCGTCAGTCCGTATGTCTTCCCTCGCAAGGGACTGAATTCCATCCCTCACCAGCAGAGCTACCCCTCCTCCTCTGCCCACCTGCCTGTCCTTTCTATAGGATGTATAACCCTGATTATTAAGTTCCCCGGCCCGATCCTCCTGCAGCCATGTCTCAGTAATCCCCACAACGTCATATCCACCGACCGCTAACTGAGCCTCAAGCTCATCTACTTTACTTCTTATACTTTGCGCATTCATATACAATACTTTTAATTCCTTACGCATCGCACCTTTCACATTGATCCCTATTACACTTGGCCATACTCTCCTATCCCTTTGTGAGCTTCCTTTCCCGTTAATTCTGGGGTCATTAACCATCCCTTTACTCTCTTTCCCATTAACTCCATCCTCGACTGTCTCATTTGACACCCCACCCGCCTTATTCAGTTTAAAACCACCCGTGTAGCAGTGGCAAACCTGCCTGCCAGAATGCTGGTCCCCCACCAGTTAAGATGCAATCCGTCCCTTTTGTACAGTTCCCCCAGTGATCTAAAAATCTAAACCCCTGCCCCCTGCACCAGTTACTCAGCCACACATTCAGGTCCCGTATCTCCCTGTTCCTGCTCTCGCCAGCATGAGGAACTGGAAGCAAACCGGACCGGAGGAACTGGAAGCAAACCGGACCACCCTGGAGGTCCTGCTTTTCAGCATTTTTCCGAGCTCTCTAAAGTCACGCTGCAGAATATTCATCCCCTTCTTTCCGACATCGTTTGTGACGACATGCTCTACCACTTCCGGTTGTTCACCTTCGCCCTTGAGGATTTTATCCACTCTGTCCATGACATACTGGATCCTGGCACCAGGAAGGCAGCACACCATCCTCGAATCCCGTCTGTTGCCGCAGAAACCCCTGACTCTTGACTCCACTAGCCCCTAGAGCTCTATCCAACTCTCTCTTAAATCCGTCCAGCGATTTGGCCTCCACTGCCCTCTGTGGCAGGGAATTCCATAAATTCACAACTCTCTGAGTGAAAACGTTTTTTCTCACCTCAGTCTTAAATGACCTCCCCTTTATTCTAAGACTGTGGCCCCTGGTTCTGGACTTGCCCAACATTGGGAACATTTTTCCTGCATCTAGCTTGTCCAGTCCTTTTATAATTTTATATGTTTCTATAAGATCCCCCCTCATCCTTCTAAACTCCAGTGAATTAAATGTGGTTATTGTACCTGCTTCAACTACTTCCTCAGGTAGCTTGTTCCATGTAGCCTCTGAGTGAAACGGTTTCCCCTCAGGCTTCTGTTTAACTTTCCCCTCTCACCAGCGTCAAGCCCAATGTACCCAATATCTTCATCACTACCCAATGTGCCTGCGATACCACTTTTAGGGAACTATGGACTTGTCTTGCTAGTTCCCTTAGTTCTACAACACTGCCCATGGTTCTCACACTCACGGTCACAGTTCTACCCAGACTTGATAAAGTTCGACACCTCCACAAGGCCAGGACTCAGACAAAGATTTACTCAAAGAGGAACCATCATCAGCTTTGATATTGTTAGCGGGAATGTTAACTATGTGTTACGTTGTTAGCGGGGTTGCTGTGTGTTATATTGTTAGCGAGGTTGGAGATGGGATCTGAGTGTTAGTGGAAGGAAACTTCCAGAACATGAACACACAAAATGATTACACAAAGACAGAGATCCTTTTTTTGGATATCACACATAGTGCAGGGCTTTAAATAATCAGAACATTCTGTAACTAAAGAACAAAAGTTGAGAAGTTGGATCAGTTAGCACCTTTATTTGGAACCACACAACCCAACTTTAAATTTGCACGGATAAAACACTGGAGCCCATGAGGACATCAGCGATGTGCATGTCCTTACCCTTAGTGTAGGTGATAGATGAATCGTACCGCAGCAGCTGCATCATCATACGCTGCAAACGAGCTGGCGCGGCGTGGCTGGTCTTGTTCAGGATTGTCACCAGTTGTTGGTGGTATATCAAGTTATCTTGTATTTCAAGTTTAGCTGCATAATGTGTAGGAAGGAACTGCAGATGCTGGTTTAAACCAAAGGTAGACACAAAATGCTGGAGTAACTCTGGCAGTGGTGTTTTGGGTCGAGACCCTTCTTCAGTCTGAGCTGAATTCAGAAGAAGGGTCTCGACCTGAAACATAACCCATTCCTTCTCCCCAGAGATGCTGCCTGTCCCGCTGAGTTGCTCCAGCTTGTTGTGTCTATCTTCAGCTGCATTAGTCAAAAGTCAAAGTCAAGTCAAAAGAGTTTATTGTCATGTGTCCCTGACAGGACAATGAAATTCTTTCTTTGCATAGCACAACAGAACATAGTAGGCATTGACTACAATTATATACGTAAATACACACATGAATGAATAAATTGATAAAGTGCAAATAACAGATGGAGGGGTATTCATGTTCAGAGTTTTGTTCGAGCCAAGTTTAATAGCCTGATGGCTGTGGGGAAGTAGCTGTTCCTGAACCGGGTCGTTGCAGTCCTCAGGCTCCTGTACCTGAGGAACCATTATACAGTGTCATGACAATTCTCCTATTTCATAAATAGCTGCTGTGTTGAACAGGCCAGCGCTTGGTCACGTCAGATATTTACCGCAATATAAAAGTTCCTTTATCACCAATGTGTGGCCATCAGTCTGAATCTTTTACACCAGGGGTGGGCAACCTTGTTCTGCATAGGGGCCAGGACGTATGTCTGTGAGCAGATGGTAGGCCACATCTATCACGTGTTCACAGCTAGACAAAAATGTTGGATAAACTCAGCAGGTGAGGCAGCATCATGCAATCCTCAACTCAACTCACCCGCTGAGTTTCTCCAGCAATTTTGTGTACCTTCGACTTTTCCAGCATCTGCAGTTCATTCTTAAACGTGTTCACAGAAGGTGCGTGGCCGTGCCGGCGGCTTTGCGCAGGATGCGTAGCGCCAGAGCGCGGCCGCTGCCCGGGCGCTGCTGCTGCTCGGGGCACTCGGTGGGCTGGATGATTTTGGGTTACGGCCGGCCCCTGTTTTACATGTACAGTGTAGTAAACATGCACTTGAATCCATTGCAAAAATAAATGCTCCATATGGCAACTTAAATTGCAGCACAACTATTCAAATAGAATGCTGAACAAGCAAAGCCAATATTTATTTTTACAAATCTTCAAATGTTAAAGGAGGGGAGGGAGGAAAAAATAATCACACTTTTTGGTGGAACTGGAGAGAGGTATGTTGTAAAACATATATGTGGTTAGCATTTCATTTCTGTTTGTTCAGCAGCCTCAAAAAAATTGTATCTTCGTTATTAATGCAAGAGTTTGGAACGAGACTGACAATAGTTCCAAGGTCATTGCATCTCGTTTTGCATGCAATCATTTAATACCAAAGTGTATGGAATTTAAAGTGCATAAAAATATAAAGATATTGGAAATATGCCATGGTAAACATATTCAGTTCTAATTAATGCACAAATCGACAGGGAATTCAGGAGAAAACTCTTTGCTAGAAATTGTTTGGTTTGTGGAACTTGGTGGTTGAGAAGATTCACACAAATGGATTGATGTCGACGCTGGAAGTTCACGGGGTGAGGATGGAGTGGACGCTGTGTTGGTGGGGTCAGCGGGAGGTCTGTGGACAGGTCTCTCTCGTCAGGTCCTTGCAAACAACCATACTACCTCAAGCCCTGCATTTGGTTATAGCCTTTCACATCCACACCCTCATCCACCTCTCTCTCAAATTCAAGCTCAAATTTCACACATTTCTCTACAAAATGTAGAGAAATATGATGGGGCCATTCGACCCATCATATCTCTGGTAGCTCCCAGGGTAAAACCATTTTCCCACTCATTACCTGTGACATTCTCTTGCACATGGCTTCTTGTTTCCTCAGCCACTCACACTTGGAATAATTACAGCAGCCAAATAACCAGACAACTAGCGTGTATTTTGTATGTGGAAGGACAATAGTGGGAACCCACAAGATCTCAGGGAGAACAGACAAACTCCACGCAGACAGCACCAGAGATCGGATTAGAACCTGGGACTCTAGAGCTACGGGATAGCTGCACTACCCGCAATTCCACTGAACTCCTGAACTCACATGGACTAGTTCACCTTTCATTTTTTCACTAGCAAGACATCGGAACAATTACCGTAGATATTCAGATGACCACATCTACTCCATCTACATGAGGGAGGATGACCACATCTACTCCTCATTGACCAGTCTCGTGGAGAGCAATGGATGGATCGACTCTCACTCGCCCTATCAGAGATATCAACAACACCAACAACTGATCCACCTCACCCTGGCTTGATCGATTCAGCAGTACTTGGAGCACCTCTCTCTCTGTCTCTAGCCGTCACCTAGACAATAGACAATAGACACCTGGAGTATTATGTGCAGTTTTGGTCCCCTAATTTGAGGATGGACATTCTTGCTATTGAGGGAGTGCAGCATAGGTTTACAAGGTTAATTCCCGGGATGGCGGGACTGTCATATGCTGGGAGAATGGAACGGCTGGGCTTGTATACTCTGGAGTTTAGAAGGATGAGAGGGGATCTTATTGGAAACATATTAGATTGTTAAGGGTTTGGACACGCTAGAGGCAGGAAACATGTTCCCGTTGTTGCGGGAGTCCAGAACCAGGGGCCACAGTTTAAGAATAAGGAGTAAGCCATTTAGAACAGAAAAGAGGAAACACTTTTTCTCACAGAGAGTTGTGAGTGTGTGGAATTCTCTGCCTCAGAGGGCGGTGGTGGCCGGTTCTCTGGATACTTTCATGAGAGAGCTAGATAGGGCTCTTAAAGATAGCGGAGACAGGGGATATGGGGAGAAGGCAAGCACGGGGTACTGATTGGGGATGATCAGCCACGATCGCATTGAATGGCGGTGCTGGCTCGAAAGGCCGAATGGCCTACTCCTGCACCTATTGTCTATTGTCTATAATAGGTGCAGGGGTAGGCCATTCGGCCCTTCGAGCCAGCACCTTCCCCTTCAGTATCACCAGTCAGCTTTTGCATGATTACCAATGAGACCCAGCACCATGGATTGTCCAAACCTACCGCCCATCATCCCCGATGCCATCTCTCCTCCCCCAGAACAAGCCTTCCATCAGTTCCATCTCCCACCAAGAGGCCGTCACTTGCTTGTCTGTTGTATCTTGCTCCAAACCAAGATCATGTCAAGATTTTAAAAGGGTTTGATAGGGTCAATGCTGAGAGGATGTCTGCCTGCTTTTACGGGAGCCCACAGCAGAGGAGCCTTGTTGGGGGGGGTGTTCGATATATTGGAGTGAAGTCAGTAGAATTGCTTCACACAAATTGCTGTGATTCTTCAGTATTCACCAAACCAGAGTCATGGATGTGAAGTGATGAAGGTGTTCTAGACCGAGATCTATAGGTTCTTAGAGCTTAGGAAGTTGTGATCTGGGGCTAGGCAGGAACGTGACTTCTATCCAAAGATCAGCACTTTTGTTGAAGTATAGAGCAGACCAAGGGGATGTTGGTCGCTCCTGTTCCTATCTATGGTATGATGCGGTACGATACGATAGAACTTTATTGATCCCAGGAGGGAGATTGATCTGCCAACAGTCATAAAACACAAAATACATGAAACATGAACTTAATGTGACAGGTGGGAAGGATCGGGGATGTGCGAAGATTGGGGAGGGGAGCGGGAGGGTCAGTCAGTCTCAGTCTCACTACCCCATGACAGAATTGGGGAGGAGTTGTACAGCTTGATAGCCACAGGGAAGAAGGATGTCCTGCAGCGTTCTGCCATTTATTTTGTCCTTATCTTTTATCTATGCCCTTTATTTCCATCTTCTTATGTTTAAGATGACTCACAAAGAAAATGCCCCCCCCCCCCCCCCCCCCCCCCCCCCCCCCCGGGCCACAGCACGATCGTCTCGTGGGTTTTATATGTTTAACAAAAAAGCAAATGGCACAGACATTGAAACATGTCATTTGAATGATGGCATTGCCCACAAAGTAAATAACCTTGCATTACTGAAGTGTTGGATGATTACTGTATTCACACGTCAGGAGTGGGATTCGAACCCAAGCCCAAGAACCGAAGAGTCACGAATGAGACTCATTGTTGGGGCTTTTATTCACCTGTGAGAAATGATTTTTGTCTTCCACAAAAGTTTTAGTTTATTTTGCTTTCAATCAAACTGATCACTTTGAGAGATTATTTTACATCATAGAAAGCGAGTGGCATGCCAACATCAGTTTGATTAGATTCCCGTCAGTATTTCTTTAAGAATTAGTAGTCGTGTATAAAATTAACCAATGGCATTGCTTCCATTCTTCTTCTCGCAAGAACAATCGGGAGTGGTGGGATCAGGAAGGGGTCACCAGCCTGGGAGATAGCAGTTAGTCTGGGAAGAATGGGAGATATTGGAATACTGAAGTAAAGATTGGCACACACATAGACACACACACAGAGACACACAGACACGCACATGCATGTACACACATACACAGACACACACACACAGACACAGAGACACAGACACTCGCACGGACACGCACACAGACACGCACATGCACATGCGTGTACAGGCGGAAGTGGAATCCGTGTGTGTGCTTGACATGCGTGTTTTCAATGAGTTGTACTTTGTCACAAACACTGGCTGGTGTTGCTCACACTGGCTGGTGTTGCTCACACTGACTGGTGTTGGTCACACTGGCTGGTGTTGCTCACACTGGCTGGTGTTGCTCACACTGGCTGGTGTTGGTCACACTGGCTGGTGTTGGTCACACTGGCTGGTGTTGCTCACACTGACTGGTGTTGCTCACACTGGCTGGTGTTGGTCACACTGGCTGGTGTTGGTCACACTGGCTGGTGTTGGTCACACTGGCTGGTGTTGGTCACACTGGCTGGTGTTGCTCACACTGGCTGGTGTTGGTCACACTGGCTGGTGTTGCTCACACTGGCTGGTGTTGGTCACACTGGCTGGTGTTGGTCACACTGGCTGGTATTGCTCACACTGGCTGGTGTTGCTCACACTGGCTGGTGTTGCTCACTGGAATGTTTTGAAGCTGATCTATTTTCTTGCACATCATCTTTATTAAAAGAACATGATTTGGGTTAATTTAAAAGTGCTGCCTATTGGACCAAGGCAATGTGGTCTGATTTTAATTACTGATTGTGGTTTGCTCATTTTCTGCAGAGACAATAACAATTTAAAATGCCTCCAAGTAATAATGCCTGTTGGTGATGAACAGATAGATCACAAGTTGCAGATCATCACAGATTGCCATCAGACTCACTGAGGTGTCAATTTCCTTCCAACATCCCTGTGATTCTTGTGAAGAAATCTCTACATAAAACTTAAAATAGACACAGAGTGCTGGAGTAACTAAGCGAGGCAGGGAGCATCTCTGGAGAGAAGGAATGGGTGACGTGTCAGGTCGAGACTCTTCTTCAGACGGACTCAGGGGAGAGGGAGATACAGAGATAAGGAAGTGTGAGATGTGAAAATGAGACAAAGGAGGTGGGGATGAAGGAGAATGTAGAACAGGTCATTGTTGCCTGGGAGAAGGTAACAACAAAGCAGATGAAATGTAAACGAGGACAGTCAGACTGGTGGGAGAACTGGCAAGGGGAGGGATGGAGAGAGAGGGAAAGCAAGGGTTACTTGAAGTGAGAGAAGTCAATATTCATACTGCTGGGGTGTAAGCTGCCCAAGCGATATATGAGGTGTATAACTCCACATTAAACTTGCTGTAGAAAGATATGGATCTTATTTAATAATGTAAGGATCCTTTTGATGAGGAGATGTGCATTACTGCCATTCAAATCCTTCTCTCTGATTGAGAAAGGAAGGTAGAGTCATGTCTGTTCCTGGAAACTCATTGGTTATTGTTTGACTGGATTTGTGTAAACCCCATCTCTTTCAGAAACCAACCTATCATTACAGCTGCAGTTTCTCCTCCTCTGCTTGTCGCCACCTCACTTCAGTCTTTATTGTTGCTCCATTTCATCCTCCATGTTGGATATACGGTTGGATCTAGGAGTCCCAGGTGCTCCATAATCAACTCCCATTGGCCCAGAGACATTTAACTTCAAGGGGGGCAGAAAGATTAAAAAATAAAAATGTAACATTAGACTGTTTAGGAGATCCAGCAAATTCAGGGGGTCGACACACAGTGCTGGAGTAACTCAGCGGGTCAGGCAGCATCTGTGGAGAACATGGATAGGTGACGTTTCACAGAGTGCTGGAGTAACTCAGCGGGTCAGGCAGCATCACTGGAGAGAAGGAATGGGTGACGTTTCGGGTCGAGACCCTTCTTCAGACTGAGAGTCAGGGGAATGGGAAACATATAGCTGGTGATATAGAGAGATATATATGAAGATGATGGGATAAAATAAATACATTTTATCAACCCACTCTCTAAATAGTTAACTTCAGAAGCTGTTTGCAGTCATCCTACTTTTTACTGAATAGAAAATGCAATTTAAAAAAGATTTGGAATAGTACATAACTGCCACCTAACTTTAAAAAGAGGTTGTTATTTGTTTGACAGAGGAGAATAAATCGAAGCATTTCACTGACTGACTTCAGCTATGATTAAGAGGAGCTGAGGTTTTATTTAAAAAAACTCTATTTCAACACTGCTGCATGTTCAAGTTTGATTAATGGTGCTGCATAAATGTATCTATAATAAAATATATTAGGAAATTATGTAGCACCAAAAGGTTCTGTTCATCCGCTGCAAAGTGCTTTTGTTTGAATTTGCAGTGTTGGATTCATCAACGTCTGTATCTTCCTTTGACTGATTTACAACATCACGGATCTGGCTGGTTTTACACTGAAATCATTCTCTCCCATTTCAAAAACCATATTTTCAGCAGCAAGGCATCTGATCATTTATTTCGAACGTGTTCTCTGTCTTATAAATGAATAGGAATGTTACTACAGAGGAAGGCTCAGCTCAAAGTGATTCAGAGTTCTCTGCTCAAATGCCAGATCCTGTCCTTTCTTAGTACAGATCTCTGATTGAGAATCGATTGGGATCTTTGATTGAGAATTGTTTGGGATCTCTGATTGAGAATTGATTGAGATCTCTGATTGAGAATTGATCGGGAACTCTGATTGATTGATTGGGAATTCTTGAGTAACACAGCTACAATAAAACCCAAAACCGCGGCAGCAATTTTCGCAAGGAATGCGGTGGTCAACATGGAATAGAATGGTCTGAAACAGCGTCATGGAGTTGTATAGCATGGAGGCAGGCCCTTCACCCCAACATGTCCATGCTGCCCCAGTTGACATTTTGCTTGTCCCATTTAGCAACATTGCAGCAGTCACCACCTCCAGCCCACCTCCACCCCACCACCTCCCCCACCACCTCCCCCACCCCACCACCCCACCCACCACTCCCCCACCCCACTACCCCACCACCCCACCACCCCACCACCCCCCACCCTCACCACCTCACCCACCACTCCCCCCACCCCACCACCCCCACCACCCCTACCACCCCCACCCTCACCACCTCACCACCTCACCACCTCCCCCACCCCACCACCCCACCACCCCACCTCCACCCCCACCACCTCACCCACCACTCCCCACCCTCACCACCTCCCCCACCCCACCACCCCCACCCTCACCACCACCTCCCCCACCCCACCACCCCACCACCCCACCACTCCCCCACCCTCACCACCTCCCCACCCCACCACCCCCACCCTCACCACCTCACCACCCCCCACCCCACCACCCCACCACCCCACCACCCCTAGCCAGGCCCAAGTCCACTCACCTACAGTTAAACACCTCTGTGTCCCTCTCCCCGCAAACCCTTCTTTGTCTGGGCTTGTACACTCTGGAGTTTAGAAGGATGAGAGGGGATCTTATTGAAACATATAAGTTTATTAAGCATTTGGACACGCTTGAGGCAGGAAATATGTTCCCGATGTTGGGAGTCCAGAACCATGGGCCACAGTTTAAGAATAAGGGGTTAGCCTTTAGAACAGAGACGAGGAAACACATTTTCACACAGTTGTGAGTCTGTGGAATTCTCTGCATCAGCGGGCGGTGGAGGCCGGTTCTCTGGATACTTTCAAGAGAGAGCTAGACAGGGCTCTTAAAGATAGTGCAGTCAGGAGATATGGGGAGAAGGCAAGAACGGGTACTGATTGGAATGATCAGCCATGATCACATTGAATGGCGGCTCAGGCTCGAGGGGCCGAATGGCCTACTCCTGCACCTATTGTCTATTGTCCAAGTACTTGTCCAAAGTTTAAGGCGGTGATTTCCCCGTGGAACCTGCACCTGGGGCTTCTGTTGGGAAATCCCACGGACCCACCACCAGCCCCCCACCCACTGCTCAGGCAGCATCTGTGGAGAAGTTGGATAGGTGACGTTTCATGGATAGGTGATGTTTCGGGTCGGGACCTTCCTTCAGACTGATTGTTCTCCAGAGATGCTGCCTGACCCGCTGAGTTACTCCAGCACTCTGTGTCCTTTTGTGCAAACCAGAAGCTGCATTTCCTTGTTTCTACAGAGTTCTTTACGATTAGAGTTTCAGAAAATTCATGCGTGAAAATATTAATACTAAATACTAAAGATTCCAATTATCTAAACACTTTGCGCTAATAGTCATCAACCTTTCCTGAAGAAATGAAATGAACAGGATTCACACCTGATTCAGAACATGTTGTCACTTTGCGTTGGTGAGAAAATGGAGATGAATTTTTTTATTAAAATAAAAACATCTCAGAGGTTTTTCTTTTCATAAATCTCTCTGGACAACGGTGAATCTTGATGCTCACAGCTGGCACCTCCTTGATTTCCCAGATTCCCAGAAATCAGGTCGCTGGTTCTGTTTGGCTTTTCTCATAGAAAAATAGGTGCAGGAGTAGGCCATTCGGCCATTTGACTCAGCACCACCATTCAATGTGATCGTGGCTGATCATCCACAATCAGTGCCCCGTTCCTGCTTTCTCCCCACATCTCTTGATTCTGTTAGCCCTAAGAGCTAAATCTAACTCTCTCCTGAAAACATCCAGTGAATTGGCCTCCACTGCCTTCTGTGGCAGAGAATTCCACAGATTCACAACTCTCTGGGTGAAGAACCTTTTTCTGAACCTTATTTCAGATTTGTAAGCACCATATTGCTTGGATCCAGTTTAAATAGGGATTCAGCAGCATCCCCTCATACCTCCTCCTCTCACTCCCGCACTCGATACTGTAAGCTGTTATGTAACGTGAGATAATAGAACTGCATATTTAATATATATGTTCAGGCAAACACCAGTTAATTTTAATGACCATTCTTTGATATCTCCAGCAGCACTACCTGCAGCTGCCAGGATGTCAGGTGAGTTGTTTGTTTGTCAATAACTGCTAATGATCATCAGTACACCATTGCCACAGTCTGAACCACGCATAAACCTGTCGCAGATTCTCGTCAGGTACTTGAACATCCCCCTTAAACCTCTGCCCTCTATAAAGGTTTCCAATGTATCTGGCACCACCACCTGAAGGTTTCCTCTGTAAAGCTGTGAGCAATTTCGGGCACCATATCTGAAGAAGGATGTGCTGGCTCTGGAGGGTCCAGAGGAGGTTTGCAATATCTGCCTCCACCCCCACCCCTGGCAGCGTGTTCCAGGCACCCGCCACCCTCTGTGTAAATACATTGCTCCTTCATCTTCAGGCTCCCCTGTTTGCCAAGACCATGGTTGATCCTTTGACGTTCATGTTGCTGATCGGACCTTATTGTCAAAGTCGGAGTTGAATATCCTCACTGAGCGAGTGTTGGGGGGCAGACACTCACAAAGCTCTGCAACCTTCCATCAAGGTCTTTCTCCTAGTCTCAGTTGTTAATGGACCATCCCCGACATTCAGAATCCCCCCCAGTTCCAGCTTTTCTCAATACTCCAACCTTAAAAATGGTGTCAAGGTCTGGAATATTAGAATCTTCCAACCAGTCTCTGCGTGTAAAAAGATTCAGTATTGAGGGTGATTGTATTGAGTGTACTGATTGGGGATGATCAGCCATGATCACATTGAATGGCGGTGCTGGCTCAAAGGGCCGAATGGCCTCCTCCTGCACCTATTGTCTGTTGTCTATTGTAGACGGTGGCTCACACTCATAATTGTAACTGTCTGTGTGGATCTCAGACAGTTTGGCCTGACTGGGTTCATTACCTGATCTGAGATCCATCAACTAGAAGTTATGTCATAAGGTCATAAGTGATAGGAGTAGAATTAGGCCATTCGGCCCATCAGGTTTACTCTGCCATTCAATCATGGCTGATCTATCTCTCCCTCCTAACATCATTCTCCCGCCTTCTCCCCATAACCTCTGACACCCGCACTAATCAAGAATCTATCTATCTCTGCCTTAAAAATATCCATTGTAGCAAATTAACATGATAATAATCTTAAAATGTGACATTGCATTTAATATTTTACATAATCAAGGTAATTTGGTGGCTGTGTTTCTACTGTGGAACGAGAACATAAAGGCTACTAGACGAGTATAGCGTCAAATTAATAACTGTTTTCAGTCTTATAACATGTTAATTATATCCATTTCAAATCTTAACACTTATGTTAATTATTAAAAAGATATTTGAATAACCTGTACTTTGGTGGTGCATATTTAACACTGAAATCCATTGACTAGGTATTCTCCAAGGAACTAATCACCTTGGAGAAGACCTGGTCAATCATCGGTTATTGTTGGGCCTGAGAACTCTTTCTCCTTGTCTAATGTCCGTGTCTTATCCGGATGAAGTTCACAGAATGTGTGAAGACGTTTAACGCCTACTATATCCTTTTACCATGGAGGTGAGGAGGGATTTCTTCAGCGGGGGGTGGTGAATCTGTGGGATTCATTGCCATCCACAGTTGCGGAGACCAAGACCGTGAGGCTGAGGAAGGGTCTCGACCCGAAGCATCACCCATTCCTTCTCTCCAGAGATGCTGCCTGTCCCGCTGAGTTACTCCAGCACTTTGTGTCCATGTGCTGCTAATGCCTTAGGTGTCATGTGTTGGTCTCTGTAGATCTTACACTTTCATGGGCATCATCTCTGGGGCTGGTGATGAATCATGAATCATTGCAAAGTGCGATTGTCATGTTTATTTGCAACAGCGTTAGGTTTTGACTTATTCTTCAGCATAAGTTGCACGAACAATGTAATGTTCCCATGTGTTTGGTGCCATTTCTCTTCCACATTTCTGCCCACTTTAATGTTCAGTAGGATTTTCAGTATTCTAAAGCTGTCGTATAAATAGCACAAATATCAGTGAACAGGAAATTCATCAGCCATCGTAAGGCCATAAGACACAGGAACAGAGTTAGACCATTCGGCCCATCGAGTCTGCTCCACGATTCGATCATGGCTGATCTACCTACCTCTCTAAACTCAATTCTCCTGTTTTCTCCCTGCAACCCTTTATTAATCCACAACTTATCAATCTCCACTATAAAAATACCCAATGTCTTGGCCTCCACAATCGTTGATGGCAATGAATTCCACAGATTCACCACCCCCCTGCTGAAGAAATTCCTCCTCATCTCCATTCTAAAAGTATGTCCTTTTATTCTGAGGCTCTGGTTTTAGACTCGCCCATTACTGGGAACATCCTTTCCACATCCACTCTATCTAGGCCTTTCATTATACGGTAGGTTCCAGTGAGATGGCCCTCACTCTTCCATCAGTCCATGGTGTTGAGATTGGATTGTTTACATCCTTGCTTCTCTGGACAACTAAGATGATTTGTATCAGTAGCTTCATCCCAGCACCCAGACGTTTCCACATCTTCATCATTGCCCGAGGGTGAAGGAAAGACGTTCACGTTGCGGCCCCACCAATCTTTCCTCCACCACACACAAGAAGCACAAGACAGATACATTGTGCGGATGCCGAGAAGTGTGTTCAGCTCTGGCCGAACAGCTTCTAATCTTGTGTGTGGACTCGATAAGAAGACCATTGCCCGGCGTAGATCTTGTGGGAGTTGATCTCAGCAGCGGAACTGTCGCAGTTCATGAAGGCAAATTTCCAATGAAGTCTGGCGTGATAAACGCTGGCTTTCCCCATCATGCCAGCACCAAACAACCATAATAGCAGCAGAACAAAATCTATAACAGAATGATTTGCTGCCATTCTGTTTTGGTTTGCTTTCTCGTCTCCAGCCTTCACTGGTGCCCATCGCAGATGATGAATCTTCTGTTGTATATTCCTGACTTTCCTTCCTTTACCTGTCGGAAGCACGGTGGATCTCTGCAGGAATGAGTGAAACGAAGGTCCCAGCAGCCTTGGAATGGTCTCGGCAGCCTGTTGTGACCATGCACTGCCTGAGGTTATAGCAGGTGTGGTGCTGACCTGTGGCAGGTGTGGTGCTGACCTGTGGCAGGTGTGGTGCTGACCTGTGGCAGGTGTGTCTAGCTGACCTGCGGCAGGTAGAAACATAGAAATTAGGTGCAGGAGTAGGCCATTCAGCCCTTCGAGCCTGCACCGCCATTCAATATGATCATGGCTGATCATCCAACTCAGTATCCCGTACCTGCCTTCTCTCCATACCCTCTGATCCCCTTAGCCACAAGGGCCACATCCAACTCACTCTTAAATATAGCCAATGAACTGGCCTCAACTACCCTCTGTGGCAGAGAGTTCCAGAGACTCACCACTCTCTGTGTGAAAAAAGTCTTTCTCATCTCGGTCTTAAAGGATTTCCCCCTTATCCTAAGCTGTGACCCCTTGTCCTGGACTTCCCCAACATCGGGAACAATCTTCCTGCATCTAGCCTGTCCAACCCCTTAAGAATTTTATAAGTTTCTATAAGATCCCCTCTCAATCTCCTAAATTCCAGAGAGTATAAACCGAGTCTATCCAGTCTTTCTTCATAAGATAGTCCTGACATCCCAGGAATCAGTCTGGTGAACCTTCTCTGCACTCCCTCTATGGCAATAATGTCCTTCCTCAGATTTGGAGACCAAAACTGTACGCAATACCAAAACTGTACGCAGGTGTGTCTAGCTGACCTGCGGCGACTGTGTCTAGCTGACAGATTCATTCACAACCTCACTGCACTTCTGCGAATGGCAATTAACTCCACTTGAACTGACTTGGGGGAGAAAGCTGGTGTTTAAAATCCAGGCAACAAGAATTGCCTTGTTGATCTTTACAACTCCGCTGAGAGTGTACTTGGACTTCTAAACTGGCGCCACAGGCACGCAAGCTGCATTTAAAATATCATTATAACATGGTGACAAAAACTGAGGAATCTCTGCAAAATGCGATTTTAAAAGGCTGCATCTTACTTTCTGCCTTCGTCCCTGCACGTTTCGGGGATTACATGTCTGCCACCACTTCCTACAGATGTATGATGTGAGGCAACATGTTCTAGTCTTGGAACTTTGACGTTGCTATTTTAAATCCAATCGCTGCTTAATCAGCAAAGATGGCAGATGCTGCCATTACTTCAGTGGCTGCAATACAACACTACGACAAGTTTGGGTCGTCTGCTCAAACTACAAAGGAACAACAGCAAATATTAATTGGGGCAGGATCACAGCTGGAAAATGTCACTTGCCAGCTGGCCCAATTTATTCAGCAGCTTTGATGATGTGAGAATCAAAACTGTTTTGTAGTCTCCAGCCAACATCAAGTCTATTTATCTCTGTCACCCATCTTTCCTTCAAAATTCGCCTCTCTTCCCCAAAGTGCTTGTAAGTCTAAAGAAAGGTCTCAACCCGAAACATCACCCATTCCTTCTCTCCACAGATGCTGCCCGTCCCGCTGAGTTGCGCCAGCATTTTGGTCTATCTCTGAGCTAGTAACATTGCCTCTGTCCAGCCACAGCAAACGTGTTAAAGCTCAAACTCAGCTACTTAAAGATCTGTTTGGAAATAGACAGAAAATCTATTTATCAATAGACGAATGTACCTATTTGCCAATGACTCTTTAAGTCAGATGTGAAGTATTTTCAAGAATCATGTAATAACCCTCCCAGCTTCGTTTTTAATCCTTTTCTGAAGCCTAATATTCCATCAAACGTGTTACTTAGACAGGCTGAAGGTCGGTCCCTGCAAGGCATGGCGGCAGGCCAAGGGACGTTCCACCAGTTCTTGCAATTCCGTGAGCTATCCGCAGCAACACGTCGACATCATACCAACCTACATGATACCAGCCAACATACATGATACCAGCCAACATACATGATACCAACCAACACACATGATACCAACCAACATACATGATACCAACCAACATACATGGTACCAGCCAACATACATGTACCAACCAACATACATGATACCAGCCAACATACATGATACCAACCAACACACATGATACCAACCAACATACATGGTACCAGCCAACATACATGTACCAACCAACATACATGATACCAACCAGCATACATGATATCAACTAACATGCATGATATAAACCAACATGCATGATATAAACCAACATACATGATACTAACCAACATACATGATACATACATGATGTGAATAACCAGCAACATCAGTGCAGCATCCTGCAGGTCAGGGTGTCCAGGAAATCTCAGAGGTAATATTCCAGTCATGGGAAGCCACTTGCAGACGAGATCCCAACGTTCTGGTCCATGTGTGAAGTCCACCTCCTGTTTGGGGAAGGGCAAGGGATAAAAACAGAGAATTATTCTTTGCCTTTCCTTTTTGTGGATAAGTCACAATTATTTTCCTTGAACGCTCAGACTAGATTATCATAGAGGGAGATGCCTTCCTGTTGTGTATCTTTCAGTCACCCCCAACCCACCACCACACAACGTACTCATTGCCAAACGGTAACTATGTCCACTGTTTGCAGGAGTCCTGCCGAGATCACGTTAGTTGTGACAAGCTGACAACATTTCTTAATGTAAATCTGTGAAGATCAGAAATTAGATGATTGTTAACAAGAGAGCATTCAATGTAAGTCAACACATTCCTGTTCCATTGCACCCAGAGAAAATGTATTCCTGTTTGTATATGAATTATTGTAAATGTATATTTAGAAAAAAACAGATGTATGATTTGGGAGAATGCCTATCACAACAACATTTTTTATTCTTGCATTAAGCAGGTTAGATTGCTTCTCTGTTTTAAGACTGATCCACATAAAATCAGCAGATAATTCTAATATTTTAGCAAGGTACTTGATTCATAACCTTACTGGGTAAAGATGCAAGGAAAGGAAATAGACCCTATAGTACCTCTTGATGAAATGAAAGAAAAATGTCTGCTCCACACAACTCCTTAATAACATATTTACAATCCAAACTTTGTAATAAAAGGAAATTGTCCCAGATTCCAATTTGACATTCCCAGAAGTATTTCTGATGTACAAGGATGCTTATATAAGCATGAACAGTGATCTGGCAAACAGATTTATTAACAATTTAACCCATTTTGGGCGAGTTTGCGCAGGAACCCAGTAAAATTCAAGTCACTGTGTGAAACTAACAGGTCATTTGTTTAATATCCGATCTGAGCGACATTGTTTCTGGCCATACGCGAGTCCCCAGATATCGCAAAATCACATCAACTCCGCCTGGCTGCTTCGGTTTCGGAGTCCGGTTTGTGACTTTTCCATTGAAGAATGATAGCAGTTGCTTCATGTCAAAGTCACACAGCATGGAAACAGGCCCTTTGGTCAAACTCGTCGACATCGGCCAACATATCCCATCTACACCAGTCCCACCTGCCCACATTTGGCCCATATCCCTCCAAACCTTTCCTATCTATGTGCCTGTCGTAATGTATTTGAAATGTTGTTATAGCACTTGCCTTAACGGCCTCCTCTGGCAGCTCATTCCATCTACCTACTGCTCTCGGTGTGAAACAGGTTTTTATTAAATCTCAAAACTAAAAGAGAAATCTCCCGCCTGCCACCACAATTCCCAGTCTCTGGCAGGAATCACGAGTGACCTTGTTAGATTGGGTGAGATTACAAAGCTGCTTGAAGCGCCAACTTTGGAACAAGGTTAGACCACAGTTTGCCCATCCTTGGATCGCATGAGAACCCGTTTACAAAATCCCTAAATCACTGAGATTTATAAATCTGACATAATTAACCCGATAATTCTGATTATTGTGCAGTTGCGTTCAGTCAGTTTTCTAACACTGGAAATAGTTTCTGGATATTCTGGATGACATGAGATGTAGTGTTTAACACGTTGGTCGGCAGGGACGGGACAGATGCTGCCAAATGACCCTTGTGCAGGACAGGTGAGACAAGGTGGAGTGGGAGCAGTCCCCACCTGTCACAGTCAGTACTGGAGACACCTGATTATTGACGTATACACACTGGCACACCAAGCTCCTGCAGGCAGCATGAAGGTCAATGTTCCCACAATGCAACAAATCAAGACAATCATTGCAGTACCTTCTAAATCATCCAGAGATGTGATTCTTTACCACCCATCGCTGTAGGATTAGCAGACAGTAAATTAATCATCAGCACTCGGAAACACTGGACACTGGATGTGGTCTCCATTGAGGAATTGGTCCTAGACTAGAGTCACCGTCATGGAGGGTTGATGCCCACCTGCTGCCCCTTCATCAGGCGCTTCAGAAGACCGCTGCAGAAACTCTTCCACGCACACCATCCCCATTACGCACCACCCCTTGGCTGACATCAAACTACTGGCGACACTGGAGACTGAAGAAGGGTCTTGACCCGAAACGTCACCCATTCCTCTTCAGAGATGCTCCCCATCCCGCTGAGTTACTCCAGCTTTATGTGTCCATTACTGGAGACACTGATCTGTCATGTTGATGGCCAATTGGACTTGTCACATAGTCACATTGTGTGCGATAGGACTTCTTAAACATTCGATTTCCCCAAAAATTATTGCAAAATAACCCAAAACAAAAATGCATGTCATTGGCATGGCGATAATAGAAACATAGAAACATAAAAATTAGGTGCAGGAGTAGGCCATTCGGCCCTACGAGCCTGCACCGCCATTCAATATGATCATGGCTGATCATCCAACTCAGTATCCCGTACCTGCCTTCTCTCCATACCTTCTGATCCCCTTAGCCATAAGGGCCACATCTAACTCCCTCATAAATATAGCCAATGAACTGGCCTCAACTACCCTCTGTGGCAGAGAGTTCCAGAGACTCACCATTCTCTGTGTGAAAAAAAGTATTTCTCATCTCGGTCTTAAAGGATTTCCCCCTTATCCTTAAGCTGTGACCCCTTGTCCTGGACTTCCCCAACATAGGGAACAATCTTCCTGCATCTAGCCTGTCCAACCCCTTAAGAATTTTGTAAGTTTCTATAAGATCCCCTCTCAATCTCCTATATTCTAGAGAGTATAAACCGAGTCTATCCAGTCTTTCTTCATAAGACAGTCCTGACATCCCAGGAATCAGTCTGGTGAACCTTCTCTGCACTCCCTCTATGGCAATAATGTCCTTCCTCAGATTTGGGGACCAGAACTGTACGCAATACTCCAGGTGTGGTCTCACCAAGACCCTGTACAACTGAAGTAGAACCTCCCTGCTCCTATACTCAAATCCTTTTGCTATGAAAGCTAACATACCATTCGCTTTCTTCACTGCCTGCTGCACCTGCATGCCTACTTTCAATGACTGGTGTACCATGACACCCAGGTCTCACTGCATCTCCCCTTTTCCTATTCGGCCACCATTTAGATAATAGTCTGCTTTCCTGTTTTTGCCACCAAAGTGGATAACCTCACATTTATCCACATTATACTGCATCTGCCAAACATTTGCCCACTCACCCAGCCTATCCAAGTCACCTTGCAGTCTCCTAGCATCCTCCTCACAGCTAACACTGCCCCCCAGCTTAGTGTCATTCGCAAACTTGGAGATATTGCCTTCAATTCCCTCATCCAGATCATTAATATATATTGTAAATAGCTGGGGTCCCAGCACTGAGCCTTGCGGTACCCCACTAGTCACTGCCTGCCATTCTGAAAATGACCCTACTCCTACTCTTTGCTTCCTGTTTGCCAGCCAGTTCTCTATCCACATCAATACTGAACCCCCAATGCCGTATGCTTTAAGTTTGTATACTAATCTCTTATGTGGGACCTTGTCGAAGGCCTTCTGGAAATTCAGATACACCACATCCACTGGTTCTCCCTTATCCACGCTACTAGTTACATCCTCGAAAAATTTTATAAGATTTGTCAGACATGATTTACCTTTCATAAATCCATGCTGACTTTGTCCAATGATTTCACCACTTTCCAAATGCGCTGCTATCCCATCTTTAATAACTGACTCTAGCAGTTTCCCCACTACCGATGTTAGACTAACTGGTCTGTAATTCCCCGTTTTCTCTCTCCCTCCCTTCTTAAAAAGAGGGGTTACATTTGCTACCCACCAATCCTCAGGAACTACTCCAGAATCTAAAGTGTTTTGAAAGATTATCACTAATGCATCCACTATTTCCGGAGCTACTTCCTTAAGTACTCTGGGATGCAGCCTATCTGGGCCTGGGGATTTATCGGCCTTTAATCCATTCAATGGATTAATGTCAGACTTGTTCCAACGTATTGTGACAGATCAAGTCCAGGTTGAATACTGATCTAACATTGTCAATAGAATGCTGGAAATTATCCCACTACATTGGCTGATTCAATATTCAATAAACAATAGACAATAGGTGCAGGAGTAGGTCATTCGGCCCATCGAGCCAGCACCGCTATTCACTGTGATCATGGCCGATCATCCACAATCAGTACCCCGTTCCTGCCTTCTCCCCATATCCCTTGACTCCGATATCTTTAAGAGCTCTATCTAACTCTCACTTAAAAGCATCCAGAGAATCGGCCTCCACTGCCTCCAGGCAGAGAATTCCACAGATTCACAACTCTCTGCGTGAAAAAGGTTTTCCTCATCTCCGTTCTAAATCGCTTACCCCTTATTCTTAAACTGTGGCCCCTGGTTCTGGACTCCCCAAAATCGGGAACATGTTTCCTGCCTCTAGCATGTCCGATACCTTAATAATCTGATATGTTTTAATGAGATGCCCTCTCATCCTTCTAAACTCCAGAATGTACAAGCCCAGCTGCTCCATTCTCTCAGCATATGACAGTCCCGCCATCCCGGGAGTTAACCTTGTAAACCTACGCTGCACTCCCTCAATAGCAAGAATGTTCTTTCTCAAATTTGGAGACCAAAACTGCACACAATACTCCAGGTGTGGTCTCACTAGGGCTCTGTACAACTGCAGAAGGACCACTTTGCTCCTATACTCAATTCCTCTTGTTATGAAGGCCAACATGCCATTCGCTTTCATCACTGCCTGCTTTACCTGCGTGCTTATCTTCAGTGACTGATGAACAAGGACCCCCAGATCCCATTGTACTTCACCTTTTCCCAATTTGACACCATTTATATAATAATCTGCCTTCCTGTTTTTGATACCAAAGTGGATAATCTCACATGAATCCACATTAAACTGCACCTGCCATGCTTCTGTCACTCACCCAACCTGTCCAACTCACCCTGTATCCTCATAGTATCCTCCTCACAGTTCGCACTGCCACCCAGCTTTGTGTCATCTGCAAGCTTGCTAATGTTACTTTGAATCCCTTCATCTAAATCATGAATGTATATTGTAAATAGCAGCGGTCCCAGCACCAATTCCAATCGCATTGCTTGAAGAAATGGGGAGAGCTAATTTGTGTAATGAAAGTTGAAAGCTGTGGTATACCTGCAGCGGGCGGCTGAGGGAACGCTGTGGATAGAGAATCTTCACGTCCAGAACTAGATCGCCATTTCCGTACATCACATTTACCAACATCCTCTCTACACATACACTAAGAACTAATTTAATTAACATTCAGTTCTTGCATTGTCTACTTGATTGACGTTTGGGTAAAAAAACTAAACTATCACGAGAACTCAGAATGTGATCAGATTGAAAATACAATCAGAGCCAAAACAATTCTGATGCACCAAAGCTGCTTGCGAACTTGAGATGCTGAAATTCACATTGCAAATGCCTAACGCCATTCATTCTACTTAAACCCGAGCACAAAACAAGTCTCACTTTCCATCAGTCAGGCAGGAGCAGTCAAGGTTCTTTGAATAAGTGCATCCTGTGAAATATCTCGGTGTCTGAAGTACAATGTATTTCAGATAAAGTACTGCTCCTACACTGGAAGCAAAGAATTCTGAAGATCTTCATCTTTGAAAAAGCTTTTAACAAGAGAATTGTAATTAATTGAGTCATAATCTGAGTTATTCAATTTGTAACTTAGTACAGATGAGATTTAGAATTGAAAAATACATATCTGCGATATCGCTTATAACTACAGGGAAGGATTAAAGACAAACATATGTACAAAGTGTTGTAAGAACAACAATACTAGAGTCAAGATTAAAAGAAAAAGGTAGCTAAAGTTTACCACTGAGTCCATTTCTGACAAGCTAATGTGAGGGATAAAGTGATTAAACCCCACTATTGTAAGGGGCTTTAAAGACGATTCAAACCGATAGGGTCCAGGGAGAGGGTTCTGACACAGCTGTGTATAAAAGTTACCAGACCCATCCTTGAGTAAGAAGTAATAGCATTGTATAGTGGTAGAAGGGAGTGATGTAGATAGATCCCTATCAGTAGAATCGAGTGATAGATGGGACCCTTGTCACTATAGCTTAGCTTTAGTGCTGATATAGGAGAACTGAGAGAGTTCACTTGGAGGTGAGTAAAACTAGGATAGGTCATGAACAACTGAGCATGCTTAATAAAATAAATGAATATTACAACACACCCCTGGTCAAGAAACTGCTCATTACCATGGACATGCGATGTATGATGTGGGAGGTACTGGGGGGACGTACCTACAGGTTGTCCACCTCAGTGTCTGATTGGAGTGGGTCAAAGGAGGGGAGGTTGGATGTAGAATTGTGTGTATAAAGGGGGTTTACCCTTCTGACTTTGGTGTGTCTCAACTTGGAGAGGCACCCGACTCTGCAGACTCGAAAATAAAGAATCTCTTGCTTCCACGATTTAGTCTTTGAGTAGTGATTGTGAGCATATCTCCAAATTTGTCCGAGATATCTCGGTGGACAAATTGGGGGCTCTGATCTCCTTGAGCCATCAGCGGTTTGAGCCCACTCGCAAGAGGGAGTCAGATGAATAAACAAGGCTCCGAACGATTCCTGTGGACCCGGGTACAAACTGACTATTAAGGAACGGGGGATAAGATAAAGATAACTGCAGGGGAAACAGGACAAGGCTCACACTGGTGAAGAGCCGCACATTCTGCCTGATAGTCCATTGGGGCGAATGTGGCAATCTTGGGGAGAAAAAAAAGGAGTTGGCAGATCAGAAAGGATTAAAGTGGGAAACAGAGGGATAAATTGATGAGACTGCTTCAAAAAAGATAAGAGCAGGCCAGACACAGATTATCCTTTGGGGCACCCATAAACTGAGAGGGCTAAGAAATATTCCCAGATGGGGCAGGAAATGGATTATGGCTTTGGAGGACCATTAATATTGAAGGCCTGTTGGTGAAAGTGATAGGACTGGCTGAAGATGGCTGGTAATAAAAATGAACAATGATTGGCATGCTGGACACAGTTATGGAGGACGCCTATCTGGAGAACAAGCTTGAGACAGGAAACTGAACAAAAATAGAAGGCAACCAGTTAATGAACACTACATTTTGAACCACTGTGGTAGATGTCATTCCTCCTAAAGTCAAGTCTAGATTGGAGGAGGTGGTGGGATTGGATTCAGTGATCATTTGGTCAATGAGGTTAGAAATATCGCAAAGATAGGAAAAAGACTTGCAGACCAGCAGGAAGAGGTGCAGAGAAAAAATGATGCAAATGTAAAGAGCTGTAACAATAGAGAAAAGTCTGATGCAGACACACAGTGAGGGGCCAGAGATTCCATGCCAATAATAAATTTGGGAGAGTGGCCCTATCAGGAGTGAAATAAATCTGGATATAAGCCCAGGCAGGACCGGGGTCCCCAGGGCAGGGAGGGATCTCAAGGAAGAGGTCAAAGGAAGGCTAGTAAGGAGATGGGTAATGGATAAGGTGTCCACAAAAAGCTGGAGAAAACTCAGCGGGTGCATCTTAGGCGACGTTTCGGGTCGAGACCCTTCTTACAGGTACGATAATTAGGAAATAATAATAATAATAATATTAGGATAATGGTGAACATAGCTATGGTAAGAACATTAAGAAGTGGTATTAAATACACCTAGGCTAGGGTGCGACAGGGTTTAAATACTAGCCCCATGTTTTTAATCAGATGTTGTAGGCAGATTTGGAAGGTGTTGGTATAGTATGTGGATGATTTGTTGGTTTGTTCCACAAGTGAGAAGCAATGTGAGAGACATTGTAATTATCTTGGAAAAGATGGCACAGGAGGTCATAATTTTTAAGGAAGAAGTTGTTGTTTTGTTAGCAGCAGGTAGAATATTTTGGACGAGTAATATCTAAAGAAGTAAAAGCTATAGCGCAGGATCAAATTGAAGCGATGATTGAAGTTCCCAAACCTCAGACAGTAGAACAAATGCTGATGATATTGGGAATGGCAGGATATAGTTCAGACTAGATTGGGAAGTATGTTAAAATTGTGATGCCATTAAGAAAAATAATGAAGGAAGAAGGACACACAAGTCTGAGAAATGTTTTACAGTCAGAGCCTTTGAATGAAGGGCAAAAAGGTTTTGCTTGTGGATGTTTCTTGTTAAAGGGATCATAATAGCAAGTATGCAGGGTTTGAAGCGATGCATCAGGATGAATTAGACATTAAGGTAATCAAATTGGAAGCTTGCCTGCAATCTCGCTTTGCTCAATTGGCAGAAATTAAGGCTTTAAGAGCAGCATATGTACATGGAGTCTGGCACATGTTTGGAGCAGTACGGAAACAGAAAGGCTTTGAGTAAAAGAAACGGAGACCCCATGCAAAGTTAGCAGTGTCCCCCTATGAAATGTTGTTTGGGTTACCTTATTTGGGAAAGATAGAAGCAATACCCACCATAGAGGGCAGTGATGTATTCTTAAGGAACTATTTACTGGCAGTATCTCGTTCCCTTACAGAATTAATAGCTAAAGGACTATTGACTCAAAGCCCACCACTCGACTTTCCAATACATGCTGTAAAGGCCGGCGACTGGGTACTGGTCAAGAATTGGAAAGAGGATAAACTCCAGCCCAGGTGGACCGGCCCATACCTAGTATTACTGACAACCGAGACAGCAGTACGAACAAAAGAAAAAGGGTGGACCCACGCAATCCGGGTTAAAGGACCCGTTGATCCACCCGCTCCTGATAAAGAGGAACAGTGGATGGTGAAGCCAGGAAATAAGCCCCTAACATTAACTTTTAAAAATATTTTTAAAAAATGTATAGAGATAATATATATAAGCATCTGGATAGAGATAATATATATAAGCATCTGGATAGAGATAATATATATAAACATCTGGATAGAGATAATATATATAAGCATCTGGATAGAGATAATATATATAAGCATCTGGATAGAGATAATATATATAAGCATCTGGATAAACAGGGTCTGATCAGGAACAGTCAACATGGATTTGTGCCTGGAAGGTCATGTTTGACAAACCTTCTTGAATTTTTTGAAGCGGTAACTAGGGAAATTGATGAGGGTAAAGCAGTGGATGTTGTCTATATGGATTTCAGTAAGGCCTTTGACAAGGTTCCCCATGGAAGGTTGGTTAAGAAGGTTCAATCTTTGGGAGTTAATGGCGGAGTAGCAAGATGGATTCAACAGTGGCTGAATGGGAGATGTCAAGAATAGAGAGTAATGGTGGATGGTTGTTTGTCAGGTTGATTTACTAGAAGCCAGGTTCCAGTGTTACCAGGTGGAGCGGGGTGCGTCAGGGATCTGTGTTGGGTCCACTGTTTACTCAGTGGGTGGTGGCTGTGTGGAATGAGCTTCCAGCAGAAGTGGTGGAGGCAGGATCGTTTTTAACATTTAAGACTAAAGTGGGTAGGTATATGGACGTGAAGGGAATGGATGGGTATGGTCTGACTGCAGGTAGATGGGACTAGGGGAAAACAAATGGTCGGCACGGACTGGAAGGGCCGAGAGGGCCTGTTTCCGTGCTGTAATTGTTATATGGTTATATGGTTATATGGTTATATGGTATAACTAGCAGTATGTAAGGAGCAGTCGTGGTATTGTTTGCTCTGCATGTAATTATGGTAAAAAGTATTAATAACTGTGATAAATGTTATCATCCTATCAGATACGGAGGGCGGACAGCCATTTACCTATCATTCCCATGTGAACGATGCTTGCTATAACCTGAGGACTAGAACTATTTGTGAGGACGGGGGAAAGAAGTATTATAGGGTAGAGAATAGAGGATACGTAGGGAGGTTTAGGTACGTTACCTGCCCAAAGGGGGAGAGATGGGTTTGTATAACTAGGACAGGGCAGTTAGGTCTCCCTTTCCATGCCTTAGGATGGACATTATACAAAATGAAGGAGGAAGTAATAATAAGGTTAACGAAAGTAGTGGTTACCAAGCCCTCCCCTCCCCCACCTACTCAGCCTCAATTGCACCAGACACTGTATGAAGACATAAAGAAGCAGATTGAGATCCCTGAAGGAGGAAAAAACCTGTTTGTGGACTTGGCCCTCCGGATAGCCGGAATCCTGAATGTGACTAACTGTTGGGTCTGTGGCAGACCACTGATGAGCTCACATTGGCCGTGGAGGGGATCCATTGTTGAAGTATGGGACCTGATGGAGTGAAACCTGACAATTGGACAAGACCGAGATCCCCAGGCATGGGTCCTGACAGACGCTCCGGTTGGGACTGAGTGTATCACTAGGCCCTGGGCAAAGTATGCCGTCCTAGTAGGCAGCAGCCCCTGCCAGCGCATCGTCACCCAGTGGCCAAATCAGTCCCGAGTGTGGTGGCCAGAGGAGCCTAAATGGTATCCAACAAGAAAGACGGGAAAAACTGCACTATCTGGATGAAGACCGATGGAATGGAATTGACTGAACTATGGAACTGCACCGGGAACAACCCTTATCAAGGAATCCCGGTGTTGCGAGACATATGGAACAAGGTTACCTCTAGTGGACCGGCCCCTGAAGGACTGTTATGGATATGCGGACACAAGGCATACTCGGTGTTACCGACAAATTGGAGCGGGACTTGCTTTATTGGACTGGTACAACCAGGATTTTTCCTATTAAATACCGAAGAAGGGCGGTCGCTAGGAACACCTGTATTTGATGACCTATATCGGAAGAAGAGGAAAATAGACATTGGAGAATGGGAAGATGATGAATGGCCACCAGCAAGAATCATCTCATACTACGGACCAGCCACTTGGGCACAGGATGGATCCTGGGGCTACCGAACCCCAGTATACATGTTAAACCGGATCATAAGGCTTCAGGCAGTACTGGAGGTAATTACCAACCAAACTGCGGGGGCACTGGAGATGCTGGCAAAGCAGCAGACGCAGATGAGAGCAGCAATATACCAGAACCGGTTGGCCCTAGATTACCTCCTGGCAGAAGAAGGAGGGGTATGCGGGAAATTCAACCTCTCTAATTGCTGTTTAAACATCGATGACAATAGACAGGCAGTGATGGACTTATCAGAAGGAATCCGTAAGTTGGCACATGTTCCAATACAAAAGTGGAATTCGATTATGGGAACCCAATGGTGGGATTCCATCCTCTGAGGAACATGGTGGAGAACGGTGGGACTCGTGTTTCTATGTGCAGTGGCTGGACTGATCTTTATCCCCTGATGCATCCCTTGTTTTAGGGAACTTATTACAAGGAGTATAAGTCAGATGCAGGCTGTTGTCATGCCTATGGGAGAGAAAGGGGAAATACAGAAAATAATGACAACGCGGCCAGGAAAGGTCCATGATCTACAGGAAAAGGAGATTAGGACAATGTTACGTCAATTCGAATTGAGGGAACTTGAAATTGAGGTTTAATCAATAGATGCTTAGCAAAAGAAAAAGGGAGGATTGTGAGGGATAAAGTGATTAAACCCCACTATTGTAAGGGGCTTTAAAGAGGATTCAAACCGATAGGGGCCAGGGAGAGGGTTCTGACACAGCTGTGTATAAAAGTTACCAGACCCATCCTTGAGTAAGAAGTGATAGCATTGTATAGTGGTAGAAGGGAGTGATGTAAATAGATCCCTATCAGTAGAATGGAGTGATAGATGGGACCCTTGTCACTATAGCTTAGCTTTAGTGCTGATATAGGAGAACTGAGAGAGTTCACTTGGAGGTGAGTAAAACTAGGATAGGTCATGAACAACTGAGCATGCTTAATAAAATAAATGAATATTACAACACACCCCTGGTCAAGAAACTGCTCATTACCATGGACATGCGATGTATGATGTGGGAGGTACTGGGGGGACGTACCTACCGGTTGTCCACCTCAGTGTCTGATTGGAGCGGGTCAAAGGAGGGGAGGTTGGATGTAGAATTGTGTGTATAAAGGGGGTTTACCCTTCTGACTTCGGTGTGTCTCAACTTGGAGAGGCACCCGGCTCTGCAGACTCGAAAATAAAGAATCTCTTGCTTCCACGATTTAGTCTTTGAGTAGTGATTGTGAGCACATTGCATATCTCACACTAACTATTGGAACCCCAAGGCAACGTAGCCTTTCAACAAGGATTTGAAATATTTTGCTAGGAAGGAACTGCTGGTTTAAACCGAAGATACACACAAAATGCTGGAGTAACTCAGCGGGTCAGGCAGCATCTGTGGAGAACATAGATAGGTGACGTTTCAGAGTGCTGGAGTAACTCAGTGGGTCAAAGCTCTGTCCCACGGTACGAGTTCATTCCAAGAGCTCTCCAGAGTTTTAAAAAAATCAAACTCGTGGTAAGCACGGAGAATGAACATAGCGGGTACGTCGGAGCTCGGGGACGTTTCTTAGCGCTAATGGCAAGTAATCGGGAAGACTCGTGAAGATTTTTCAATATGTCCACGAGAGCCCCGAGTACCGACGAGTGGCCATTACCGTAAATCTCCGAGTTCGAATCAGGGCAAACTCGGATGAACTCTTGGAATGAACTCATACCATGGGACAGGGGTTTCAGGCAGCACCTGTGGAGAACATGGATAGGTGACATTTCAGGTTGGGACTCTTCAGAGGAGAGAGAGATACATAGATAAGGTTCAACGGTTGAAAGGTTTTTTTATTGTCACGTGTACCAATCAAGCTGCAGTGATATTTGAATTACCTTTCAGCCATATGAAAAAAAGGACACACAACTACATAAATATTAACATAAACATCCACCACAGCGGATTCCCCACATTCCCCACTGTGATAGAAGGCAATAAAATCTCATCTTCTTCCCTCTTTATTCTCCCGTGGTCGGGGCAGTCAAACCATCCGTCGGGGTGGTCAAAGCTCCTGGGCGATCGAAGCTCCTGCGGCTTGGAGCTCCCGAAGTCGGCCTCCAACAGAGGCCGCCAACTCCACGATGTTGGGCCACAGTACGGACGGATATATGATAAATCGCATCTCTGTCAAGGTAACAGATTTTAAAAAGTTTCCCCCAACCTTTCCCCCCCCCCCCCCCCCGCATAAAACACTAAAGAACACCAAAACATACATTTACACATACTAAAAAAAAACAAAGACGGAAGGGACAGACAAACTGTTGGTGAGGCAGCCATTGCCGGCTGATAAGGAAATGTAAGGTGTGAAAATAGGACAAAGGGAATGGAGATCAAGGAAAATGTACCTTGTACTGGATTCAACATCGCAGCATCAATGTTGAAATACTTCCATGGCATAAACGTTTCACTTTGATGGAATGCCATTCGCTACTTTCTAATTTCCCTCAAGTCTGAAAGAAAATAATTCTTTCTTTCCATTAGTGAAATGATTTATGCTTCCAATTTTGGATGAATAATTCACTTTTATACAATTAGTAATATTCTTCTGGGTCAAACCTGAAGCACGTAATTCCAAACAGAAAACGGATCTTCAGAATGGACTTGTTGTTTAAGAAGGAACTGCAGATGCTGGAAAATCGAAGGTAGACAAAAATGCTGGAGAAACTCAGCGGGTGCAGCAGCATCTATGGAGCGAAGGAAATAGGCAAAGTTTCGGCCCGAAATGCTTCTTCTGAAGAAGGGTTTCTGCCCGAAACGTTGCTTATTTCCTTTTCTCCATAGATGCTGCTGCACCCGCTGAGTTTCTCCAGCACTTTTGTCTACCTTCAGAATGGACTTTGCAGCTCTAAGATATCAATCATTTATGTGGTCTTGCCTCATGAATATTGGCGGCACCAACAACATTGATTCCGAGCGGCAGACGTCCCCATCATTGTGTGTTTGCTTCTGAAAGTAGTTCTGTGTGATTGATATTTCTATCCAATGACTTCCTTCACAATTGTTATTTTACTGTTCTGGTGATAACTGAGTGCGGGAAACAAATGATTTAGCATTAACCTGACAGCCAGCCCTCAACCAATACCCAACACAAGCTGGAGCAATATTAAAGTGCAAATTCATATCAGTTATAGAGTCATAGATTCATAGTCATACAGTGTGGAAACTGGCTCCAGCCCAACTTGCCCACACCGTCCAATATGTCTCTTCTACACTAGTCCCACCTGCCCACAATTGGTCTACATCCCTCTAAACCTGTCCTATCCATGTACCTGTCTAATTGTTTCTTAAACATTGTGATAGTCCCTGACTCAACTACCTCATCTGGCAGCTTGTTCCTTATACCCACCACCCTTTGTCTGGAGAAAGGTCTCGACCCGAAACGTCACCCATTCCTTCTCTCCAGAGATGCTGCCTGACCCGCTGAGTTACTACAGCACTCCAGAGAACGGGGTTAGGAGAGAAAGATCAACCATGATTGAAAGATCAACCAGGGTAGCTAATGTAACCCCACTTTTGAAAAAGGGAGGGAGAGAGAAAACGGGGAATTACAGACCAGTTAGTCTAACATCAGTAGAGGGGAAACTGCTAGAGTCAGTTATTAAAGATGGGATAGCAGCACATTTGGAAAGTGGTGAAATCATTGGACAAAGTCAGCATGGATTTATGAAAGGTAAATCATGTCTGACGAATCTTATAGATGTGAATAAATGTGAGGTTATCCACTTTGGTGGCAAAAACAGGAAAGTAGACTATTATCTGAATGGTGGCCGATTAGGAAGAGGGGAGATGCAATGAGACCTGGGTGTCATGGTACACCAGTCTTTGAAAGTAGGCATGCAGGTGCAGCAGGCAGTGAAGAAAGCGAATGGTATGTTAGCATTCATAGCAAAAGGATTTGTGTATAAGAGCAGGGAGGTTCTACTGCAGTTGTACAGGGTCTTGGTGAGGCCACACCTGGAGTATTGCATACAGTTTTGGTCTCCTAATCTGAGGAAAGACATTCTTGCCATAGAGGGAGTACAGAGAAGGTTCACCAGACTGATTCCTGGGATGGCAGGACTTTCATATGAAGAAAGACTGGATAGACTTGGCTTGTACTCGCTGGAATTTAGAAGATTGAGGGGTGATCTCATAGAGACTTACAAAATTCTTAAGGGGTTGGACAGGCTAGATGAAGGAAGATTGTTCCCGATGTTGGGGAAGTCCAGAACAAGGGGTCACAGTTTAAGGATAAGGGGGAAGTCTTTTAGGACCGAGATGAGAAAATCATTTTTCACACAGAGAGTGGTGAATCTGAGGAATTCTCTGCCATAGAAGGTAGTTGAGGCTATATTTCATTGGCTATATTTAAGAGGGAGTTAGATGTGGCCCTTGTAGCTAAAGGGATCAGGGGGTATGGAGAGAAGGCAGGTACAGGATACTGAGTTGGATGATCAGCCATGATCATATTGAATGGCGGTGCAGGCTCGAAGGGCCGAATGGCCTAGTCATGCACCTATTTTCTATGTTTCTATGCCCAAATACACCTGGACAATTGCCGACACTTCCCTTCCATTCCTTGACCTCACTATCTCCATCGCAGGTGATAGACTCCTGACCGACATCCACTATAAACCCACTGACTCCCTTGGCTACCTGGACTACTCTTCCTCCCAGCCCGCTACTCCCCATCCCCTATTCTCAATTCCTCCGTCTACGCCCCATCTGCTCCCAGGATGAGGTGTTCCACACCAGGGCATCACAAATGTCCTCATTCTTCAGGGAACGGGGGTTCCCCTCCCCTATTATAGATGATGCTCGCACCAGGGTCTCCTCCATACCCCGTAACACTGCTCTCTCTCCCCATGCTCCCAATCGCAACAAGGGCAGAGTCCTCCCTGGTCCTCACCTTTCACCTCACCAGCCGGCACATACAACACATAGTCCTCCGCAGTTTCGCCACCTCCAACGTGACCCCTCCACCTCGCCACATCTTCCCATCTCCCCCCCGTCTGCCTTCTGCAAAGACTGCTCCCTCTGCAACTCCCTTGTCAATTCTTCCCTTCCCTCCCGCTCTACCCCTTCCCCGGGCACTTTCCCTTGCAACCGCAAGAGATGCTATGCTTGTCGCTTTACCTCCCCCCTCGACTCCATTCAAGGACCCAAGCAGTCGTTCCAGGTCCGACAGAGGTTCACCTGCACCTCCTCAAACCTCATCTATTGCATCCTGCTGCTCTAGATGTCAACTGATCTATATTGGTGAGACCAAGCAGAGGATTGGCGATCGTTTTGCCGAACATCTCCACTCGGTCCGCATTAACCAACCCGACCTCCCGGTGGCTCAGCACTTCAACTCCCCCTCCCATTCTGTATCCGACCTCTCTGTCCTGGGCCTCCTCCACTGCCAGAGTGAGCAACACCGCAAATTGGAGAAACAGCGCCTCATATTCCTCTTGGGGAGTCTGCATCCTCTTGGCATGAACATTGAATTCTCTCAATTCTGTTAACCCTTGTTGTCTCCTCCCCTTCCCACCACTCCCTCAGCCCTCGGGTTCCTCTTCCTCCTTTTTCCTTTCTTCCCCCCCCTCCCCCCACCCCCCCCCCCCCCCCCCCACCTCCCCCCACCCCCCATCAGTCTGAAGAAGGGTTTTGGCTGGAAACGTTGCCTATCCCCTTCGCTCCATAGATGCTGCTGCACCCGCTGAGTTTCTCCAGCTTTTTGTGTACCTTCTATGTTTCTATGTGTCTGTGATTGAATGGCGGTGTAGACTTGATGGGCTGAACGCCATTACTAATGAACTTATGATCTTTCTTTGTGGCTGTAACATTCTATTCTGCACACGTTGATTTTCTCTTGTATTGCCTGTTTTACTCGTGGTCTGCCTGGATAACGTGTTACAGTGATAATAAGAATAAACGGATAAACCAACCAATATTACGATTAGAGCAGGCACAGTGTGTATGAGTGGGACTGATCTCACTGATGGGGATTGTACAAACAGCTTGGGGTGAAATAGGCAATAGGTGCAGGAGTAGGCCATTCGGCCCTTCCAGCCAGCAAGCATGTAGAAGCTGGCATGTTGGAGGCAGCTTCCAAAACCACCTACTACATTTAACCTCCCAACAACTCACTGGAATAAACACTGAGGTCTCTCAAAGTGATCTCTAAACATAAACAAATGCTGCGTAAAATTCATTCAATTCCAATGATCAAGGCCCACATGACACATGACAATTCCTCGTGTAACACGGTGTTTCTGGGAGTAACTGCGTACTGCGGTCGACACTACATTCTCCCACACAATGATGAACTGTGTGATCCACAGCTGGAGCACTGCAGATGTGGAGAGGTTTGGATTAGCATGACATTGATTAGCTAAGTAATGTCATATACCTGCTGCTTATTCCGAATCACACAAAAATATTCCAATTTCAATGAATTAAGAAATATAACGACACTGTAAATCAAACTAATCTATGTAAATTGCTGTGTAATATTTTGCATATCATTTTGTATAATTTATGGAACCCAGAATCTTTTCAGGCACAGTGTCGTCAGAGAACATAATGAACTCTGGTGGCTGGAGATGCTGTACATACATGTGATGCTGTACATACATGTGATGCTGTACATACATGTGATGCTGTACATACATGTGAAGCTGTACATACATGTGATGCTGTACATACATGTGATGCTGTACATACATGTGAAGCTGTACATACATGTGATGCTGTACATACATATGAAGGTGTACATACATGTGATGCTGTACATACATGTGATGCTGTACATACATGTGATGCTGTACATACATGTGAAGCTGTACATACATGTGATGCTGTACATACATGTGAAGCTGTACATACATGTGATGCTGTACATACATATGATGCTGTACATACATATGATGCTGTACATACATGTGATGCTGTACATACATGTGATGCTGTACATACATATGAAGGTGTACATACATGTGATGCTGTCCATACCGAACCCTAACCCTAATCCAGTCAACAAAACCAACTCGACAATTGACACTCCTGGATAATTGAGAAAGCTATGGCATTTCCCTGTCTATGTTGTACGAATAGATGGTATAATTCATTGAAAAGTCTTTCTTCCATGCTACCACAACAGGAGATAATCAGATGGTACCAAGGCTGCCATTTGGCCAAACGGCCTTTTGATGTTCTTTCAAAGACCATCTCAATATTCTTCTGTTCATATCATTCTCCTGAACTCCTCCCCATCCCAGAACTTCCTTTGAGCTTCTCTGCGTCTGCCCCTCTCATTGCAACACAACATTTACTTCTACCTCCATTCAACTGAAAGTTCTGCCATCCGAAACATTCTTTATTTCTCCCCTAGATTCCCTAGATTGTGACCCGCTGGGTGTTTCTAGGTGGAGAAGTATTTCAGATTTCAAGAGCCAAGAGTGTGTAAATGTCATATGTACTGAAACAAGACAAAGAGGTTGTTACTCACCGCACAAGCACAATGGGTCTGTTTCAGATAGGATGGCAACTTTGGGGCAACTTTTGAAAGAAGATTAAAAGCTACTTTGGGTTGGAGATTGCAACCTTCACGTGTCCGCCCTGTTTCGACGAATGCAATCAACCTGGCGTGCACAATCAAATAAAATCAAATAGAATAAGTTGTCCTACAACTTTAGGCTGTGCACGCCGTACGCAAGAAGATGAAGAAAAGCTACTTGGTTCAATGATAAACCAGGGTTGTAAATCAACACAGAGCAAACGACAAAAGTACAAAAACAAAAGGAAAAGTGGTTCCGGGACAGGTGAACAGAAGTTAAATATAGATGAGAAACAAAGAAAAGGCTTAAAATAGACAATAGACAACAGGTGCAGGAGTAGGCCATTCGGCCCTTTGAGCCAGCTCCGCCATTCAATGTGATCATAGCTGATCATCCCCAATCAGTACCCCGTTCCTGCCTTCTCCCCATATCCCCTGACTCCGCTATTTTTAAGATGTACCACAATGAAGGAAGGCTGTGCATAGTTTGGTTTGCCTTGCCCTATGACTTTTAAAAGACATTTGGACAGGTGTATGCAGCACAGGAAGGATTTATCGGGCAATGATGTACAGTGCTGTACAGCTCCTGGATCCCATCAATGTCCCGGTGAATACTGAGTTTCCTTTGTGACACTTGCTCCTAATTTCCTGACCTTTTCTATGCCCTAGATTTAATAACCAATTGTGCAAAAACTGTTAACCTGGGGGCTGGGTTTACAATCCAAATGGTCTGTTTATGTTCTGTTAATCCTGTGCAATTTCAAAAGAAAACTTGATAGCCGTTCAATAGTACCTCGAATAATCCCCCCTTGAAGTCCCAGAGACATTGTTCAAACAGAAGCACTTATCACCAATCTAACTACACAATCGTTCAACTTGCAATTTATTTAAGTAAATGCAGGCCAAAGTTTAATTGCTATTGCGTTTGCAAACTGGAAATTATTGTAAAGTCTATGCTGGAAAAGACTACTAAAATGACATGCTTTCTCAAAATTCTCCTGACCTTGTTAGAGATTTCCTAAGTCACTCTCACAGATTGAACCCACCATCTCAAACCTTTTTTATAGATACCATAGATGAGAAAATTGCCGAAATTGGCACTTGCAACGACACATGTTTGCTCAATGTGTTTAGGTCGGTGTTCAAACAAAACACGCACCAAGCCCATGTACTGTAACACGCACCAGGGGAGGGTCGGGGACGTTGTCAGGACCGGAAGGTCTGAGCTACAGGGAGAGTTTGGGAAGGCTCGTGCTTTATTCCTTGGAACTCAGGGGGCTGGGTGGGGGGGGGGGGGGGGGGGGGGTGGAATCTTATAGAGATGTATGAAATCATGGGGGGAATAGGGTGAATGTACTTATTCCCAGATTAGAGAAATCAACAACTGGAGAGAATAGGTTTTAAATCAGATGGGAACGATTTCATGAGAACCTGTGGGGCAGCTTTATCACGCAGAGGGTGGTGCGTGTATGGAACAAGCTGAGGTAGTTTAGGTAGGTACTAGAACTTTTCCCATTGAGGGTAAGGAAGATTCAAACAAGAGGACATGACATGAGAATTAAGGGACAAAAGTTTAGGGTAACGTGAGGGGGAACTTCTTTACTCAGAGGGTGAGCAGCTTCAGCAGAGGTGTGGAGGCAGGATCGATTTTTAAACATTTAAAAGTAAAGTGGATATGGGCGTGAAGGGAATGGAGGGTAGCAGGTAGATGACTAGGGGAAAACAAATGGTCGGCACGGACTGGAAGGGCCGAGAGGGCCTGTCTCCGAGCTGTAATTGTTATAGTTATATGGTTAGAACAACATCTAAAAGACATTTGGACAAGTACATGGATAGGAAAGGTTTAGAGCGATATGGGCCACCCTTTCCAAAGCCACCACATCCTGAAATGGGGGTGATTAGAACTGCACGCAATGTTCCACAGGCAGCCGGACCAAAGTGCTATAAAGCTGCATCATGACTTCCTGACTTTTATACTCACCCACCGACCTATGAAGGCAAGCATGCGGCATGCCGCCTTTACCATTCTATCTACTTATGTTGCCACTTTCAGGGAGTTATGGACTTAGTACACCAATGTTGTTGAGGATCATACCATTAATAACACAGTTTCCCCCTTACATTTGATCTCCCTAAGTGCAACACCTCACATTTGCCTAGATTAAACTCCATCTGCCATTTCTCTGCCCATTTCTGGAGCTGATCTACAGTATATCATCACATTGTATAGTTCGATGGCCTTCCTCACAGTTTGTGACCCCAGCAATGTTGGAGTCATCTGCAACCTATCTAGTTACATCCAAGGCATTTGTATATATCACATATTGTATATAGGTCCCCGCACAGATCCCTGCGGAACTCCACTGGTTACAGACCTCCAGTCTGAATATTGTCCTTCACCACAACCCTCTGTCTTCTATCAGTAAATCCGTACGACCAAGTCACTGTTAATCCTGTGCATCTTGATCTTCTGGATAAGCCTAGCATGGGGGGGGGGGGGGGGGGGGGGGGGGGGGGAATGCTTTCAAATGTCTTACTAAAATCCATGTGGAAATCAAAATGCTCCCCCCTCCAGACTCTGAGGTACTTTTAACATTTTAGTTTTTGTTCTAAAACTTTAAAAATATATAGAGGAGCCAATTCAAAAAATCTGCAGATCTGATCTTTGTCCGGCGGGGGGGGGGGGCTGGCAGACTCCTAGAATCGCCTTGTGTTAACGCCAATACACACAGCTGGCCTGCTGAAACAGTTCTTCTTACTGTTCTCCATTCTACATCACACAGCGATCGTTCAACAACCCAGCCACGTAAAGAACATTTCAAACTGCAAACCTTTATATAAAATAAATTTAAACAAAATTATTTTCACAGCTGAAACGCGACGGCAATGGTTCCCCCATTTCATCAACCACCATCAACAGGAGATGACGCCAGTATCAGGCAAGTCTGACCCAAAACGTCATCATTCCTTCTCTCTAGAGATGTTGCCTGACCCGCTGAGTTACTCCAGCACTCTGTGAAACGTCACCTATCCATGTTCTCCACAGATGCTGCCTGACCCGCTGAGTTACTCCAGCACTCTGTGTCTATTTTCAGACAAGTTAGATTGCTTGGCAAAGTGAATCTCTTCCAATTGCTGTATATGTCACAAACTCAAGCCCAACCATAAAACTTTATGAATGCCATGTGATGGAGTGTACATCAAGTGTCCGACACTGTTGTTTACGAGGTGTCCCAGAGTGGAATCTTCCTCTCCACAACCACCAGCTCAAGCCTGTGTTTAACACGTTTCCTCCACATTTCCAAATGTCTGCAGTATTTTGCAATTTATTTATATTTTTAAATGTTTTCCCTCCGCAAATGCAGCATGGAAATAGATAGTTGTCATGGCAACTGTACAGTCATCAAATAGACACTCCTCGATTGCTTTTTGATTGGTTGAAGACCCTGGTGAGTCTGGCAGGATTTGTGACCTATTCATAGACTGCTTTAATTGGACAATGACGCTGAACACAAACATTAAAACAGATTACTTTTAGCAACAAATTGTTCTCAAGGTCTTTCGTTAATCCGTGACAAGGACGTTTTCTCTGACATAACCTCATCGTCGGGGAGGCTTGGTTTTAGTCCAAGCTCGATGAACAGATAAATAGAAGCAGGAAATAAGGTCACCGATTCCTTCGCTCCGTAGATGCTGCCTCACCCGCTGAGTTTCTCCAGCACTTTTATCCACCTGAGATGTTCAGCTGGTCACGTGGGAGAAATAGGAGCAGGGATGTTGTAATATATTGAACAGAGATTAGCTTTACGATGCCATCTTTGAGTCTTCGATTGGGACCTCGTATTCCAGCTGTGTAAGGCAGTTGGAGGATAGACACAAAAGGATGGAGTGACTCAGCGGGCCAGGCAACATCTCTGGAGAAATCGGTGACGTTTTGGGTGGAGACCCTTCTTCAGACTGAGAGTCAGAGGAAAGAGAAAAGAGAGATATAGACAGTGATGTAGCGAGATATAGAACAAATGACTGAAAGATGAAATGAATGAATGAATGAAATGCTACCTTTATTGTCATTCAGACCTTTCGGTCTGAACAAAATTTCATGCCTGCAGTCACACATATAATAAAAATAACAAAAACACACAATAAACACAAATTTAACATCCACCACAGTGAGTTCATCAGGCACCTCCTCACTGTGATGGGCCGGTTCAAACTCTGCGACCCGGGGCGGTCGAAGCTGCCGAAGCTGCCGCCCTCCAGTCTAGCGGACGAGCTGTTGTTGCAGGAGCTCCGGAAGAACAGGTCACCAACCTGTGAGCCGCGAGCTCCCGACGATGTCGTCCACTGGGCCCGCGGCCGGGCCTCTGAAGTCGGGCCTCCGCTGCCGCCGCCAGAACGCCAGAACGCCGGAACGCCGGAACGCCGCCACAGCTCCAAGTCGGGTCGCTTGCTGAACGCCGGAACGCCTGAACGCCGGAACGCCGGAACGTCAGAACGCCGCCACAGCTCCAAGTCGGGTCGCTGTGGAACGCCGGAACGCCGGAACGCCTGAACGCCGGAACGCCGGAACGCCAGAACGCAGCCACAGCTCCAAGTCGGGTCGCTGCCTGAACGCCGGAACGCCGGAACGCCGGAACGCCGCCACAGCTCCAAGTAGGGTCGCTGCCGGAACGCCGGAACGCCGGAATGCCTGAACGCCGCCAGCTCCGCCATTAGGCCTCAGCGCAGACGGAGACGGAGATGAGGGACACGACAAGAAAAAGTTTCATCCCCCTGAAGTAAGAGACTAAAACCATGTTTCTCCCACCCCCCCCCCCCCCCCCCCCCCACACTTACACAACCTAATCAACTAAACTAAACTAAAACAGACAAAAGAAAACAAAAAAAAAGCAAAAAGAGACGGACTGCAGGCGAGCCGCAGCTGCCAGGCAGCGCCGCCACTTCCGGTTATGCAAAAAAGTAAAGTTGATAAAGGAAACAGGCCATTGTTAGCTGTGGGATAGGTGAATATGGGTTACTGACAATGAGACTCAACAAGACGACTTTGAAGCTAATACCATTTGGGTGGTGGAAGGCTGGAGAGGGGGGGTGCGAGGGTTACTTGAAGTTAGAGGTCAATGTTCACTGTAATTGAATGGTTACTGGATTGTAAGCTGCCTAAGCGAAATATGAGGTGCTGTCCCTCCAATTAGCATTTGGCCTCGCTCTGACAGTGGAGGACAGGGATCAGACCACATCTGGACTACAGTGGATGGTTCTGGTCAACAGTAGACCACAGTCAACATCTGGACTACAGTGGATGGTTCTGGTCAACCTTCTATAGGAGGGATGTCATTAAAATGAAAAAGATGCAGAAACAGATTGATGAGAATGTTACTGAGTCTGGAGTGTTTGAGTTACAAAGAGAGTATTGGATAGGCACAAAATGCTGGAGTAACTCAGCGGGCGAGGCAGCTTCTCTGGAGAAAAGGAATGGGTGACATTTTGGGTCGAGACCCTTCTTCAGACTGGTCTCGGAGTGCTTGGATGGGCAGGTGCTTTCCTCTGAAGCTTCTCCAGGCTGGTCTCGGAGTGCTTGGATGGGCAGGTGCTTTCCTCTGAAGCTTCTCCAGGCTGGTCTCGGAGTGTCTTGGATGGGCGGGTGCTCTTCTTGGCCTCGGAGTGCTTGGATGGACAGGTGCTTTCCTCTGAAGCTTCTCCAGAGAGTGTCTTGGATGGGCGGGTGCTTTCCTCTGAAGCTTCTCCAGACTGGTCTCGGAGTGTCTTGGATGGGCAGGTGCTTTCCTCTGAAGCTTGGGACACGGGGATACTTTTATAGAGGTGCAAAATAATGAGGAACATAGATAACATGAATAGTCATCCCTACACCTCGGGTTCTGCACCCCATCTACTTCATCTACACCCCATCATCGGAACCCGAGGGACAACCTTTCCACCCAGAAGGTTCGTGGAATAAGCTGCTGCAGCAGGTGACCAATACAGGTACACTGATGACTTTTAATGGACACTTGGACAGATAGGTGGATAGGAAAGGTTAAGAGAGACATTGGTCAGTAGTGGGCAAATGGGACTACCTCGGTCTGGGAGCTTGGTGGTCAGTTTGGACAGGTTGGGCGAAGGGCCTGCTTCTGTGTTGTGGAAGTTTGTGACTGTAGATATGCTGCAAGAGGGATGAATATTTGTCCCATTAAAACGCAAAGAATGAGTAATGCTGGTTGCTTCAGACTTCTAGTACTGAGCTCAGCATTACACCCCAATTATGTGTGGCTGCAAATCTGACATGGTATTTCATCTGATCAATCTGTTCTGAATCGAGGAGAAATTAGGCTATTAATTAATTGTTTTGGAAGACTTCTGGCAATTTGTCACATTCAACATCTCCATGGTAACCGATTCTGAAATGTATTCACAAGTTTATCTACTATTAAAAGCCTCTTAATGATCAGTCCAGCAAGTTACCAGTGAGATGGTGGGAGCTTGTTAGCACCATGTGTGTAAAGGGAACGCAGGAAACAGGATCAGGTGAGGCAGATATACGACTATGCGGGAGATTGTGAAAATTATACGGATGATGAGTGCTTTGTAATACGTTATACCCAGGAGCGAACATACGAGGGAAACACCATGGGAAAATCTGCCAACAGAGTGAAGGGATGTTAAGCATGTTAGGAGAGGCAATAAATAGGTATATTATGGTCCCACAGCATAGGTAGCTCAGTTAAAATAAACATTGGGGGCTGAAAACTAAACCGAGGGCAATAAAACTGATCAGGGAGTAATGACTTTTAGTATGTCTGTTTGCTACACAAATGGGAGGGTGGTCTGCTAAATAGCAGGAAAGATAAGAAAGATACTTCTGGGGAAAGACAAAGATGAATGGTTACAGAGACATTGATCAATTATGAATTACTTCCAAAAATGTGGAATCCACGTGTAACCATTTTCTCGTGAGAATATAAAAATGCTGTGGGTGTTGTGAATCTTTGAAACATTTTGGGATCCTTCAGAGTGTTTTCCAGTTCGTACTGTTGAGGCCTTGAATAAACCTCCTTGTTTGAGAAACTCACCACTGTTCTCCAAAATGTTTGATTTTGTGCCTGTTCCTATCCGAGCCATAAATAAGAACAGACTAGCCCAGTGTGAGATCCAGGTAAACTCGAAGTAAACACAAAGTTCCCCCCAACACAAACCATCAGGATGTCAGAGCAGTAGCAGGGTGAATCTTTGGAGAGTTACTGATCAAGGATACAAGACCGGGTGGGAATGGGTGATGACAGAATGGGGTGCCAACTGATTGAGGCTGCTCGCCAGTCAATGAGACCAATCTGAAGACTGGCCACAACCCACTTTCCATTAATTCCCACACCGTCGACTGTCCAAATATCTACTTATTTCAGCTGTATCGTCCACACCTCTCTGCATGACAGAATTCCATTGATTCACGTGGTACTGAGAGAAGAAAGCTTCCTTTTGTTTTTAAGGGCAGCTGTTCATTCAGAAACAAACCATCAGTCTAGATTCCCCTACGAACGGCCAGTTTACAGCCACAAGCAGGAAGAATTGTTTCAGGCAAGGCAGCTGAGCGAGGTTGCAAAGATAACAAGGAACTGCAGATAGACAATAGACAATAGACAATAGGTGCAGGAGTAGGCCATTTGGTCCTTCGAGCCAGCACTGCCATTCACTGTGATCATGGCTGATCATCCACAATCAGTACCCCATTCCTGCCTCTAAGGAGCGAAGGAGATAGGCGACGTTTCGGGTCGAGACCCTTCTTCTGACGTCGCCTATCTCCTTCGCTCCTGAGATGCTGCTGCACCCGCTGAGTTTCTCCAGCTTTTTGTGTAACCCTCGATTCTCCAGCATCTGCAGTTCCTTTTTTAACAACCCCATTCCTGCCTTCCCCCATACACCCAGACTCCGCTATCTTTGAGCTCTATCTAACTCTCTCTTGAAAGCATCCAGAGAATTGGCCTCCACTGCCATCTGCGGCAGAGAATTCCACAGATTCACAACTCTCTGGGTGAAAAAGTTTTTCCTCATCTCCGTTCTAAATAGCCGAGCCCTTATTCTTATGCTGGCTTATACCAATGAAAGACACAGGTGCTGGAGTAACTCAGCGGCTCAGGCAGCATCGAATGTCCCGCTGAGTTTCTCCAGCATTTGGTGTCGTTCTTTCACAATGTGCAGGTGTTGATGGTGGATCCTTAGATCAGAAGATGTTTGCAGCAGAGTGGAGCTCTGACAGAAGGTGGTGTGGAAGCTGAGCTGGCAAATATTTAAAATATAATAATCATTTATTATGCATCCATTCCAGAAAAATTAAAACCAGCCCCAAAGTTCCCAACATTGGGCGTTTTAATTATTGTATCATTATGTTATTTATATTACAGTAAACAATCTAATCTAAATATATATGAATTTATTCATGAGTTGAATTTACTGCGATCGCTGATATTTGTGAATCTGCACTCGTCCAACAGTAAACAAATATTCCAAATAGACAGAAAAAAGATACTGAATCCCTTTGTGGGGTCTTTAATGGACTATAGATGACATTGCAAATCGAACACATCACATTCAAAGATAATCGCTGGTTTTACACAACTTGCCCACACCGACCAACATGTCCCTTCTACACTAGTCCCACCTGCCTGCATTTGGCCCATATCACTCTACACCTGTCCTATCCATGTACCTGTCCAAATGTCTAATAAACGTTGTGATAATACCTGCCTCAACTACCTCCTCCGGCAGCTTGTTCCAGACACCCACCACCCTCTGTGTGGAAAAGTTGCCCCTCAGGTCCATATTAAATCTCTATTTAGTTTAGAGATACAGCGTGGAAACTGGCCTTATGGTTCACCAAGTTCACGCCACCAATGACCACCCAGACACTAGTTCTATTTTATACACTAGGGATGATTTACAGAGGGACAATTATCCTACTGGCCCGCACATCTTTGGAATGTGGGAGGAAACCGGAGAACCCGGAGGAAACCCACGCGATCACAGGGAGAACTCCACAGAGACAGCAGCCGATGTCAGGATGGAACCCGGGTCTCTGGCGCTGTATGGCAGCAGCT